>OY856409.1:1933947364-1934317364 GCA_963693085.1 Alisma plantago-aquatica
AAAAGAAGGTTTCTTTGCAGAAAGTGTTGAAGTGGGTAAAAGTGGGTGAAAATATATGGATTAAATAGGTGAAAATGTAGGAAAATGTGGTAAAATGTGGAAAAAAGGTAAAATGTGGAAAATGGGATGAACTTTGTCATTAGACAGAGAATTAACATTTAAGCATGATTTTTTGTTGAGGGAGCAAAAATGGAGTGTCAACAAGAGGGGTTTGTCTCCTCAACACTTTCCTCCATAGAGGCATTATAGTGACTAGAAAGTGGCTCAAGAATCTTGCCCCCTGTAGGTAGGTGCTCATGCAGATTTTAGTGGATCTTAGTGGACAAGTCTAAAGACTCATAAAAGTGGTTTTCCACAAAGAAATGGCCATGGGTAGGGAGGGTCATCTTTTCATGGCTATCCTGAAACAATAGGAAGTAGATACCATTCTTCATGGATGCACGAATACAAGTAGACACTTATAAGAAAATCATCTCAATCAATGTGTCTTCCTTCTGGGTCACTTCCTTGTACGGTTTATGAATGTAGCCCAAATATTCCACAATGGTAATGATAACCCTGTGTTGGATGAATTAAGAGTTGATGTTGCATGTGTCCACAAGGCGGAGATGCTCAATCATTGTGTTGCCCCAGTGTGAGATTCATGATTCAAAATTTACCATAGAGCATAGAGATTGGTGTATCTAACCACTCCTTGTGTACCTCCTGTGTTGAATATTGTACAAGATAAATGTGGTGATGATGCCTTATCATTTAATTATGGATCCAAGAGGACTTGTCTCTGTTGGGAAAGGAGAGAAAAATCCTAGTGATCCTGCCTAAAGTTTCCTTGTTGAAAACATAGAACTATAATGAAAGTGGTTTTCACGATCGCCTTATTCAACCAATCTACATTGAAATCAAGAATAAGTAGCATGAGATATCTATTATGTAGTCTATAGTCCTCTATAAACATCCTAAAGGATAAGTTTTTCTATTTCATAATTGTCATATGCTTCTTACAAGTAGCAAGGAACTCGAGAGTGAGCTCTAAGTATATTGGATGCACTCTAAAAGAGGAAATTAAAGGGATGAGAGAAGTAGAGATTATGCTATATAGATTTCTTAAGAATGAGATTTTGTAGGGTTTTAGGTAATTTCCATTGTGGTAGTTTCACAATAAAAATTTCCATATCTTTATAGTGTTTCTTTTGCTCAAAAATGAATGTGGTCTTAAACTTATTAGGTTGGTAAGAGATCGGATTAGGGTGATCAGGAAGTGTGTCTTCAAGAAGACCAAATGATTGTTGTGGTGGTGGAGTGTGTTGTGTAGATGAACCCTCTCCACAAACAATGATTTCTAGTCGATATGCATCTATCTCAATGATCATTTGATCAACTACTTTTGTGTTGGGTGTGGATGCATCATCATATTGATATGTGTATCCTCTAGAAACCTCCAAGGAAGAGTCACCAGACGGTTGTCACTCTTGAACTTTGATCCCTCTTAATCCATTAGGATGAGTGGACTAAGAGCGAGAGAGGGAAGGGGCCTTCTCCTTGTCTTTCCTTCCCATAGAAATTGAGTTTATGTATGGTTCTCATGAGGTTGCCAGGTTGATCTGTGCAACCTCTCCTCTTCCTAACCATAATATTTGGATATGGGATGAGCTAGAGTAGATTTTGAGTCCTAATCAATCGACTAGAGAACTTAGCCGGTCACTTGGAGAGGCATGTTAGTTTACTGAGTGGGGATGTAGATAGAATGCTTCAGCAAGCATGTATTTCTTGAGCTTTCCAACTAATTGACTTTGAGATGAGTCAGGTGATTGAGGGATTCAAATTGAAGGATTAGAGTGCCCAACTAGATGATTATAATGAATGTGAGGGTGAAACATAGGTAACCTATTGGAAAGAGTGAGTCTATCAAATGGATGGAGGTAACTATACAGAGTGGAGGTGCTTGGAGAAGATGAATGGTCAATTGGGAGGTAGAGATCAATGGAGGTGCATAGATCAATAAAATGAGGTGGATACAAGGATTGATCGAGGAAGGTAAGTTAGTGATTGTGGATGATGATAAAGAGAATGAGGTAACTGAGTCGATCGACCATTTAGAGGATGGCTTTAAAGAGGAAAGCCAGGTTGTTGGTTGGATGACAACAAATCAACTGACTGGGATAATGGAAAGGCATACTCTAGGGGACAAAAGTGGTTATTGATGCTCAAAGGGCATGTCGTCTTCCCTACATTGGATGAATAGAAATGGGGAAAGGGGGTATTGACAGAGCCCACCCCTTTCCCTAAGTTGAAAATGTTTCCCTTGTATCCAGGACAGTTGCCTATTTTGTATAAGTGAATCGGTTGACTTAGCTCTAGAAAATGTGGTAGTTCATCCCAAATGAATCACTCAACTAGATACTCAGTCGCCCAGTTTGTTTGGTTTGGATAATCCTGTGACTTTGACATCATTTCTATAGGCCTAATGGAGATGGGAGTTGGTTGATCCTCTTGATGTTAATTTTCTCCAACTGGGCAAGTGACATAGTGTTTCATCTAGTTGACATCTTGTAGGCTCGATAATATATAGATGACTTGGTTGATTGGTGTCCAAACCAAGTTGATTCATAATGAATCCTAGGGTGGGTTATTGATCTATTTGCCATGCCAACTAATTGATTGGGATCTCTTAGATCGATTCAGTAACTTGAGGGTTTTTTCTTCTACTGACAAGTCAAGAAAATCAAGATTAAAAATATAAGCACGATATGGACTATGGAAAGAAATGATAGGGTGCATTGCTATGACTAAATGCATGAATGAATGAATATAATCTGAAAGTAAAAAGTAAAACTCATCAGGTTGCCTCTCGACAAGCACGTTACTTTAATGTTTCCGACTTGAAGCATGTAAATAAATTCATTTGGTTCAGTGAGGCAAGTTGGAGACAATACTTTCACTACCAAAATTTTGATGGTGTAGTAACACTTCAATCTTAGGCCATTCACCATGAATTCCCCTTTTTATTATCCCATAAGGTGAAGGCCCCATGGGGGTAGACATGCTTCACTAGAATGTACCCATGCCAGTGTGATCTCAAATTTCTACGAAAAAACATTGTGAATTGTATAACAACACTAGATCACCAACTTAGATGTGCTTCCTCATTATGTGTCCATCATGCCACATATTTGTCCTTTCTTTATACATGTGTGCATTCTCATACATGGTCATTCTATGTACTTCTAGATCCATATAGTAGAGGAATAATTGATTCTCACATGTTGTTGAGACATCAAAGTTAACCTACCTGATTGCCTACCATGCTTTGTGTTCCTTTTCTACTAAAAAATGGCATTATTTCCCATAGATCAGTTTGAATGAGGTGGTCCCCATAGGAGTTTTGAATGCACTATGGTATTCCCACAAGGCATCATTCAGCTTCATTTCCCTATCCTTCTTTGTGTGCTTGACAATCTTCTCTAGGGTAGCTTTGATTTTTCTATTAGAAATATCAACCCCCTCCACTAGTTTTGGGTGGTATGGATTGGATACTCGGTGATGTACCCCATAATTCTTCAATAAGGTCTCAATTTTAAACTCTAGGAAGTGTGATCCTCCATTGTATATCATAGAGTGTGATCCTCGATTGTATATCATAGAGTGGGATTTCAAACATCAAGTGATCTCCTTGAATAACTTGATGATTGGCTTGGAATTGGTGGAGATTGTAGGGTTTGACTTAACCCACTTACATACACAATTTATTGTAGCTAGAATGTACAAGAACTCACAAGAAGAGGGGAATGACCCATGTATTCTATCCCCACACGTCAAAGATCTCGACCCCTTGCCATGAGGTCAATGGCATCTCATCTCTCTTCAAAATGTTACCCATTCACTAACACATATCACATAATTATATGAATTTGTCAGCATCCTTGAACAACAAAGGCAAGAAGAAACCATAATGAAGGAAATTTGTGGAAATCTTTTGGGCACTCATGTGCCCTCTTGTGCGGCTTGAGAGACACTGCTCTAGAATGTGGGGGATTCTTCTTCAATGACACACCTATAATATAATCCACCAACACACTATCGTAAAAGATATGCCTCATCCCAATAGTAATGCCTGACACCATGCCTGAACTTTTTCCTTGCATTGCATGTGCATTCAGAATGAACAACACATGTAGCATGATAATTTATGAATCAACGAACCAAGATATGGCTTCATCTACCTTCACCAAGCGGTCATCTAGTAATGAGTCATTTATTGGGGATGAATCGGTGTCCAACATGTTGAGGCGGCTTAGATGATCAGAAACAACATTCTTGTTGCCTTTGTTGTCTTGAATTGATCAAATTCTTTAAATAGTAAAATCTACGTCATAAACTAAGGCTAGGCATCCTTATTGGTTAGCAAGTATTAGACGGTGGCATGATTTGTGTATATAGTGGCCTATGATCCTATAAGTAAGATCACATCTTTTGAAACTCACAAAATATGGTGAATAGCTCTTTCTTTATGGTGGCATTTTTTTAGCCTCATCCAAGGTCTTCAATGAATAATATAACACATGGTGTTTATTGACTATTGATAAATGTATATTTATCTACCATAATTGCATATTTTAGATCTATTTTTAAGAGCATTTCATTATTATTATCTATTTTTAAAGTTAATTTTTCTAGTTTATCTTTTCTCCCTTTTATTTGGAGTTTTTACTAGTTTTGGGTTGACTTTTGTAGGGAAACGATGAAAAATCCAAAGCCTAGTCTCACAAATCGACCGACTCATATTACAACTCACCTAATTCACACCCAGACTCAGCCAAATAGCCACCAATAGCCATTCTAGGGTGTCATCAAACTGAGACCAACATTAAAGCCAATACACTCAGATTACGAGTCACCTGGCTCACACCATTAAATAGTCAAATGGTCAAAGAAGGAAAATCAACAAATCTATCTATTTGGGGTAAGCATCCGCCACCACCACAAAGGTCGAGAGTCATATTATCTTCCCCATCCTCATGAATCACCCAACTCAAATGACGAGTCACCCAAATCAGATCACGAGTTGACCAACTCAGATCATGAGTCGGCCGACTCTCGCCCAGATCCAATCAAAATTCAAATTTTGAAGGCCATTATTGTATTCAAACTTCAGTCAAAGTAGATCTAATATCTGCCACCACCATAAAGCCTCATTTATAGGGTATTTTCCCCTCCTTCATCCCTATAAAAGGAGGGGGAATTTAAAGATAAAGGCATCACTTTTTCCATCTCTTCATCTAATATTTTGCTTGTAGTCTAAGTTCTTCTTCTTTTACATTATGCTTGAGTAGTCTCTTCTAGGGCATGGGGAGTATCCCCATAGCACGTTATCTACATTAGTGTTATTGACTCCATTATCTTACTAAAAGGGTATTTTCCAAACCATTTCCGCTTTGATTAAATGATGCAGATATATTCTTGTGGGGGTACCGAGATCTCAGATTCTAACAAGAACAAATGCATAAATTCTTGACATGTTTTTATGATCTTTTGTCTTTCTAATCTGAACTCATTTTCTAGTTAAAAAGATTATATTATTGTGGGGATGTTGACATCTTGGGTGTCAATAAGAATGAACACATAATCTTTGGAGGCAATCAGCTGATTTAGATAATGATCTTTTTTATCTAGTTATCTTGTTTATTATAACCTATGGTGACGCTATCACATGATCCATGGTTTAGAACCTTAGAATGGGAATCATGTATTCTTTACGTGATCACTTGATGCAGTGATCCTCTAGACCGCTAGTTTCTTTTATCAATCTATCTTAGTCATTCTAATTTTACACTTTTACTTTCTATTCTTAGCATAATCAAATTGTAAAATTGAATTTTTCCTTCTTGTTCTCACGATTGGTTTTGGATTTCAACCATCTTTCCATCGTCCCTTTGATTGATACCTTACTATTATAAAGTTGACTTGTTTCTTGCAACAAGTTGATTGCATCATTAGAAGGTTAAACCCTAGGACTTTTCCCTAGTGATTTTGTGTGCAAATGACACGCATCAAACTTGGTGTCGTTGTCAGAAATGACACACATTGTTTTTTGAACCCGATCGCTTATTATTTAAGATTTCTTCTTTATTTTATTTATAATTTCAGTTTGGTTTTATAACTTTTGGTTTGTTCCATAATTAATCTGCCCATTTTAATTTTTGTTCCATAATTTTAATCTTTTTCATAGTTCCTTAGCTTTATTTATAATGTTTAGAGTTGTTCTATAATTTTTCCCTTCTTTCTTTCTCCTATAGAGCTCCATTCTGGTAGTGATTTTCCTCTTTCTACTGAGTTTTCATTCCGGTAGTACTTCTTTCTAGTTTATTTGTAATTTTAGTTGTTCTATAATTTTTAGTTTTGTTGTAATCTCTAGGTTATCTTGTAGTTTTCCCTTAGTTTACTTTCCTAATTTTTTGTCTTGTCCCATAATTTCTTTTCTTAAATTTTTGTAATTTATTTTCCTACCGAGACCCATTCAGGTAGTGTATCCCCTACTTCTACCGAGTTTTCATTCTGGTAGTACTTTTTCTAGTTTGTTTAGTAAAGTTTAGTCTTGTTTATAATTTCTTAGCTTATCTTTGAAATTGTTGGTTCTTTTTTTGTAATTTCTAGTTAACTCCTTAACTTGTTTTATAAATTTAGTTTCTTTTCATAATTTTTAGTTTTTAATTTCTTCTAATTTAGATCTTTTTCCTTTCTTTTTATCTTAGACTTTGTTTTGTAATTTATTTCTAAAAAAGTCTTTTCAAATGGAGTGGTCAATACATTATGGTTCACAATTTCAATTGTGTGGTTATCGCAACCATACATCACTAGATTGTCTGAATATGTCCCCTCGTATTATGATAGCACCTTGTAATATCAAGCCTTCCTACCAAGGAGGAAATAATGAACATTACATTCCACAAACTTCTGAAGAATATTATGAGGAGCAATGCTACACATATCGAAATGAGGGAGGCTATGACAAAAATGTTATGGAGGGTATGGTGAGGATAACCAACAAAATTTGGGGTGGGGTATGAACCTTATTATAAAAACCAATACACACCTCAGCAGGAGGAATATATTAGAGCCTTAAAAAGAATAGTACATAAGCAACATGAAAAATTAGAAAACTCACAAGTCTTGTTAGATACATTACTAGAGGCCCAATCAACAAGCCCCTCTATGAAGTTAGAGCAGCCTAAAATGATTTTTCTCCAGGATGACGATGATGATCTGATTTTTCCCCAAGATGACAATGATGATACCATGTTTATATCATTTATGTCAGATCCTATCCAAATGGCACAGATTAAGGAGTCTCAGCCTTCATGCAATGAGTACATTGGTATTCGAACCCTTCTGCTAGAGGCTTTATTACTTGAGTATGAAAAGTCTCAGTAGGAGAATCGTCTTTATCCTGAAGGTCCAACAACTCCTCCTATCTTTGTCATAAATCTAGATGTTATTAGTGACTAATTTGCTTGGGTTGGACCCTTTCTAGATAATGAACCGCCACCCTGCCATGATAAATTAGTAGATATTTCTAGAGAAATTCATCCTCACCAAGAGCATTACACTACCACAACCAATTTCTTTTTTACATAGGGATGATCTAGATGGGGAACCATTACCACTTGAAGAAAGTCACATGCCCCCACTCCTTGACTGTAAAGATGATATTCCCATTTTATATCCTCTTGAACCCTTTGGAACATCTTGCATAGAGGACCTTGAGCCACATGATATATCAACAAGGTAACCCATGAATCCTCTTAACCAAAATGCTTTTGCATGATTTTTCAGGAGAATAAAAGTACTTATAATGTTGATTTTATTGAATTTATTCCCTTCATGTCAGCACCACTTCTCCAATGTGCAAATCTAGTGATGAGAATAAACTCAAGCCAGATCATCTGCCTAATCTTGCGCGGAGGCACCTCATGTACTACCAAACCGGATGAAACTCCACCTTGAGTCAATCCTTCCCGAACGACATACATCAATAACACTTCCTTCCTCGATGAAGGAAGATCTATGAATCTTACTAGAAGGACTGTGGGGAAAATGCAACATCATTTTTCTCTACATGAAAGTCCTTTCAAGCTTCCACAACCACCCAATCACCGGGTGTACTACAAAGTTCCTCTTTACAAGGTTACATCCCTCGTCAACATTCCATTCAGCTGGACATTTTTCAAGTTACCAGGGCCACCTGGTGACTACATTAAAATTCAGCCCTCCATTTCAAATTTAAGTTTTTCTCAGGACTAACAAAATTTTAAGTTTGGGGTAGAGATGGGTGATATATACTGATTACACCCACTCTATCTTAAATTTCTTATAGTTTCCATTATGTTATGTAGTCTGGCTCTAAATTTTTCAAAAAATCATTTAGTTTTGGCCTTTATCTAGTCGTCTAGGCCTCTATCTAGTTGGTTGTGATGATATGCATGTTTATCAATATACCCCCTTGAATAATGCAACTTCTTTTACAATATAAATTATGAAATCCACCACTGATAGAAATTATCATGTCACCTAGGATCTTAATTAACACCATTTCTTGGAAAATATGGCAAATCATAGAGGACTGATAGTGTAACGACCCCGCCTCCCAATAACCCCCAATTAAGGGAGACCAAGAGTTTAGAGCCGTTATCCCAATTTCTAGATCAAAGGTTCGACAAATAATCTATAATAATTATCAAATTCTACTAAACTAAACTGAAAGGTTGTAATAAAAATTAACTTCACATACCTTTTTCAAAAACATGGACATCTACTTCTATCTACATCCGGAGTCTATTCTAATTAATCCTCCTTTGTACTTTAATTCTCATTTAATTCTACATATGCCACATTATTGTTTGTTCTTTTTACTTGTACCTAAAATGCCGACAAAAAAAATGTCGGTTAGCATAAATGAATTATGCTAGTATGTGGGGGAAACAATAATCGTGCAATTAACTTGTAACAACATATTGCAGTCAAATATGATTTAACAAGCAATCTTTACATCTTAAACATAACTAATCAATTCATACATATCGTAGCCTTTGCGTTGTCCTTGTAGTGGACCCGGATGCTACCTTCCTTATAGCAGATCCCCATTAAACCATGCATGATCCTACCTAACAGGTAGATCAAAATCTAGGGTTGAGTCGCATGGCACTACCCATAGGTAGCCCAATCCCTAACTCATGGTATGCTAAAGAGTCGCATGGCACTACCCATAGGTAGCCCAATCCCTAACTCTTAATAACTTGATGGTCCCACTTAACAAGTAGACCCTTTACCAGGTTACCCTTTTCATCATTAGCAAAGCCACATAGGAGGACCAGGATCTGAGCCAGTCATGTATGCATACTTATGGTGATAGTCATTGTCACTTTATAGTTGCCTAAAATAAAAGTCATCCAAGCAGTTATTTTCAGGCAACTGATAAAACGTTCGGGAATCATCATGAAACTAAAGCAGTTATTCATAAGCGTAACCACATACCTATCAGGGTGATTTGAGATAGAATCAATCAAATAAAGAAATCTTAAGCAAGCAACCAATTATGCACAGAAATCCTGAAATAAATATACAAATTTCCTTTTATCAAAATTTAACCAAACTCGTCTTATTTCTCATGATTTCTTTTCAATTTTAGGGTTTCCTTTGAAATTAGGGTTTTGCCTCCACTTTTAACATTATGAATCCTAATTTAGCAAAACTACATAAAAACCCTAAATTTCTCATCTTACTACTCCTAACAGACTTAGGATCATTATTTCGTAACTTATTTCCTTAATCTAAAATCAACAAAGTCTTTCTCTTCTTTTTCCCTAAATTAGGGTTTCCATATGTATTATCCTTCATATAAATATTAAAACCCTAAATTAGCCAACTTTGCATGCAAAATAGATGAAACTTTATTTTAATATTTAACAGGTTAATATTCTTCATCTTTACCTATTAATCCACAAAGATTCATCCTTTACATTCAATTAGGATTTCTAATTACCTTTTAATACCTTTTTCTACCCATTTATGTACTTTTGTAAAACTAGATAGAACTAGATTCCCAAACTATTTTTATATTGTTCCTCGTATTTTTCTATGCAACTTTCATGTATAAAGTTTCTTATTGGAGATTCCTAGCTATTTCTATGAATTTAGCAAGGAAAAGCATTTTTCTAAATTATTTGAGTAGAGAGAGTTAATTATCAAAATTCGGTGGCTGCCCGATCACTGGTTCAATAGTCCTCCCTTTAAACCCAACGCTCCGCGTTGTGAGCGCCCTAACTTAACTGGTCGATCTATGTATCGTCGGATCTACGTGCGGGATCACTGTGGTTCTTGATCGAACGATGGTTGTGCTTTGTCCTCTTCCTTCTTTACTGCTCGAGCCGCGGCGGCGCTGAGGCAGAGCCCTCACCGGAGAGAATGCAATTGAGTGAGAGAGAGATCTAGGGCTTGGGAAGTAGCGGCCAGGGTCTGTGAGGGTGAGAGGAAACATATGGGGTCTATTTATAGGATATGGGGGTTTCCTTTTAGGGTTTCTCATCCTCTCCATAACCTGCTTCCTAGACCAATTGGGCGTTTTGTGTAGATGCTTCCAGAGACCAACAAATCGGGGTTGTGATGGTTCGGGATACTCTCCCGGACTCAATGGAATAATTTCCATGCTCGCACCTCCACTGATTTGATCAGAAATCAAAGGGGAAAGTCCCCCCCGTACACGCCTACAGTCTGTGTCCCACTAGGACTTTGACGATGAGTGGTGCCTGTTGGATTAAGATCCAATGGCCCACATCCGTTGCTCTCAAACAAAAGGAAAAAGATTTTCCTAATTTTCCAAGATAATCATATTTTGAGGATAATTTGAAAAATCCATTACTCCCAAATTATAACTCCTTTTTATTCCAAATTTTAAGGGAACCTCGTTTATGATTTTATCTCTTATCATGCAAAAATTGGGATCATTATCTAAAGAAAACGAGTCCTTTTCTTCAGTTGCAATTTAACACTTAATTATTCTTATTTTCCACCTATTTTCTCTTTCCCTAGCCTTTATATTATTATCATGAGTTCCTTGAACCTGAAGGAACCTTAATATTTCGAAATTCCATCTTGGAAAATATTCCTTAGCCTTTTATTCTTCTTTTATCTATTTTCTTGTTTATTCCTTTATTACAATATCTCTTTTTGAGGATTTCTCTTTATCTTTCTTTTTATTTTCCTCATTGGCATTCCATTTAACATTAGGAATCCTTTGGATACGAAAATCCATCAAGGGTAATTCAAATATACCTCTTTCCACTTATTTTTCACATTTTATCATTGTTTTCAATTTCTTTCTTGATAAAGAAATATTTAATTGATCTTTTCTTTTCTTATCGCATTCTCTTTGAAACTTTTGACTCCTTGGAACCCAAGGAACCCAAGAGGCATGAAATCCACCTTTGGATTACATTCTTTTGCCTTCTAGAGGTTTCTACATTTTTCTTTTCTCCATTTCTTATTAATAATGGAGTTCCTTTTGTCTTTTCCTTATTATTGGGCCCAATAGCCAATAAAGCCCACAAAATAATCAACAAGGCTATTGTAAACGAAATCCATTTATTCAAAATAAATCATATCATTATTTGTTCAAATATCTTTACTATGAGAAATTACATTTCTCACCAAATGAACCCAAAAGTTGGGGTTGTAACATCCTTCCCCTCTTATAGGAATTTTGTCCTCAAAATTCCATCAAGCAAACAAACAAGTCAGGATAAGACTTTTCCATGTCCATCATGGGCCCCTATGTGGCTTTACCTTATCCATGGTGCTTCCAAAGAACCTTTATCATGACATATTATTTTCTCTAAGTTCTTTCACCTTGGCATCTATAAACCTCATAGGTGACTCAAGTCATTTTAGCCTCCCTTGGGGCTCACTAGGTTCATTGCTCTGTACATGGTCCAGGTACCTCACATGGTGCTCCACATTGGATACATGGAACTCATCACACATCACATTATCTTGAGGGGTAATGGAAAACTTAATCTTCTCCACCAAACCATGTTAAAAGAACCCATGCATCGGAGACTCAGCTCTCTTAGCTATAACTTAGAGGGGTCAGATTTTCATGTCACATATTCCCCCACAGTGAACTGCAAGTCAGTCTACCTTGCATCAGCTTACAACTCATGTCGTCCCTGGGCTCCTTTCAACCATTGTATGATCAAAGCGACTTCATCTGCACACACTGTGGTCCTTTCTTGACCTTCACGAGGTCCCTTCACCAATATCATCTTAATGAAGTGGTGATCGACACAACCTCCCTTGTAGAGCTTCTTTACATCCCGATACTGGCTATGGTGGTTATCATCACATCTTACAAAGGACAAGAACTATCTCTATGTATCACCCTGAACGAACACACATGATCTCATCAGACCATCTAGTCTGGATCACACTAACCATTAGTTAGGGGTGATAAACTATACTAACATCGAGTTCTTCATGTTTCTACTTCCACCCTATCGAAGTGTATCTTTAGGTTATACTCAAGAACTTTTGAACTCGCATCATGGTGTAGTTGAACCATCTCTTTCTCATATGTAGTTCAATCGGATTTGTCCCTTGACAGTACTCTTTCTTTCTCATGTCATCTAGGTAAGTTGATCTACCATAACCCATATTGCATCTTGACCTTCCTTGGTCTAGGGGAGACTTACCACAACATCCATAGTGATGAACTCCCATTCCCTCTCAGGGACTCTTTTATCCTCTATATCGATACACTAGGTTACTGGTGTTCGTCCTTCACCTCCTGGCTTGCATGGCAACATACCCCATGCAACTTCATCTTAGGCATCCAAAGTACTACTGATCATGATCTCTTGTATTCTCATGATTCCTTAAGATCGATTCCTCGGAAACCCTAAACCACTCTAATCGGGGTTTCATCAGCTTCCTTTTCAGAGAAGTGCATCTGAGGTTCTACAACCATCCTTTCATTGCATCAAGGACTTGGCTGGCTAACCAAACAACCATTAACTTGATCAACCGATATTGTTACATCTGAGTGTTAGCCAAACTTATCTCCTTTTTCAAACTTAGGGCTAACCCCACAGCCTTTTCTAGCCTCTAGCTAAACTAAGCAGTTACATCTCAACCATAGCATCTATTACCACTTCACATCCTTAGGTGTTAGGTAATGTGGAAGACATACACCTCCATGTATTCCACTTATTATCTCATCTCAACTCCAAGTCTATCTTCATCAAGAAGACTCTGAGCTTATCTTCTTGGTTATCAAACTCAACCTTGTATCACTTGCAAATTCCACATAGCTCATGATAAAAACATCCTCATAAGATGACGACCTTGTTTCTTTTAATGTTTGTAAACCATCCATGTATCATGCGCTCCACCAGGGTATGTTATCATCTCTGTCCTCATACCTCATAGAAACGTTCCAACTCACATCATCTTTATCCTTGGTGTATGGCATGCATACTGTCCTATCACTCACTCCCATACCAAGAGAAAATAAGCATTTGGCGGCCGTCCAAACACAAAGTTCTTCCTTTTCCCAGAGTAGAGATGATGCATCCCACCTTGCCAGTACACCTTCAAATCTAAGTTGAAACGTGCAACTTATGTCTCTATATCACAATCATCTTGATATCAAGGTTACTTCCATGGAGAACTAGTCTTGGACCTACTTGGGTCCACACACATTCCTTGGTCATCTCCTCTAGGTCTATAGGGTGTCAGAATTTTAGGGGTCATCCCTCTTCCCTTATGCATCCAGAGAGTGCCCTACTCATCTGCCCTTTGGGTCCCATGAGTTCATGAAGGTGATCAATCTCCTAACCCATGGCCCTCATACAATGATAGTTGTTACCTCCCGACCCTATGGTCATGTACAACTAGGGAATTAGGAAACTCCTACTTCCATCGGTCTTATCCCTACCTGACCCTAGGATAGACTTAGGATTTTATTATAGTATATGTCCAACTTAGAACCTTACCCAAGCCTTCATCATCTCTTTCTCAGCATTCATGGGTTGACTTCCATCCCTTCATAGGGGTCATGGAAACCTGCCTACCCTGGTCAGGCCCCATACCTGTTACCTCCATGGTACAACATCCACATGCACTTAGAGATGGTTGTCTATGGGTCTACAGGTTCATTCTCATACTATGTACTCTTCACTTAGCTTCTCAAGATCCTATGAGACCTCCTTAGGTTACCTTAAACTAGCAAAACTGGTACACACTCTACAAGAGGGTCCCTCTCCCAGGATGGGAGGAAACTACATCTTGATAATAAAGGTCACAAACGTCCTTATGTCTAGGGTTTACATCCACATGAGCGTGCTTAACCCAACAGCTACTAAGGCGCAAGCAGACCACCTACTAAACCATACTAGGACATACTTGTTCTCTTTCCTCAATGCTGCATCAAGATCGTACCTCCCATGTCATCAACTTAGTTGTGAGGGGCTCATCAAACATACCTTAAACTTAAGGGGTTTCCCTTTCCTCTAACCATGAGAAGTACCATGCTTGCATCTATAGAAACTCAAATCTCGTCATGAGCATCAGGTACACCACTTCCCCTCTTAGGCCTAGGAACCCTAGGTTCACTTTTGGGTGTAAAAGTGCATGCTCAACCTATTAACCACGAATCAAACATGTATAAGGCATGACTTGCACTTCCTGTCATCCTTCTACTTGAGCAACACTTCAGAGTTGAGTCCTCCTCAAGGACAATCAACAAGGTACAAGGCCTCACAACCTGTTACTAAACCTCTCCAGGTCTAAGGAACTCTTCTTCCTATCTCAGAAGATAACCACCTACACTATGGGCACATAGGTACCAGAAGTCTCATCCTCTCTCTAGGGTTTGGTTCCTTTAATGGCAACCAAGATATCGTCAGAATGAGGCAACCACTATCATCCACTTAGGTCGCATCATCCTCAACTCCCACTTTTCCTCATATCTCAGAGTCTAGGCTTCCAACCTTCTTACTTGGGTCTTGCTCTCTCTCTCTAGAGCTAACTCCACAACCAGCCTTATACTAAAGGTCCTCTCTCCATGAAGATGGATCAATCTCACAAGCATACCTCTACGTGGGTGAAGACTATGTTCAAACTTATGTTTTCTCAAAGTTATCCCTAGCCCTTTATGCTTATCTCATCAGCTATCCAACATACTCCCTTGGCCAGGGTTTTAACCTACTACTCATACTACTGACGTATTCTGGGTGCCTACTATGCCATGCTCATATAATTAAGCTCATGGGATTTCTATAGGTTCTTCTCTAACCTCATCAAAGAAGGTGCTATCCTTCACTCTAACATGCACGACCCTTCCCAGGGTTGGGTCGCCAAAGGTACTCGGTCATCCAACCTCCCATGGCTCATATGGCATCCAAGGCATGTCTATCCAAACACCTGGTCTACCATGACATCTAACTCATCATGTCATCTCTCTCTCTCTCTAACCTTCACTTAGGGTTAGGGTTAACATCATTCTCAGAGGATGTGACAGGTCTCTACTTGTAATGGAGATCTCTACCTCCAAGACTAACTCTCATTACTTATCCTCCTGAAAAGAAGGTCTAGCCTCAGGTCTCTCCTGAGGGCATGACAACTTATGTCATACGACCCAAGCATGTATCTATTCTTTTATGCTTAATCTATTAAGCTTATGTCCATGACATCTTATTTACATGCTTTTTATTAATTTGATGGAGGATTCCTTAAACCATATCAACCTTACCCATACCTCAAGAGGGTGAGGAAAAGAGAGAAAACCCTAATCCGTATATTCCTTAACAGCATTTGAGTTGAGAAGGGATGAACAAGATGAGAGAGTCCTAAAGGTATCTTATTTTGAGTCAAATCCTAAGATATCGGCCAGGCATTCACACTAACCCGGGAGTCCTTGTATTCCAACTAGAGGTGCGGAGGAAAATCTTGCCAGCCCCTGAACGTGATCCTTTTCTAGACACCTCTGTCATTCGGAAATTCTTCTAATAACTCCCTTAGGTTCTACAGAGTTTGAAACTTTTAATAATTATTAAAGATTAAATGAGGAACCTACGATGTGATACCAAATGTAACGACCCCGCCTCGCAGTAACCCCCAATTAAGGGAGACCAAGAGGTCAGAGTCGTTATCCCAATTTCCGGATCAAAGGTTCGACAAATAATCTATAATAATTATCAAGTTCTACTAAACTAAACTAAAAGGTTGTAATAAAAATTAACTTCGCATACCTTTTTCAAAAACTTGGACATCTACTTCTATCCACATCCGGAGTCTATTCTAACTAATCCTCCTTTGCACTTTAATTCTCATTTAATTCCACATATGCCACTTTACTATTTGTTCTTTTCACTTGTACTTAAAATGCCGACAAACAAAATGTCGGTCAGCATAAATGAATTATGCTGGTATGTGGGGGAAACAATAATCTTGCAATTAACTTGTAACAACATATTGCAGTCAAATATGATTTAACAAGCAATCTTTACATCTTAAACATAACTACTCGATCCATACATATCATAGCCTCTGTGTTGTCCCTGCAGTGAACCTGGATGCTACCTTCCTTATGGTAGATCCCCATTAAACCCCGCATGATCTTACCTAACAGGTAGATCAATATCTAGGGTTGAGTCGCATGGCACTACCCATAGGTAGCCCAATCCGTAACTCATGGTATGCTAAAGAGTCGCATGGCACTACCCATAGGTAGCCCAATCCCTAACTCTTAATAACCTGATGGTCCCACTTAATAAGTAGACCATTTACCAGGTTACCCTTTTCATCATTAGCAAAGCCACAGAGGAGGACCAGGATCTGAGCCAGTCATGTATGCATACTTATGGTGATAGTCATAGTCACTTTATAGTTGCATGAAATAAAATTCATCCAAGCAGTTATTTTCAGGCAACTGATAAAACGTTCGGAATCACCGTGAAACTAAAGTGATTATTCATAAGCGTAACCACATACCTGTCAGGCTGATTTGAGATAGAATCAATCAAATAGAGAAATCTCAACCCAGCAACCAATTATGCACAGAAATCCTAAAATAAATATACAAATTTCCTTTTATCAAAATTTAACCAAACTCATCTTATTTCTCAGGATTTCTATTCCAATTTTAGGGTTTCCTTTGAAATTAGGGTTTTGCCTCCACTTTTAACAATATGAATCCTAATTTAGCAAAACTACATAAAAACCCTAAATTTCTCATCTTACTACTCCTAACAGACTTATGATCATTATTTAGTAACGTATTTCCTTAATCTGAAATCAACCAAGTTTTTCTCTTCTTTTTCTCTAAATTAGGGTTTCCATATGTATTATCCTTCATATAAATATTAAAACCCTAAATTAGTCAATTTTGCATGCAAAACGGATGAAAACTTTACTTTAATATTCAACAGGTTGATATTCTTCATCTTAACCTATTAATCCACAAAGATTCATCATTTACATTCAATTAGGGTTTCTAATTACCTTTTAATACCTAATACCTTTTTCTAACCATTTATGTACTTTTGTAAAACTAGATAGAACTAGATTCCCAAACTATTTTTATATTGTTCCTCGTATTTTTCTGTGCAACTTTCATGTATAAAGTTTCTCATTGGAGATTCCTAGCTATTTCTATGAATTTAGCAAGGAAAAGCCTTTTTCTAAATTATTTGAGTAGAGAGAGTTAATTATCAAAATTCGGTGTCCGCCCGATCACTGGTCCAATAGTCCTCCCTTTAAACCCAACGCTCCGCGTTGTGAGCACCCTAACTTAACTGGTCGATCTATGTATCGTCGGATCTACGTGCGGGATCACTGTGGTTCTTGATCGAACGATGGTTGTGCTTTGTCCTCTTCCTTCTTTACTGCTCGAGCCACGGCGGCGCTGAGGCAGAGCCCTCACCGGAGAGAATGCAATTGAGTGAGAGAGAGAGAGATCTAGGGCTTGGGAAGTAGCGGCCAGGGTCTGTGAGGGTGAGAGGAAACATATGGGGTCTATTTATAGGATATGGGGGTTTCCTTTTAGGGTTTCTCATCCTCTCCATAACCTGCTTCCTAGACCAATTGGGCGTTTTGTGTAGATGCTTCCAGAGACCAACAAATCGGGGTTGTGATGGTTCGGGATACTCTCCCGGACTCAATGGAATAATTTCCATGCTCGCACCTCCACTGATTTGATCAGAAATCAAAGGGGAAAGTCCCCCCCCCGTACACGCCTACAGTCTGTGTCCCACTGGGACTTTGACGATGAGTGGTGCCTGTTGGATTAATATCCAATGGCCCACATCCGTTGCTCTCAAACAAAAGGAAAAAGATTTTCCTAATTTTCCAAGATAAATCATATTTTGAGGATAATTTGAAAAAGCCATAACTCCCAAATTATAACTCCTTTTTATTCCAAATTTTAAGGGAACCTCGTTTATGATTTTATCTCTTATCATGCAAAAATTGGGATCATTATCTAAAGATAATGAGTCCTTTTCTTCAGTTGCAAGTTAACACTTAATTATTCATATTTTCCACCTATTTTCTCTTTCCCTAGCCTTTATATTATTATCTTGAGTTCCTTGAACCTC
Source organism: Alisma plantago-aquatica (assembly GCA_963693085.1). Lineage (NCBI taxonomy): Eukaryota > Viridiplantae > Streptophyta > Magnoliopsida > Alismatales > Alismataceae > Alisma > Alisma plantago-aquatica. Next base: position 1,933,966,009 of record OY856409.1, read on the forward strand.
AAGGAACCTTAATATTTCGAAATTCCATCTTGGAAAATATTCCTTAGCCTTTTATTCTTCTTTTATCTATTTTCTTGTTTATTCCTTTATTACAATATCTCTTTTTGAGATTTTCTCTTTATCATTCTTTTTATTTTCCTCATTGGCATTCCATTTAACATTAGGAATCCTTAGGATACAAAAATCCATCAAGGGTAATTCAATTATACCTCTTTCCACTTATTTTCCACATTTTATCATTGTTTTCAATTTCTTTCTTGATAAAGAAATATTTAATTGATCTTTTCTTTTCTTATTGCATTCTCTTTGCAACTTTGGACTCCTTGGAACCCAAGGAACCCAAGAGGCACGAAATCCACCTTTGGATTACATTCTTTTTCCTTCTAGAGGTTTCTACATTTTTCTTTTCTCCATTTCTTATTAATAATAGAGTTCCTTTTGTCTTTTCCTTGTTATTGGGCCCAATAGCCAATAAAGCCCACAAAGCAATCAACAAGGCTATTGTAAACGAAATCCATTTATTCAAAACAAATCATATCATTATTTGGTCAAATATCTTTACTATGAGAAATTACATTTCTCACCAAATGAACCCAAAAGTTGGGGTTGTAACAGATAGGATTCAAAAACAATGCTTCTTTAACTAGAGTTATAAATTATCTTGAATAATTTCTTGATTTTACATAACTCAGAATTAATTGACCCAATTTTTGATACTCCCAATGCGCTTAAAATGCAAAAATGAGTTGCACAAACAACATTTTTTTTCTACACCTCTTCCTTCACCTTCTGAACTTTGCATCCGCAAAAGAAAAGAAATACAAAAACCAAAGTGTCAAAACCCTAATTTTGGTGTGGCACCCTTACCCCTCTTTCGCTTCTTCCATACCCCTTTAAATTAATTGGGACATATCATCAAAAAGATGCCAATGAGCACCAAACGAAAAAATGATGTCAATTTAACCACAATACATAAACAAAAAGATTTCAAGTTGAATAGAGGAGAGACCATTCTTCTTTCGTACTCCCTTCACTTTGTTTTATACCTAGGTAAAAATACACAAACCCCAACCAATCAAAATAATCCATGTTCTTATGCAACGACTTGTAAGAATATGTGGGAATGCTAAATACAAAAGGGAATAAATATGTTTTATTATGGGTCTACAAATGGAACCAAGTTGTGAAATAACCTTGAAGTAGGGAATATGAATTTTTTTCATGAATCTAAGAAGTCCAGCTTGCTTGGCCATATAAGGTGGAAGGACTTAAGTGGTGCTATGTGAGTGAGGATGATGGGCCGAAAGTATTCTGTGGTAGTGTTTTAATTTCAATGTTGCTCAAGGATGAAGCAAAGATTAAGTTTGAGGTATTTTACTAAGTGCATATTTATCCATCATAATTGCATATTTTAGATCTCTTTTTAAGAGTATTTCATGATTATCTAGTTTTAAAGTTAATTTGTCTACTTTAGTTTTTCTTCCTTTTTATTTGGAGTTTTACTAGTTTTGGTTTGACTTATGCAGGGAAATAATCAAAAATCCAAAGCCCAGTGTCACAAGTCTACTGATTCAAATTATGAGCTGTCTAATTTATATCACGAGTCGACCAACTCAGATGATGAGTCATCCGATTCTCACCCAGACCAACCAAATTGCCGCCAATAACCATTTCAGGGTTTCATCGAACAACTGACGTTAAAGTCAATCGACCGACTAAGATTATAAGATTATGAGTCACCTGACTCACACATTAAAATAGTCAATAGGTCAAAAAAGGCAAATCAACAAATATCTCTACTTTGGGCAAGCAGTTGCCGCCACCACAAAGTATGAAAGTCATATTTTCATCCCTAGCCTCACTAGTAACCCGATTCAGATCGCAAGTGACCTGACTCAGATCATGAGTCGACCAACTCAAATCACAAGTAGACAGACTCACACCCAAATTGATTCAAAAGTCCAAATTTGAAGGCTATTATTACAGTCAAACCCCCATCAAAGCAGATCCAACATCTGCCGCCACCACAAAACCTCATTTCTAGGGTTTTTGCCCCTCCTTTCTCTCTATAGGAAGGGGGACTCCCAAGACAAAGGCATCAGTTTTCTATCTTTTCTTCTGGAACTTCTCTTGTAATCTAACTACTACTTTTACATTATGCTTGGGTTGTTCTCTTTTAGGGCATGGGAAGTAGCCCCATAGCCTGTTCTCTACATGATTTGTATTGACTCCATTATCTTAATGAAAGGATGTTCAGTCATTGCAGATATCTTCATTCTCTATTCCAATCACTCGGGAGAGAAGGCTGTGGGAGAAAGAGTTTTAAAGAGGACGACATTTCTATTCATGGTTGGAGTTCCACTTCATCCCACTTGTACTTTGGAGATTTTTGTTCTTTTTCTTCTTTTGCCATGTTCTTCTTCACATTCTACAACTTGTTTCTATTTTCTCTAGTCATGGACGAGTAGAACGTTTGTTCTTGGGCATGGGGAGTAACTCCCATGTCATGACTCTGTTGAATTTGACTTTCATACCTCATGCTAGTTATTTTCATTGTTTAAATGTTCATCGGTGTAGCTTTCTTCTTACAAGCTTGGTCGAACACTTTGTGTGTATGATTTATGATCCTTGTTTGATATGAAAAGATATGTACAAGAGTAAGAAGGTGTACCTTAGCAACATTGCATGACCGCCCGAGTGCCTAGAATATGTTGATGAACAAGGTTTGCAGTCCGAAATTTAGTACAAGTATGGGAGTACTATATAAAATTAAGACTGACCTATACTACCGAGAGGTATGTGTAGGACGAAAACCTCTTTTTCGTTGTTGCTAGCATAGCTGATTTTTGTATTTCATATTGTTGTGATATGTCATGATTGTGAAATCTTGTTCGCATGGCCTTTGACCAATTAAAATCTTAAAACCAAGTTATCTCTGTTTTAATCCAATTCTCTAATTTGTTTAGTTTACTATAGACCCATGTCTTTATATACAAGCCACAAACAACGTGGAGCTATGGGAATATGTGCATACTATACACAAACAGTTATATTCTTATACTGCCCAAGAGAGTTGCAAGGCCTCAAATCTTAAGTGGAAGAATTAAGCCAGTGACAACAGTTATTCACAAAATTTAAAACCTTCAATTTCAGTAATTACAGGGTGGGCGGGGACTCTCAGTCATCAAAAAGGTAGCTCCAACGATTGCTACCAACGTTAAAATCTTACCAACAGAGCACATATCTATATCAGTTTAAAGCAAACACTTCCTCAAGTTGCAACTCCCACACGTACTAGGTCTAAAATCTGAGATGGTTTTTTTTTTCTTGTGTGTGTGTGTGGGGGGGGGGGGGGGGGGGGGGGTGACACTAAAAGAATCATGGTAAACATCACAATTAACTATTGCACTGCAAACAGACGTGATTATCCAACTCAAGAAAATTCAGAAACCACGGTGTTGCCATGGGAAAAGCAGATTGTTGTTTATCTAGCTGCTGGCAGCATGACCGAATCGCTGAAAGAAGCGTACTTGTCAGCTTCACCCAGGTAGACAGTTCCCACATTAAAAGATGAATGTGCAGAATGCTTTGATGAAGTTTCAAGATCTCCCTCTCCACCCGAGTCAGAGCCTCGCTCAATGGAGATAGCTTCTTGAATCTCCTTAATGACGTCTGATATTGTTGGCCTTTGAATGCCATGTGGTTGGACGCAGCTTATGGCTTTCTCAGCAATTTTCCACACGGACTGGATATTGAAATCATTCCCTAGTGATGGGTCAATGATTCCTTGAATGTTCCCACTCTCAATATGTGACTTAGCCTGCATAAAACTTTGAATTAAAGTTCTACCATATCAGTAAAGCCAATGTGAGAATGAACATCCATAAGGTAACTGAATCCGGATAATAATAGCTGCATGAAGCTGATATGTATTTCCTGTATTTCTATGACAGCTACAGTTTTAATTAGTTTAGTCTTTAGAAGTAATTCATATCATTTTTGTTACTATATAAAATAAAATGAAGATATACACAAACGGTGCTATATACAAGTTTGCATAAATTATGTGAAGGCTAACCCATTGGACAATGTTGCGGCAGTTGATCCCAAATCTTTCATTAGATATAGCTTCCTGACCAGAGATGAGCTCAAGAAGTATTACACCAAAACTATATACATCACTTTTGTCAGTCAACTGCTGTGAAATATAATACCTGCGCGTCAAGATAAATAATCAATTGCTTTTAGGTGTTCAAGTCAAATACTAAAATCAATTAAAAATGAAACATCATTGAATCCCTGTTTAGCTTCACCCTCAATTTTAATGTAACAATAGTCTTTGGACAAAAAGGCCACACTTATAGTGCAGACTGCCTGATTAGTCACACCGACTCCCGCCCACCCTCAAACCCCCACACGCACAATGGAAAAGATTGCCGATGTGGGCCCAACCTAAATGACTTTGAGTTGACGTCCGTGGTGCAGCAATATATCCACTTGGCGAGAGACTCAAGGAAATAATAATGATATAAAAGAAATCAAATAGGAGCCTTACTCAGGATCCAAGTAGCCAACGGTTCCTCGAACTATGCTTGAGACATGTGAAGAGCCATCTACAGCAAGTTTTGACAGGCCAAAATCTGAGACCTTTGCTCTCATATGCTTGTCGAGGAGGATGTTACTGCTCTTGACATCTCTATGGATGATGCTTGGAGTGCAGCCAGTATGTAAATATTCTATTCCTGAAAGAAGATAGAGAACAGCTCAAGATTATTTTCTGGTGGGCAAACTGCCAAAGGTTGCTTAGCAACTTCAGTTGTTGGCTCAAAGAAAAACCTTTTGCAGCATCCTCAGCAATCTCGAGACGTTTAAGCCAGCCAATGGTTCTTTCCTGCGCAGCTGGCCCTGCAAATATTATTTTGAACCTCTTGTCAACTAATTAAAGAAATATATTTTTCTTCAGAAAAATAATAGATGAGACTTGCCATAAAGGTGCTCCTTTAGTGTTCCATTATGCATAAACTCATATACTAGTATGTTCTTTCTGTCCTGTTGACAGAAGCCTAGGAATGAAACTAAGTTCCTATGATGAATCCTTGAAAGAAGTGCTACCTGGAGGAAAACCAAAATGAAAAAATAAAGGATTGCATATCTAAAGAACAACATAGGGAGCCTATGCAGACATTTACATGATCTTGTGTATATTTTTGAACAAGATCTAACAACAATAGTGTGGAATTGGAAGGAATATCTACACTGCATTAGAAACATATATTGATCAAACTATCTTAAAAAATAATAATATAACACATTATTATACCTCGTTTGAAAATTCACGATTTCCCTGATACGATTCACTCGTTAAAACTTTAACAGCAATTTCTTTCCCATCCCTCATTTTTCCATAATAAACCACTCCATAACCCCCAGAACCAACTCTTTTTCCAAACTTGCCAGTTGCCTCTTCAAGCTCAGAAAGAGTGAACCGGTTCGATGTCTCTTTGCCAACTTCAGTGAACAAAGAGTACAGCTTTTGAGTAGGTTGGTCATTTGTAAATCCATCTGTGAAAAGTCGAAAGGAAAGCATTAGCTAATTTTGCAAAGGTTCAAAGCAACTGCATCATTCCAAAATGACAGGATGAATGTTCATTGTGCTGACCTTGCTCAGAAAGTTTCTTCTTTCCCCTCCTAGAAAGCCAGCAGTATGCAAATGTAGCAAGAAGCAAGAGAAAAGTTCCACCCACAGTGCATGTTATTATTATGATGAGATTTTTGCCACTCTTTCCTTTGTGAAGATTAATGTTTCCCGAGTAGCTAATCATAAATATAACGATTGTAAGCATATACCTAGATCATTACATCATTATATATACTTGTAGAACGTGAATATGAAAATATTGCCCTCATTGAGTGATTGAGGTCAAATTTATTAACAAAAACAAGGTGAAAAGATGCTGCAAAAATCATCTTAAGATGGCTACACATGCTACAATAAAATATATTGATGTTTCAATTCTAAAGATTTTGATTTTCTTTCCAAAAAAATATCAATTATAGTATACAGAGGAGTTTTTTTTAAATAAACAATAATCTGATTCAAAGAAAGAGCATATTCGTTTTATACTGCTACAAAAGGTTAACCAATAATGATTATAAGTTAATACGCGTAATTGTACACATACTTGAAATCAAAATCTTTATCTAGAAGATTGCTAGGCACCTTTCCGGTCAACATATTGTTCTGCACAAACCTGCATTACAGTTTACATAGTAAATAAAATTCCTGAGGAAAGAAATGTAAAAGGTTTAAGAAAGATCATATTGCTTCAGTGAAGATGACAAAAAAATCCAATGATTTATAACAGAAAATAAGGCCTCTATAATAGAAATGTGTTTTTCTGTTGGCGAGTTGCCTTTTTTGTAGTATCCCGTATACGAAGAGCCCCTATCTATGCTGTCAGGCAGGAAACAATTTTACCCCTAACTTTGCTCTACATCACCCCTCATGCAGGCCCCACTCCTCAGACATGGAGGAAATTCATTCTGCATTTTTTTCTGAATATTCTATGTCCAGATGCTCTATCTGAATACAACTTCCATTTGCATTTTAAATACGGATGGATGCCAAGGTTCACAAATATACACAAGTTCTGATTCTGTTTCAATATTTTTCTGAATCTTTATGGCTATTTTCTAAATATAATTAGATTAAAGCACTATATTGGAATTCTAATGCATAAATTTTACTGTTTCATACTTTAGATATAACCAATATATTCAAATAGCCCTAATGGTTTGGTTCTATATTTAGACCTTGTCCCTTCTCATTTACATTTCACCAAACTAAAACCTAGAATTTGTCCAGGTATATTTGATCCATGGAAAGAAGAATTTCGATAATTGAACTATTGTAGGAATGGATGTGTCACAGTGATTTAAAAAGCGGGTGAAGCGGCCGCTTAAGCGGTCAAGCCTATGTCCCGTTGTAATTTTAGCTGAAGCGGGCTTTGAAGCGTTTTGGACTGAAGCGGCCGCTTTTTCCAGCTTTTTGCCGCTTCAGGCCGCTTTTTCAGCCCCGCTTAAGCGACCGCTTCAGGGCGCTTCACGACAAATATTGCTGGAGTGGCCTAATCACTCGCCAAATCTATAGAAAAATGAAAGCACTACTTTTGGGAGATGTGATGCTCCAGATGTTGTATCTCAAAAGGTGTAAGAAAGTTTAGTAATTAGCATTTATCTTTACTTTGTTACTGCTGTTTGTACACTCTGTACAACTAGACTAGTACTTTGTACTTTCAAGTTTGTTTATGATATTATCATGTATATTTAATGTTGTTTATTACCGTTGATACTCTAATAGTCTGACATTTAGTATACTTGTACAAAACCTTTGCACAACCATCTGTGGACTGTAACAAAATGATGTCGTAAAATATTATTATATTGTCAATTATGTACTTAGTGCAGTAACTTATTGTTCTTTATGATTTACTATGTATGATATTGGCATGTATGTTTAATGTAGTTTATTACCACTAACAAATTAATAGTCAGCCATTTTGTATACTTGTACAAAAACTTTGCACAACCATCTATAGACTGTAACAAAAAAAGGTAGTAAAATTTGTTATATTGTTTATTATATAGTATATACTAAGTTTAGTAGTTTATTGCTCTTTAGGATTTACTGAGTAATATCTAATTATCTTGATTCTACTATATATTGTCATGCATTTCTCTTTATTACTATTTAAATGTGCATCTATTTATATTATGTTGAAGACTACCTTACTCAGTCAACAATATTTGTACAGAGTACTAGTATTTAACTACTACTACCTCCAAATTTTTTTACTAAATGATAATTTCTAAGCCCAATTGTTAAAACAATATTAAGTACATAGTACTAGTATGATACTTGATTGTTGAGCGAGGACTATGCGGTTTTATGATGTTTGAGTATTTTTAGCTTGTAACAATTTATTTTTGTAAATAGGACCCTTTTTCATATGTAAAAGTCATTCTGATGTAATGAAATATCATTTAGATGCTTGATTAATGATATGTTAGCAGTATGACGGTCACCAAAAGTTTTCTACATTTTTTAAAACAATGCAAACCGCTTTTTCAAAAAGCGCCCACTTTGGTCCCCTTTAAAGCCCGCTTTCCGCTCCCCACTTCAAAATGGTCAATCCGCACGCTTCCCGCTTCGTGCTTTCCAAAACCTAGGTCAAGAATGAACATATTCTTTCTAATATGTCCGACACTGGAAATATTTGAACCTAGAATTAGCAATAAAGCATGGGCACTTCAAAGTCTCTTATCCATATTGGATATATATAGAAATACTTCTCACTTCTCCAATATTTTTTCCCATTTATACATGCTGAATATGTATATCATACTTTTCCAAGCATGTCTATCATTTGTTTCTCCTATGTAATAGAAGGCCATGACACCTGGTACCGTGTTTTCACTAGATATATGTTGGACATGCCCAGATAATTCAAAACTGAGTTTGTGCAAATGCGTAGGGCAGTTTTTACAAATTCCAGAGATAGAATCCATACCCCGTAATATTGATGTTGTATTTTTTTAAATAAATGAGGGGATTCCATTCATCTCGTCGCCTCGTCGGGCCAATGCGCAAACGCAACAACAGACAAACACTGAGAGTGTGAACATCGCACACTCGTCTCACCTGAGTATACCCACGGTCTACACAAAACTCAAAAAATTGAAAACAAAAAACCAAACTTGGATCCTAGCAGACCCAAGTTCTCTTGATGTATGGTATACCCAGTCTATCCCCCCTGCACAAACCGACGATCTTAGCCGGTAAATCATCAAAAAATTGTACAACATAGTTTTCTCCTCTCGTCTTCACAGTTTTCTCCTCTCGTCTTCCCCCATCTAGCCACCACCATCGTCGTAGCATTCGCCTCCGTCTCAATCCTACTTGTCACCATCCCATAATCTCTAATGATGTCCCCCACACTCTCCTCTAAAACCTTCGTCCTCCAAGGAAAGAGGTGTCTATGGCTTGACAACTTCGCGATCTCCTGGTGGTCAACCTCCACTTCATTCACCGTCACCCCTCTATTTCTGCACACGTATAGGGCATAGATCAAACCTCTTAGCCCCGCATCATCCTTGTCATTCCCCCTTACCTGACCAACCAACACCAATCTCAGCCGACCTCTGCAGTCCCTGACCACTCCTCCCGTAAAGTGGCACCGTCCCTCACTCTGTGAAAAGCCATACGTTATAGCCAGGCTCAACTTGAGTTTTCCCTCTGCAGGTGGTGTCCACCGGATCAGTTCCACCCTTCTTCTCCTGACCTTCACCTCCCCAAGGTCAGCCTCCTCGATATGCTTCCTTTCCTCAAACGACAGTCCCCCCTTGAAGTCCTTGCCTCGCATCATTTCTTCTATCGTTCTCCTCGTGTCTGTCCACGCTCTTCGAGCCAAGACATGGCCACCTTCAAACCTCTTTTGACATCTTATCTTCCAAATCGTCCACAAAATGAGCTGCGGAATTGTTCCCCTCAGCCATCCTATCAATGAGAACTCATCAGCCTTCATCCAACATTGTCTCAACAGCTCCCTCACCGTGGTCCCCATGTTCAGATCGTTGGGAAGAAGGAGAAGCCTCAGGCCTATGTCTCATAGCTCTGTAGCTAAAAGTCCGTCGAGGAAGAGGTGTTCCTCAATCTCCTCCATTGGCGTCGAGCAGCAATGGCACGCTGACGCCATTGCAATGTGGCAGGACCTGATCCTATCATTTGTCGGTATTGCCTTTGCTAGAAGCCGCCAGGTGAACGTCGCTGCCCTCCTTGGTAGATTGCCCTGTCATATCCACTTCGCCATCCTTGTTCTTCCATGGTTCGCCCCTCCTTCCAGCCAAGGAACAAGGTATCCGATTTCGATGTCGTTTCGATAGCATGGAAATCGAATTTTTTTGAAATTTTGACAAAAATTTCGATAGATGCGACCGCGCCCGTTTTGACGCCAAAATGAGCGAATTAGTTTATGAAATTTTACAGGTGTGATCTCTACACCTAAATGCATCGTTTTATGCAATAAAATTTAATATGGATATAGGTGGGGGGTCCTTGATGTGGGAGATAAGTGAACTTTACTGTTTCCTGGAAAAATGTCAAACTGGGCAAAAAAATTCGTTGATTTCAACATGGCGGTACAGCCGCATGATTTCGTAGCAGATGGCGTCGAAATTGAAATTTCGAGCGAAATTTTGTTCATTTTGTGGAAACTTCATTCCCTGCTTCCAGCCACCTTGCAAATCCTAGGCGGAACGTCCCCCTGAGGTTGGTTCCTAGATGAGCTAGTCGTCCCTACTGCGTAGGACCACCCCTTGCTCTGCAATCAAACGCACACCTTGCGGTTCCATCTCTCTACCGATCTTGCTCCAATCCCACCCCCCATCCTCCCTCGCCAACACCTTGATCTGAGCGTCGATCGGCGTTAGCGCCGTCTCCCGTCTATACTCCAGGAGCCTGTGATCCCCGCACCATCTGTCCAGCCATAACAATCTCGATCCTTCGCCGAGCAGCCACCTGCTATTACTCATCACCTTCGGCATTGCTTTCCATAATCGCTTCCAAAACACAGTGGCGTAAGAACTAAGTTTGAGGAAGGCGGGGTGGGACTCCACCGAGATGCCCCTCCGGCGCCTGTACTTCTCTGAGTAAAATATAGCCCATTGGGATTTACCTTCATACACTTCACGGGCGGCCTTGATGAAGAAGGCTTGATGATTCTATCTGAGACCCGTAATCCCGACCCCTCCCTGCTCCTTCGCTTTGGCGATCAGATCCCATCTGACCTAAGATCTCTGTTTCGCTCCATCTCTCGCGCTCCAGAGGAATCTAGTAAGACTCCTCTCAATCCTGCGGACAACAGAGGACGGAACCACCACCGCCGAAAAAGCATACACCGGTACCGAGGTTAGGACATGTTGTATGAGGGTGAGGCGACCAGCGAAAGAGAGCAACTTACACTTCCATAAGCTCATCTTCTTCTCCACTTTCTCCACCAAGAAGTCGAAGAACGATGGCTTACACCTTCCATGGACCAGCGGCACCCCCAAGTACTTCATCGGCCCCATCTGTCTGACCATCCCCAAGGTCCTTACTATCTGTTATGTATCCCCTCCTGACCTGTGGATCATAATTTCCGATTCCTCCACATTCACCATTTGCCCACATGCATCTTGGTACTCTTTCAACAGATGGATCACTCTCTCCGTAGATCCGCCGCAGGAATTGAAGAACATCATGACGTCCTCAGCAAAAAGGTGCGATGGCGCCCACCCCCCTCCCCTTGTGACGAAGCGTTGGATGCGTCCTTCCTCCATCTCCTGTGATAAAGCCCTGCTCAACACTTCTTCGTAGATAACAAACAGCCCTTGCGAACATGGGTTCCCTTGCTTGAGCCCTCTAAAGATCTCAAAGAAGCCGACTATTGATCTGTTCATCTTAATCGATAGCCAAGACCCCCAGAACAGGTCCAGACACAACTGGGTAGCTTCCCCCAAGAAACCAAACCTCAAGAGGACCTGCTCCAGAAAAGACCAATGGACCCTGTCGTATGCTTTGGCCATATCCACCTTCACTACCGTGTTGTGTTTGTTCCTTGCTATCCCCAAGTCATGTAGCAATTCATTCGCCAGGCGTATGTTACTGGTTATCTCCCTGCCTTTCACAAAGGCATTTTGCTCCGGGCTAATCAAACGTGGGAGTAGTGATGCCAACCTGGTCGCCATCACCTTTGAAATCACCCTGAGGGAACAATTCTCTAAAGTAATAGGACGGAAATCGGATGCGAGATCAGTTGCCCCATCCTTCTTCGGTAGAATGATCAAACTTCCACTTTTCACACTCCTATGCAGCAACCCCCCCTGAAGAAATGTTGAACCAGACTTGTAATGTCCTCGCCCATCACCTGCCATGCCGCTATGAACAGCCTCACCGTGAGGCCATCCAGTCTGGGGGCGCTGCCCGGGTTCAGTTCCTCCAGCGCTTTGAGGACCTCCTCCCCTGATGACTCAGAGGCGAACCATCGATTGTCTTCCGTCGTTAACATCATAGGGATTAGGGAGAGAAGCCTATCATGGGATGTGTTCCCCTGTGAGTGTTGCTCCCCAAAGAAATTTGTGAAGAACTCGACCGCCATGTTCATGATACTTTGTCAGTCCGACGTCTCCACTCCTACATCCATCAGAACGCTCGCCACCGTAGAATGCTTCCGTCTAGCATTAGCATATGCGTGAAAGAAACGTGTGTTCCGAACACCTTACTTCAGCCACCGTGTCCCTACTTTTTCTCTCCACAACATCTCTTCACTGTCGTACGCCATCTTCAGCTCCCTCTCTGCTTCCTGCATGCCTCGATCCTCCCTTCTGACGGATCCTCGTCCAAACCCAATTGCAGAGCGTGAACTACCTCTTACATAGTCGCAATCTGTTGTTTGACGTCCCCAAACACCTCCTTGTTCCAGCGCTTCATCACCCACTTCAAGTTCTTAGCTTTCTAGAAGAACCTGTAACTAGGGTCGCCCCAACCCTCCATCCTCCAGCCTTCCTCTATCGCCCTCAGACAATCCGGGTGGGTGAGCCACATCGAGTGGAAGCGAAAGGTCCATTTCCCGCCCGTCGTGGTCTGGTCATCCTCCACCTTCACCAGGAGAGGGCAATGGTCGGATTCCTATGAGCGTGTAAGATGCCACATCCTACACCTGACGCCCCCCACGCCCCGTTGACGAACTCGCGATCCAACCTCTCCCATTTAGTCAGCAAACCTCTATGTTTGTCTACCTGTGTGAACCTACTTCCTTCAAAAAGCATCTCCTGCAACTACAGGTCTTGAATGCACCCATTGAATTCTCACATCGCCATCACGTCTGGTACTCCTCCCCCTCTATTTTCCTCCGCTGATCTCATAACGTTGAAGTCCCCGATAATCATCCACTTGTGATCGCCTATCAACACCGCCACTCTCTCTAGCTCTCCCTAAAGCTCTCTGCGTTCACTGATCGAACAACTAGCGTACACCGCCGAGCAACACCATTTGCCTCCATCCGCGCCTCTGATCGAAATGGGCATGTGTTGAACTGATGATGTGATCATTGCCGGTGTAATTGCCTCCCAGGAGAACACCCAAATCTTCGTTGTCCCTTCGCCGCTGGTTGTCACCCAGTCCGCTTGGAACAGGCCTCTAATGTTTCTCGCCTCGTCAGCCTCCACGAATGGCTCCAGAATTGCTATCACCCAGTGTCGATGCTTCTGGTACATTTTCCTCGCCAATCTGCGGGTGTTTCTATTCGCCACCCCATGCGCATTCCATATCAAAACCTTATCCATGAACAGCCTTACCGACACCTCCTCCTTCTCCCCTACCACCGCCCGCGCCCCTTAGCGCGAGGTGCTCTTCCTCCCTGCGCTAAGGATCTCCAACCCCCACCTCTGTGTCGTCCTACCTTCTCCTCGGTCCTCGCTAGTCTCCAAGAAAACGGCAATCATGAGGCGTCCTCGACGAGAAGGCCTCTGGAACGGTCCCAAAGACCTCGAAACCTCACCTACCCTCTCCACCCTCGGACCCAAAGGAGTTTGGGACCACATTGACGAAGTCTCCCAGGGTCCTATCATCCACCCGCCATCTTCTCCCGGCCTCGTCCTGGACCCATCGGTCCCCGGTTCGACCCGTTCTCAGGGTTCCCCCCCCCCCGGGTCTACCCTCACCACACATCCAGCAGACGAACCCGATCCACACTCACAATTCAAATCCGGTATTGTAGATTTGGTTCCTCCTCTGCACGTGTCTCTCACGTGCTCTTCTCCCCTCCTCTGTGTTCGATCCTCCCCTCTCAAGCTTGCCCCCTCTCCTACTCCGACGGTGAGCGCCTGGAGCGGGATACGCAGGAACCGCCCCAAGGCTGTTAACAAGCCTCTCCCGTCCTTCTCACCTCTCCCACCACTGACACCTTCACCGGGCATCTCCTGCCGCCCACGAAGACCTCCACGACATTCGGGATGGATCCCAACTTCACATCAACAAGAACCAACACCCCCTCAATGTCAGACGGGTCCTTCGCCCAGGTCGAGACTTTCGTTAAGGCCCCAAAGGGACGAACCAGCGTCTCCAGCGACCCCCAATCTCTATACATTACTGGTACCCATTCCATCCACAGCCAACGTCCTTCCTGCCTGGCCTGCTCTGGGAAGCCCTCCGCCCTCTCCACCTTCAACCCAAACCCCATGTCTGTCGGTGTGCCAGCCATCAGCGCTGACGCCACCTCCCCAAGGGACCCGAAAAAGATCAGTGCCCTGAAGGCGGCGAACTTCAACACCTTTTCCGCATGCGGCCAGGCCTTCAACAGACCTCCCTTGATATCAGCCCATGGCTTCTTGACATCCCAGACGACCTCTATGGCGTAAGCCAAGGTCCTCTCCGTTTCCGTTGTGTTTCCGCTCGGCAGCAGGTGGACAGTGGCCTTCCTCAATCCCATTCTACTTCCTCCGCGGCCCGCCGCCAGAGTTGGAAATGCCGCATGATTACGCAGATCTGGGTGATGTGGTACATCTGTTCTTCTCCTTCTCAAACCCGGCGGCACACACGTCGCCGCCTTGTGTCCTGTGCCCCCACATTTGTGACAGATCCATGGATTTGGGCATTGCCCCCGCCAGTGTCCTCTGCCGAGGCACTTGAAGCAAGTGTCCTTGCGCCACCTCGGACCTCCCCTCGGCCGCCTAGGCCCTTCTCCCCCTCTTCCGTTCGCGACCCTCTGAGAGTCTCCGTTCCGATCTCCCGTCCTCTAGCCTTCTTCGGGCGTCCCCCTCTTGTATCCTCCCTGAACAGGTGTTCCATCCTAAAGGATTCGTCCTCCACCAGTCTCTCATCATTGCCCTCTCCCGGCGTCGTCCTCAATGTCCTCCTTTCTGGAATAGCTTTGGCTCCGCTCATCTTCCCCCACACAGATCTGTGTCTAAAGGTGGCCGCGATCATGTCCTGTGTGATCACAGGCCAGTTGAGATTAGCCTACTGTCGGGGCGGCAGCAGGCCATGCTATAGCCGGTGGTGGAGCCCCAGTAATATTGATGTTGTTCCTACATTAGTAACACTGAATAGATATTCCAATCCAAATGCATGACAGTGTTGTCATCTTCTGTATTGAAATGCATTCGATTACCCATTGTATATTATAATTTGGTTGAATTTTGCCAATTGAGATATAACTTCACATCCTTTCTCATTCTTGTGGAAACTTGAAATGTACGAAAAAGCATTTGGTTACCCATTCAAATGTATGAAAATGCTTGTATCGTTGTTCATTTATATAAATTGTAATAAACGAGACAAAAAATAAGAAATGCAGAAGTCCCTTATTTGTGTATTATGTTCTCAAAATCATTATCGTATGCGTTTGTATCTGTGCATATCCATATCCATGACTGTATTCATGCCTTTCGCATAGAAATACATGTTTGCATACACATGACACATGAATATATGTATTTATTATGCACGTCACAACAATTTTCTCTAAACCCTAGTTGACCTAACTGCAAATGATTTACCCCACAATATTCCTCAATTATACACATAATTCTGAGATTATGAATTTATTTTGTGCTAACTTAAAGATTGGTAGGGAAACCAAGCCCTATCTAAAAACACCTTATGTGACCCTACCCTTAGCCCGTTGATTTGTAACAAACATAAAAAAAGTTTGGCGATTTCTCCAGAGAGAAACACATTAAATGCAATCTTACTTCGGCCACATGTTATGGTTACTATATCATGTTTCTTGAATGATTAGTGTTGTATATCAATCCTATATTAACATTTTCATTGATATTATTCATATACTAACCATTATTTTATTTTTTATTGCAAATTTACAATGGTCAGAATAGTTTCTCAGTTTATTTTTTTCTAAAAGTGATTTAAAATTCAAAGAGGTTTCATGATGTGATGTGATGTGATGTGATTATTGAACTATTGAATATTAGGTCATCGTCATAATCATCTAAGCATGGATGTTGGATTGGCTACATCGATCCTTATTTTCCATTCAATTGTGTATTGGGTCATAATCTCATTAAGATATATGTGTTGTTCGGCAACGCGTCGAAGAGTGGTTGGTACGGATCTTTTAACGCAGGCAGGCATTACAATTGGGCGTAGGTCAAATGCGTGCCTCCCTAACACCAACAGAGATCACAGCTCTATCATCCCGGTGCAGATACAATTTCCTGTATCATTTGAGCGGTCAAAAGTGATTGAATCCACCGCGTCGTATGGACGCAGTGAAAAGCGACTGTTTCAGTTGCGTTGCCGAACAAAGCTGTAATGACATGTATCTCTCAAAATGTGATCCTTCTTTAGCTTTTCACGCAAAACCTTAAATATCAAAAATATTGTGTGTATGTGTGTCGATTTATAGGATATAATACATGTATATACGTATACACTGACACACTGTATATACCCGAGTTATTCTCTTTTTTTTTCAGTAAATTGACCAAGCTTTAATGGTGTTCCCCAATTTTCCAGATTGTGTGTGAACTATGACTTTTCCTAACAATCCTAAAATTGCCAGATCTGAATTTATCAATGTGTAATCATATGATTCTGGAATCATGAGAAATTCAGAGTACAAATACGAGCTGCAAAAAAATTCATGTAAACGTGACTTTTTTTTCAAAAATATTGGATGTTACTGTGCTTCTCAGTTGATACTCTCCCTTAATCTTATATTTGCAAAGAGAGTTAATATTTGTAATACCCATTTCAATTTCATTCATCTTCAATATGATCAGCCATTATTAGATTGGACAATACTTTCGTCATTGTCTTCCCAACATCTTTTCAAAGATATCACAAGCTTATACTTTAAAAGACTAATTTCTCAAAGCAACAATCTTTACCTTCGTACTCAAATAGGTGTCTTTCAAATCTCATCAACAAGTACACACTTCACTAGGGAATAATATCACAAATAGTTTCGGAAAACTGTAATTGGTGTACGGGTAGACAGGGTAAATAGAGTATATACGAAGCGCCTTTAGTTTTTTTTAACAAATTCCTGATATATATAAAAATCTATATTTTTTTTATTTGTGAGGGAACCCCTCCCAGGCAGGGTCGCTAATGGACCCACCCCGGCAAGGTAAACCCTTGGGTCTCTAGTGGCCTGCACACCGAGGACCGAACAAGTATGATCAGATTCATTTCCGAGCAGCGCCTCCAGGGGGATTCGAACCCGGGACCCTTCGTGAGGGGCACCCGTGCTGCGACCACCTGAGCTACTGCTCGCCAGCTTACAAATTTATATATTGATCATATATAATTATCTATTTAATTGAAAAATTACATATAAGTATATAACAAGAGGCAAAGTTCACTTGGAATGTTGGCCAAGAATGAATTCAATTAAATAAAGATGAAATTGGTTTAAAAGAACCATTCACATTTGATAAAATGTAAAAGACAATCATAGTTCATAATCATGTCCTGAATGTGGTTGATGGATTTTAAAAAATCAACTGATTAAGCGCTTGGGCGCCACATAGTGGACCCCAATTCGCTTATTTGACCGATTGGGCCTAATAAGTGAGCCTACTGGACGAACCGATTGATCGGTCAATTCAGCTCAGACTGATTTTCAAAACATTGATTCAAATGTAAAAACATGTATCTTAGACCTAACCCTAATAGGCTAATACCCTCTTGCCCCTTCACAAACGATGCAGGGAGCAGATTGTCACCACCCGCGGCCGAACCTATTACTTAACACCACCTCTTCGCTATCATGGAATTAGACACCATTGCCACCAAAATCTTCCACTGATGGTCCCCAACTTTCCATCTTCCTCATCTTTTGTGTTTCCTATTAGCTCTTCTTCAAGTCGATGTTCTAAACACCTACAAAAGTATGGGTTCAATCAAAGAACCTGGTTTGGAAAAGGGATGAGAGGAGTAGAGTCAAAAAATGTGAGAGGAATTGAGTTTGAGAATTAATGTGATAGCCACTCCATTAATCATTCTTATTATTTATAAGTTGCATCATTTGCAATATAGTATGTCCATGAGGAAGTTTGTTGGATTCTTAAGCAAGCTAAGATGAGCTTAACAGTGATCATGACAGTTATTCACCCCCTCAAGAAACGATGTGTCCTCCACAATAACCCAAGATGAATAAGCTAACTGCAATTAACTGTTACTCCTATGAGACAGCCTCATTCGCCCACACCCTTTGTATAAGACCTACTACATAACCACATTACCATTGTACACCATCAGCAATCAATGACCTTTTCTTGATATAAAGTAAGATTCTGGCACCTAAAGCCAATGTAGGAGCAAAAAGGTCTCGACCAAAGCACACCAAAGGAGATATCTAGTTGTGATACATAAAAATAAGGTATCCACACGCCTCTAATGGAAAAAGCAAATGGTAGCCACGTTGCCAATCCTACCAACTAACTTATAGAAGCCAAATAACATGGTACGACTTCTAAAAAGAATGGAGAATAGCAGGTTGTTTCGAACGTGATTGCATCATGAGTCGTGTTTATTACATGGTAAACTCACAATCAGTTTTGTTCTTGTCAACCTACATCGTCAAGATTTGACCCCAAAGATTTTAAGCTTCAAATTGCATAGCACATAGAGACGCCAACATTTCTTCCAAATTTAAAACTTTAGTTATGCTTGGTTCATGGAGAACCAGAGAGGGGAGAGGTCAAATGCTTACCCTCTTTCTGTCCTCATCAAAACATGGCTACGCTTTCCCATTTTAGTGCAAACCCACAATGGCCCATGGGCCCATGCACATCCGAATTTGGTTATCTGTGTGAGGGTGGATCCATATGAGGAGTTGTGCTACTAAATTTGGTTACGAGCGTGAGGGTGGCTCCATATGAAGAGTTGTGTTACTAATTTTTTGTATAAGTCCAAACGTGAGATTGAAGCTTAGATGATGATGATGATGATGAAGTGTGACCAAAGGGTGGCTCCATATGAAGAAGAAAGCTCAAGGTAAAATAGGTAGAGTAGAATCTTGGGACATTACTTCTTTGGCAATAAGGAGTATGGGGTTAGTAGATATCACGATACGAAGAAAAGTCCATTTAGCATGTCTACAAGAAACCAAGTGGACTAGGGAACAATCCAAAGTGATTGGAGACGGATATATTGTATACAAACATTTGAAAACATAGAAATGGCATGGGAATTATTGTTGATAAGATATGGAAGGGTTAACATCACAAGGATGGGTGACAAAATCATAACTATCAACATTGTTCGTGAGGGAAGGCTTTACATATTAAACGCCTAGGATGGCCCCAACGAGGAAGCTAAGAAGTTTCCTTTGATTACTATTTGTCCACACTATGTTTTGCATGTTGACTACTACTACTAGTACTTCTTGAGTCCTAGCACTCTCTCGTCTACCTATGTTTTGAGGCGGTGCGGTCTACTTTATGACGAAAGAGACTGAGATGATGACCTAGGTGCCCACCTATTGTTGTTTACTACTATTCCATATGTCACTTCTTTTTTATCGATAAGCTCTTGTTGTGCACCTTCTTACCTGCTTCGGATTATGTGATAGAAGGGGAGTTTTTAGTGTTGAGTGTTTGATTGTAATATTGGGGGGTAATATTCTCTTGGTTTGTCTTTTACTCAGGTCCTTTGTTTTAGTCTTTATGTTTGCAAGTTGACTTGGGATTCTCCCAAGTTCCAACTTGAGGGGAGTGCTAGAAAGTCTTATTATTTAGTCGATTGAGCTATTGGATCTATCTGTGATATGGACCCAAATGTGTCTTAAATCTCTTGACCCATTAGGGTTTTTCTCAAGTATGAATGCTTCCCTCTTTCCCTATATATAGGAGGGGCCAGTCCATCTATCAATAAGAAATATAGAGGGGAATTTCTCAATGATTCTCATTTTCCACATATATTAATATGAAGTTCAATAAAGGTAATTATAACATAGCAAGATACAAGAATGAAGTGGTGGAATTTTAAAGTAGAAACTAAGTTGACATTTTGTGATAAATGCATCAAGGTGTGTACTTGGAACTTGGATTTTGATGTTAACATGATGTGGCATAATATGAGTTCCTCCATAACAAGAATAGGTTTTTAGAGAGTCCATAAGATGTGGGCCTCCATAGAAAGAGACTTGGTGATGCAATCCGTGCAAGGGGATTTGCATAGGAAGCAAGCCCAGATCCAAGACAATTCTGATTAGAGCTTATTGGGCTCAAGTTGGGCTTTTATTTAGTTCTTTATGCATTTGGCAAATATGTGTTATATTGGATTCCAAATTTCTTTATTAGGATATAATTCCTTGTTTTGTTTTTTTAGGTCGGTCCAAAAAGCGTGTTACTGTATTACCAAAACTTTGGGCACAAAAGAGTTTGCGCCCCCATTACAGTCCTGGATGAAGACATCCAAACAACCAGAGAAACAAACTAAACACAAGCTACATAGTAGCCATCTACCTAGATAAAAGAAGAAAACAGACCCGCAATACTAACTCAAAAGATAACAGAGAACCTGAACCGACTATCCAAACTACACATGCCAACACTGGCAATAGACTCATCCTCTGAAATTGTGGCAACATGGGCAGCCGAAACATCACTTCAGCAACCTGGGAATCTCAGGAGCAATATAGCAGAATCCTCCCCTACTATCATCCAGGTCTTCGAGTTTCTGGCAAGCAAAGGAAACCGCCAAGCGGACCTGGTTATTTCTTTATGCAAGAACCAGAGACCATGCATTGAATGTTGTTGTTTGCACAGCAGCACCCCACAAGCACCCGAAGGGTGAACCTCCTGTCAAACCATCTTCTCAAAGAAGACTCCAAAGACAACTGAACAGAATGGGACAATGCTCCATTCAACCATCATATTACTCCTTCACACATGGCAGTATGATCATCCTCTGAGATTAGTGGTCAGAAGAAATACAAAGCTTGAATGAAGGCACCGAGCAGAACTGATTAGTGTCTTGGTGAATTGGACGAGCAGATAGAGACAGATTCATGGAAGCATCCCAGCAAACATCTAAAAGATGTTGCCCGGGCAGGGGACGCCCAAACCCACCACCGTGTCTTGGCCACACCTGGACGGAGAGCCACCACCTTCGTGTCCAACAAGAAGACTCGAAATTGAAACTGGAATCCAGGACCTAGAAAAGGTCCTCGAGGATCTGAACCCCAGAACAGGGCGCCGCCATCGCAGCAGGAAACCCCTCGCATGTGTCCATTGAGGACCATGTCTACGACCGAACAGTTAGTTTTCCAACTTCACCTGCACATCCCTCTCAGGCGGAAGATAGACAGAGTCCCGCAGGGAGCAGCAGGACTCCTCCCCGTCTGAGGGTCGGCTTGGCCCCGGCACTGACCCACCCAAGTCCGAAGAAGAGGGCCATCCAACGACTAAGGAGGGAGGCGTCGACATCGGGAGAAAACAACCTGAGGCGAATCGCCCGATCTCGGCAGCCGCCCAGCGCTCAGCCGCCATCACCATCGCCAGTCAAGTCGAGGTCGAATCAAGGCTGCCATTACACTAGCCAAACCAGCTAACGGCTCGGGGGAAGGAGGAAACAGGAGACTGAAAAGGGAGATCGAGGGATCCCCTTTTCTTCGCCTGGACGGAGCGGCAGCATAGGAGACAGATCTAGGGTGCGGCTCCTCTCCACCCATCACTCGTAGACGGGATGGAGTCGACAAGTCGAATCGCCGAATCGCAAAACTGGATCTGAGCTCCACAGCGGCGCATCGCGTCTCCTCCTCTGCCCAGCCAAGAAACGATCCAATCGAACTGAAGGGCGAGCATCGAACAGGACGCCTACTCCATCGCCTCCGGAGAACCGCTACACCCTTCAGACCCTAGCCTTCTGTGGTTGGGCCAGGGGGAGGAAGGCACTGAGAAGGCACCCCCTCCCCCCAGCGACGGCCACCGGAGAAGAAACTAGAGAGAAGGCGAAGCTTCCTTGTTTTATTTTAGAGTCTATAGTAGCATATTTAGTTATAGGTTAATTAGTTATTTGGCTTTTGTATTTCAGCCCATTTAGATTACTTGCGTCCTAAGTCTTAGGGTGTCTCCCCTCTCCTATATAAAGGAGAGGGGGTCCAGTCTTATATTCATCCCATTGCGTTCAATCCAATCTTATTTTTCACATGGTATCAGAGCGGTGAACAGTAACTCTGGCGTGAACAGAGCGTGTTCGTTCCTAAGGAAAACCTAGTCGCCGCCCCTCCTCCCTCTCCTTTCCGGCGCGCACACAGCCCTAGACACCGCCGCTCGTCTTTTCCAGAGAGCAACCGAGGGGAAGAACCCCCGCCTGCGGGCGGCCGCCGTTGCCATGGCTTAGGCCGGCTGCCCGCCAGGCATCTCCCGACCTCCATGGCTTTTCCTTCTCTTTTTTAAAGATTTAATTTTTCTTTCCGTACGTCGGCTATCTCCGTCCCAATGCAATGAACAGCCATCATGAATACCACAACGCCGCATCACAACGCCGCCACGTCCTCTTGCATCCGGTGCAAGCGTCGCGGCCAGCAGCAGAGCCGCTGATTCCCAACAGCAATATTGTCGTCGTCGTTGGCTGCAACCATCAGCGGAGCCGCAACCGCCGCCAGCCAGGACGCCAACTGTTGTTGCCTGCCAATGCACCGTCCATGCCTGTCGATCGTACGCCCGACGCAGTCAGCGCACAGCAGCAGTGCCACCGCCGTCAATCAGCAGCGACAACCGCAACCAATGACAGCCATCCCGTTGCTGCCAATCACGTCGGCACCAGCCGTTGCAATCATCGTCATCATTGTGTGTTCGTTCACTGCAGTGTTGTTGCCTCATTCAACAGCAACCGTATCCCCAGCCGACGATTACACTCTTCAGTCGACGTTGCCATCATCCAGGCCCCCTAGCTTCTGCTCCATCCTGTTGCTGTTGATATCCATTATCCATTGCCATCGTCGTTGAGTCATCGCTATTGCTGCCCCAATGCCATCACCTATCCCTGGCCAAAGCACTCCACCATATTCAACCATGCCATCAACACATAATCAGTATTGTCTTCTCCCAAGTATAAGTGACGTCCTCTATTTTTTTTATTGCCCCCATATTCATTATGCCTATTCGGATTCTTAATCGGTCATATCTTTGCTAATTGGTCATATCTTTAGCATATTCTCTCCGGTTATCGGTTTCATTCTCCACATATTACACATCTCCATATCACAAACTCAAATCCGTTGATTCCTTTCCCACCCACCCATAGCATGTGTGTATCCTTTCCACAATGCGGGGGGTCATATATCCATTTCTCCACACCAAACACTCACTCTCGTCGTATTTGGTGTGAGGGGGGATAGAGAGGAGAGGAAGAGATGAGAAAAGAGAGAGCATGCAGGAGTATGTATGAGAGAGAGTATGAGAAGAAGATGATATATGTATTCAGTCTATATATGTTCCAGGCTATTATCTTCGTGGAGCTTCGCATTGTTCAGCACATCCGTTCTCTACTTCCAGACAGCATTGAAGGATATTCATTCAGCGTCAACACTGAGTTATCTGCGTTCGTACTGTGTTATGTACGTCAGGTGTTGATGGTGTAGTTCAGCTGCATTCACATGAGACAGAGGGTGCTTCTTCAGATTTTCAGAAGCTCAGCAAGCCTGACAATCTACTTCTGCAAGGTTGATTCATCTAGTTTATCTTCATCGAGGTGCTTCATCACGTCTTCTCCGAGCCGCATCTACTATTTCGACATCACATGTTGCTGATCTACTTGGGACTTTCCTTGATGGATGATACATCCTTTCCTGTCAAGCCCCCAAGGTTCATGCGACAAAATCATGGTACCTGCATTGTATCACCAGCACATCGTCCGTTCGTGTTCTTGCCACGTTATGCACGTCTTCTCAGGTAATTCGAAGATTCATCTACTACTACATTGACATTGGGCATCCGCGCTCGTGCCGCGTTAAGCCCGTAATCCAATGACGATGACATAGTGATGGTGTTGATGATCGTGTGCTCCAAGTGGCAAATTACTACTGCAGTATTCAGGTTCCATTCTTCATATGCTCTTCATTCCAGATGCACTCCAAAGACCTTCAAAGCTCGAGGATCTCCAGTGTGCAGAATACAATTTCAAAGAAGAGAGGCATTGTCACCACATGGTTCAGGGGGAGTATTAATTAAGGGGGAGTATCCATTTTTGAATGGGGAGTGATATTTATCTTTTATCTTTCATTTATCATTTCTTTTATCGTTTTATCGAGTCTTGCAACCTCCAAGCTTTGGACATGTGTTTCACCCATGCTCCAACTTGAGGGGGAGTGTTAGAGAGTCTATATTAGCCTATTTAGTTAATAGGTTAATTAATTATTTGGCTTTTGTATTTCAGCCCGTTTAGATTACTTGCGTCCTAAGTCTTAGGGTGTCTCCCCTCTCCAATATAAAGGAGAGGGCGTCCAATCTTGTATTCATCCCATTGTGTTCAATCCAATCTTATTTTTCGCACTTGCATTAGGATTTTAGTTTTCTATTTTGTTGACTGCACGTCAAGTCGCAAAGTCTTATATCAGTCAGCCTTAGGGCTTTTGTCCAAACAGTCGATTATGAATTAGAATTTTATTTGCTGGTTGCAAATTTATTTCTCCCTTTCTTCTTCTCTGTAGCTTGACTGCATCACTTGGTAGTGGAATGATGAAGTATGAAAGGCTATTAAATGTCAAACAGTTGAACAATGAAAATAGATGGTGATTGCCTTATCGAATTGACCAAGTTATGTAGGAACAAGGTTCAAATCTATCGGTCTAAGGGAGATTTATAAGAGCTTGTACAAATATTGATATGATGGACTCTTCAGAGATACAAGCTAGCAAAGAAAGAAGCTAAAAAAAAGTTCAATGAATACACTTTGGGCTGCTAAAATGTTCGAGTTGATTAGGTACACTTTGGTAGTACGGAATGCTAAAGTGTCTCACCTTTGAGGATAGGTGTGCTTCCAGGGGTAGGTCTAGCGGTGAGGCACGGTGAGTCTACGGGAACGTTAGGTGGGAGGCCCAATGGGTCTATCGAGACGTCAAACCTGAAGTTGGGGGGTATGAGCAAAATAGGTTATAATATGGATGTAGCCATAATATAAGCGTAGAGAAACAATGTCTCAACAAGATGAATGTGGCTGGAATGTGAATGCTGAGTTGGATGTGTGGGAAGACAAGGAAAGATCGCTTTAGAAATGACTATATAAGGAATAAAGTGGTGGCAAGTATTGAGGACAAATTCTATGAGTGTCACCTAAGAGGTATGGACATGTGCAACTGACCGACAAAAGTGCCTAGTCAAAGCAATGCAACAAAGTCAAGCCAGGTCAAAATAAGTGGCAGACCCAAAATCAATTTCGGAAGAGCTTATAAGGTGATATTTTGAATCTTTACATCTTGATCAGCATATGACGTAATAGAGCATATTGGAAAAGAAGGATCCATGTAGACAACTACAACATGGTTGGAATTAAGACTTAGATGATGATGATGAAGTGTGATTTAAGGGTAAGAAAATGAATACTTCGAAAATTGATGAACAAGAAATAAAATAACATACTTTTCTTTTATTGGCTACTTGCCATCATAGTAACAAAAGTCTCCGAATTTTACGAAAAATCGGCGATTTTTTGCGATTTTATAGGCTCCCAAATATTCAACACGATTAATACGCCAGTTGCCGATTTTTCACGACTTTTCACGATTTATCTCGCTTTTTTGCAGTTTTTATGATTTTTCACGATTCTTCATGACTTTTCACAATTTTTCACGATTTTTCTTTTTTAAGTTGTTTTCTTTTTTTTTTTACCAAACCATGTATACAAAATTCCTCATATACACTAAACTTCCAACCCCCCACTCTCCCCACAGTCCATTGTTATTGCTCAATTATTCTTTAATTCTTTTCCTTTTTTTTCACTCAATAAGACTGTATGTCTTGTGACCTTAGTAGTTACATGTATCTGATATGTATGTATCTATATACAGACATACATATAGATATACATATATATGTATATATATGTTAATATACAGCCGCCTTATTCTCAATTATTTCCGAATAGTTGACCAAACTTTGACCGAAATTTATCGATCCTTTCACGAATTTTCCCGATTTTTCCGAATTCCGATTTTTTCCGGCTAGCCGAAATACAAATTTGTTACTATGCTTGCCATTGGTATAATCGAGACTATGACTCAAACGGTTTGTATAATGGGCAAAAGTTTTAACAAGGTGACAAGTATTTATACTTTATATTTATGAAAAAAGATACATCACCCATTTTACACCCACTTTTACACGTCGAAAACACATAAAAACAGTGCAGTATGCATTTTATAGACACATATTTTATACACAGCTAATACATTACACAAATACACAAAATTTGACTTTTGGATACTGTTTTTAGGCCGTTATTGAGTCATTGGCCTATGACCAATATATTTTTATTGTACGCAATTATACAAGGAGCAGTAAACGAATTAGGCGTCAGTGCAAAAACTATACGCGCCACTTAAAAAAATTGGATAGTTAATGACTGTCATATAGCTGCTATTGAGTTGTTGACCTATTACAGATAAATTTATACAAAGAGCGCTACAAAAATAGTGCATGCCAGTACGAAAATTAGACATGCCAGAATAAAAAAAGTGGACCGTTAATGACTGTTACCTAGTCATTAACCATGTTTGTTTTCAAGTTTGTTTCAAGGTGTGTATCTGTGTCCTATTTTCATTGCGTTGATACATGGAGCAATTCTTCACCATGGTATGCATGCCCGTTTTAATATGGGGCTCATAGAAGTCTTGCCCAGCGCGGTGAAAGTCTTTGAATACCCAAAATTTACTCTTGTAGTGGAAGATAGGGACTCAATAGCATTTTAGGGAACATTTAAGAAATCATGATCAGGAAGTATCGATTTTTAGTGTAGAAGTTCTTCTACCATAGTTCTGGGCATTTGGCTTGTCCTTTGCTAAAGTTTTGACTTGTCTTTGAGGTCGAGTATAGGATAGTGCTTGCGGCCATGGTAGACTATGTCGACATTATTTTGCCAAAACTGCAAACGACGTTGCAAAATAAAACTTCAACAAAATAAACTATACATAGTTAAATTGTGACAAAAATCAGTAAAGAAAAATATTTGATAGTATTTTTTTCGGTCTTAATGTCTAGAACATGCATTTAAATAATTGGACCCTCATTTCATTAATATTATTCATTCTTGTTATTTGTGCATTAAAAACACGTTCCTGATGATATCACTTGGTGTATGGTATTTGCTGATGATATTGTGTTGATTGATGAAACTAGAGACGGATTGCATAGTTGAATTTTAGAGAAAAAAGCATTTGAATATGATTGATTTAAGATGGAGGTGGGTAGTATAAACAGAGCAAAGGTAACCTAGTGAGGTCAAGGAAGTTAGAGACATACACAGGGCAGACATATCGGTGAAATTGACTAGAGTATCGAACATTTGTAGCAGTGGCAGAGGATGAGGGAGAGGGGGAGGGACGCCCAACTTAGTCACCATCATTATCAAAGTAGTTTACAGAAAAGCATGGTGGGAGGGACATCCAACTCAAGTCACCTCGGGAGGGAGAGAGGGAGAAAGGGGGGGAGGAGGAGAGATTGAAGGCCTTAGCAATTTAAGGACTCTAAACCGTCCTTCCCCCAAAAAAAAAACTGAGCAATAAAATGATAAGTGATTACTTATGTTCTCAGGGGTAATTTTTTTGAAGTCCATAAGATATCTAATTTCGGGAGCAAAGTTCAGGCACACTCATTTGTGTTTTGTTGGCCGCTTTATACTTTATACTGAAACGAAATCCAGGTGTATTTTACAGAAAAGCAAATAAAAAAAGGAAAAAATATCCACCCAAAAAAAAGATGTAGCAAACAATATACAAATTCCATAACATTTGAAAGCTATGCCTATCTTGAAAAGCATTGTATTCTTTTTCTGAAAGTGACTTACAGTTCCTGTAAGTTTTGAAGCTCCGCCAAAGATGAAGGTATTCCACCACTTAGTTTATTATTCTCGAGATGACTACAAAGACAAACATGTGAAAGTTAACTCATACTAATGGTTATATTTTAGATGGATACCAAAAATACTCAAGAAAGTACTCATACATTTTCTTCAAATTAACA
Organism: Alisma plantago-aquatica; assembly: GCA_963693085.1. Lineage (NCBI taxonomy): Eukaryota > Viridiplantae > Streptophyta > Magnoliopsida > Alismatales > Alismataceae > Alisma > Alisma plantago-aquatica. The sequence continues at coordinate 1,933,994,257 of OY856409.1, forward strand.
CAGCCACTGAAATCTGGAATCCCTCCTGTCAGTGAATTCCCATCCAGCCATCTAGAAGAAATGATTCAGTGATTGCAACAAAAGTGGAGGGTGTATGAGAGGGAGCTCTGTTTGGTAAACTTACAGTTCAACCAATCCAGTTAACATTGTGAGTTCAGACTGGATGTTCCCGCTCAAGTTTCTCCTAGACAAATTACTGTCCACAGAATAAAGAGTGCTGATCAGTAGCCTGTCATAATTATCTGCTTTACCGAACTACAACAAGTTAGTTATTAATAGACATATAATGTATTGGACCCCAAACAGAACTGGTAGGTGATAAGAGGGCGGTAAATTTCAGAGGCTGGTTTCCCAAGTTTGAGAGGACCGCATCAACGATAACTTGAACCAAACCCTTATGGCAACCCCACACGTTTCCAGAGAGAGCGACGTGATCAAACAGAAGTAAAAAAACGGAAAGGGATACCCATGTAATATGTTGTTTTCAGTACATTGAAGTTATCCTTGGCTGTGTGTCCGAATTGCATTGCACCCATGACCATGGAACTGGCAAACAAGGATCACCTCCTTCTTGCGCCCATACTTGAGAGGAGTAATGTGAGGCAAAACTGGCTATAATAGTGGCTGGGATTACATAAAAAGAAACAAGAGAACAGTTGTAAATTGTTAGGGAAGTATCTCACAAAGCGGAAAGAAACTATTTTATGAAGTGATGAATGGGGAATTACCATCTGGGGAGCCATAACTTATAGGCAGGTACTTGTTGATCTCGATGGCATTGAGTATTGGCCCTCTTGTGGAATCATTGGTCTTCCTAAACTCAAAAGGAAATATAAACGGGAACGATATGTTGGGGTACCCAGGCTCGTAGAGTCTGTATTTCCCCTGAGCATTTTCCTGGACATCAACCACGGCCTTAGAGAGCTGCAAATACTCTGATCCCTGGAGCATGAGCCTGAACTTCCTGGTTTCATTTGGTGCTAGATCCTCTATTTCGGCAAAGTAGGAGAAGGCCCAGCCGAAACCAGGAAAGCCATCCAAGTTGAGCCGGTAAGTCAGCGATCCCTCTGTCCCAACAACAGCTGTCTGCATCACTTTGGAAGGTGGGTTGGAGCCGGTATCCACGAATACTGGAGTTGTAGTAGAGACCTTGGTAGTTCCTGAAGCAACCCCTACTAGGTAGTTTGCTCTTCTCAAAGAATCGGATTCCCAAATTCTGTCGAAAGGATCGTCAGGGTACCTGAAGTTCCAAAAGAGAATGGGCAGTTTCATAGTCATATTTCTATAATTTTACAAAAACGGAGAGATTTCTAACGCGATAAGTTGTACATGGAATTCCAGAAAACGAACCCTATACCTGACAGCATCAGTAGTCTCTGCCCCAAAGTTGATTCTCGCAGACACGGCAAGGTAGAACTGCGTCTCGAAATCCGTAAAGTACATGGAACCATTGAACTGCCTCAGCTCCAGCGAAGAAATAAACGGCCTCCCCGTCGTGGCCTTGGAGACACACACGCTGACCGTCGGGGACGATGCGAGGAAGATGACCTCCCTGACCTCGGGCACGTCTGTGTCGTCGATGACGATCGTCGACCAGTGCGTGGGCCCAAGTGACAGATCGAACTTGGGGAACACATTGCTGTTGTCGAAGTTGCCGTACAGGAAGGAGGCCCTGACGAGGTACCGTGTCCTGTTCCTGACGGGCAGGGTGTAGCAGTACTTGCGGGAGTCCGCGGGGAAGTAGCGCAGGGTCGTGATGTGCCTCCGGGTCCCGGCGGGGGCGGTGACGTTGGCGGTTTCCCCGAACGGGAAAGCTGCGTCGGATGCCCAGCTGATCCCGATGTCGTCCGTGTAGTTCTCTGTGCTGCCACAGTCGATGCTTATGAATCCTGCGTAAGAGAAAGGGGAAAGTAGCGCAAGTCATTGGCAATGCTTAAGAATGGATTCAGCAATCAGGGTTTTGTCCGATGGATAAAGATGTCAAGAGTTTTCAACCCAGGTGAACAGGTCACTGGAGTGGAGGAAAGGAGAGGTTTTGGGTTAAAGAAAAAGAAACAATCTGGAGAAATCTCGGTCATGCCCTGTTTTCTCAATGTCAAGCTAATATGGTTGAATGGCATAAATGCTCATATATGGGATAGACATTTACAACAGCAATGGAATGGGTGGAAAGACGGAACCCGTAGACAGCAGCAAGATGGCATCTTTACAGCGGGTGGATGCTAAACAGCCGCAATATTCAGGTTTAGCAGTTAAATTCGTGGCAGATCAGGAGTGAGTTATGATCTTACTAACATAAGAAAAGCTTATGTTCAGCATAATATTATCGACGGGGGCACACGCAGGTACAGAAAGGAGGAAGAAGAAGAATTGCAGTGGGGGGAGGTGGGGGAATGGGAGGAACAAATAGGAGAAGATGAAGCGACAGGGAGATATGGGAGTGACGCCAGTTTTGTTATCACGGCACGATTAAACCCGGACGGAGCAGGAGGGGGGAAAACTGCACCCAGTAAGAAGTGTACTACCAGCAGTGGCAGCAGCAGGCGGATGGAGAAGAAAGAAGCGAGCGGAAGCAGGCGTGGTTCGCTCGAGCGTTTCCGGGAAAGCAAAAGCGCCAAGGAATCGGTGGTGGAGTGGCTATGCAGCAGTTAACTCACCTGGCTGTGCTCGGGCGCAGTAGCAGAGGAAAGCGAGGAGGTGGAAAAGGAGGAGGCGGGCAGCGGGCAGGCGGAGCGCCGCCACCTTCCCCATCCACGATCCCGCCGCTTGAGATGCCCCGTCTGTTGTGAACCCGCGGCTCCGGCTCGGAGCAGAGAGCGGTGATCGGAGGAGGGGGTTAGAGAGGGACGGGAGGAGGGGGAGGATGCGAAAGCGAGGCAGGAGCGCCACACCACCCCCACTGGCCTGCCTGTCCACACATGCACCCTGTTTCAGGAGTGTGCCGTTTTTTTTCCCTTTTCCTCCTCCTGTTCTCTCTTTAGTTATCTTCAGTGTGGATTAATTATTGGAGATCTTTATCGCTTTTGAAGAAAGCGGGAAAAGAGTGCCGCAAGGGAGAGAGAGAAATGTGCAGTGCAGTACGATACCATTAGCAGCGGTGCGTGGTGCCCAAAGGGATACGAGTGGGCGACTTGCTGGTCATCGTGACCCTGGAATCCTCAACTCAAGTCTCTTTTCTTTGTAATTCACATGAAGAATATTCAGTCCACCTGTTTTTTTCAGTTGAAACGGGAAAACCAGGAAATCAAATTTATAATTGTAACAAGGCCGATGCCAAGTGTGAATGCGCTCGGCCAGTGTGAAGCTACTACACCTGTTCGGAGCTACTTCTCTACTGCCGGAGTAAATGTTGGGAGGGTATCTGAATACGACCACTTTATTAGTATACACAGTACTTAGAAATTAGAAATATATATTGCAACTTCCTGCAACACGTTTCATGACCTTTTATATTATAATATATATAGTAAGACGATCATCAATATATAGAATTATATTTAGCCTCCTGCTGTCTTTATCATAGGAATATGCTAAGTGGACGTCATTTTAGAATCCAAAATGGAACCTACTCAATGTACTCATTCTTCATCATAAGTTTGAGGATATAACAACTCATTCTCCATCGAAAATTTGAGGATATAATAAATAAAGTACATATCTTATTTCTTATATCTTCAAACTTATGGTGGAGAATGTGTGGTTCCGTTTTAAGTTCCAAAATGGATTTGGATAGCAGATACTTTTATAATATTATAAAAAATTGTACGAGAAGCAATTGGTAATTTAAAATGCTAAGGATATGCTAGAGTAAAAGACAACTGAACAAGTTATAAAAAAACACATATAATACATCTTAAATTTCAAATTTGAGGCATTGGTGCCTTTTCATGTGACGCATAGGCATGGGATAAAACTTGGTGTCCTCTCCCTTATGCTGTAATTACGTACTAATTCTGAATTTTAAAAGCATGGGATAAAACTTGGTGTCCTCTCCCTTATGCTGTAATTACGTACTAATTCTTGATTTTAACTTTACTCTACAGAGTTGGATACTCAATTTAGGGCCCGTTTGGTTGGGCTGTAAATCAAGCCATGCGGTTGCAAGTACACGTGAGATCCAATTTCAAGCATTTGGTTGCATGTGGTTCCAACCCATGGTGTGGGAACAAACTACCAATTAATTTTTAGCCCCATGCAAAACAGGGAAAATGGACCGCGCCCAAACCTTTTTTGGACGCGGTTTCATTTCACAAATCTCGTACGTCACCTTAGCATGTCGTTAATCAAATGAAATGTCAGCTGTAGACGTCATTATCCTTGATGAACAACGTGATACCAAACGTTTACAAATGAACTTGACTAGTTCAATTTATTTAGAATCAAACGAAATCAATTGAGCTCCAACTCATCGTCTTTATTTTCCTGACTTACAAGTCCAGGTGTTGGTCGGTTCCACGTCCAACCAAACTAGCTCTTAGTCAAAAGTGTGACACAAGATCAGTATAAAAAAATGAGTTTTTTCCCAAAACCCCCTTCTGCTTTCACATAATACCAGAAAACCCCCTCTAGTTTCAGTAATTCCAGCCAAAACCCCTCTCTCTTTATGTAAATTCTCATTTACCCCCTCTCCTACTCATTATGTCACGTGCCGGAATAGTACATGTTCTTTTTTTTTGCGTTTACATTTCATTCTTTTACCTTTATTAAATGATATCAATGATGGGAAAAAATATTTTAGCGATGTTTTGGTGCGTGCTTTGATTTTGGATTTCGTCGGGTTAAATAAATTTTAGACCAGTCCCGGTTGGGTTCGGTCGGTCTGCTTCGTGTACACATTTTGTCTAATTCAGTTTGGGGTGAGCATATGTCTGAAATCGGAATGAACCAGACCAATGATCGAATTAGTAAAAAAATTATAGATCGTAGGTTGTACCGATTTAAGGTGGGACAAGACCGACTTTTGAAAATAGTCTAGAACTGGACTGGACCGTCGGGACAGTAACCAAATTTTTTATTTTTTTTACCTTATTTAAAAGTGAAAATTAAATCATGTTAATTGGTTATAACACTAATATAAAAAAGATAATAATTTTTTATATTATGTGTTAATATTTGTATTCATATATTGATCTGACTCACATTCTTATTGATTTTGGACCGGATCAAACAGACTGAACTTCCAAAATTTATAGAATGGGACAAATCAATCTTGAAATGGTTCGGGAATGGACATGACGTCTCTGGTCTGGTTTTATGGCTAAACTGATATTTGCACGAGCTCGGTGAGCATATGCCTAAAATCGGAACGAACCGACCAATGATCGAATTAGTAAAAAAAATTATAGATAGTAGGTTATACCGGTTTAAGGTGTGACAAGACCATTTTGAAAATCGACTAGAAATGGACTCCATCGTTGGAACCACAACCAGACTTTCTATTTTTTAACTTATTTAAAAGTAAAAATTAAATCACCTTAATTAGTTGTAACACTAATATAAAAAAGATATTAAATTTGTACGCTAATAGTGTTAATATTTATAATTTATAATCAATCATTACTTAGTATTGTATATCTACATTGGATATCCATCCGGCTCACATTCTGAGTGATTTTAGATGGGACCGAACCGAAGACTGAACTTTCAAAATTTATAAAATGGGACAGATCAATCTTAAAACGGTTTGGGAATGGACTTGACGTCTCTGGTATGACTAAAATTTACATAACCCGACGAAATCCAAAATTAAAGCACACACCAAAACATCATTAAAATATTTTTATTCCATCATTGATATCATTTAATAGAGGAGGTGAAATTGTCACGGCAGGTAATAGAGTGAATAGAAGAGGGGGTAAATGGGAATTTCGGTAAAGAGAGAGGGGGTTGGCTGGAATTACTGAAACCAGAGGGGGTTTTATCAAATTATGTGAAAATAGAGGGGGTTTTGAAAAAAAAACTCTAAAAAATTTGACATGGGAGCGACATGCGTGTTTCCCTCTCTTTTTTTTCTGAAAACCAGAAAAAATCAATTTTCTGTTCACTGCCCGCGGATATAAGGGTGCCGAAACAGCAGTTTGAACGGGCAGCAACAAAATTGAACAGAAAAGAAAAAGAACTATTTGTAAGAGGAAAATCTAGATGGACCCCGAACACCGCGGGTGGTCCACAACAAACAAGAGGAACGCAGTTGGGGGTCGTGTACGCGGAGTCGGAACGGTTTGACCACGGTTGCAATGGTCCAACATGTAACAACCTTCCGTCATAGATGCTCTGGCAGTGCAGTCCACGGGCACGTCATCATCGTAGCACACTGCAGTGCCTTGGAGTAAAAGGAAAATCATGGTATGGTGGGGCTTTCCGAGGTGACGAGTGGGATTTATTCTGTTTCGGTTGTATATCCTCCGGTATATGGATAATTGGACATGGTCCAAAGCCCACACCTACTTTTGAGTTTTGAAAAGGCTAAAAACTCTTGGGAAATAAACAAACTGTGTGTGCATTACAGGTGAAGGAACAATGAGAATACATTGAGTAACTTGGGATAAGATCTCTACCCCAATAGAGTAAGGGGGACTAGGCATCACTACAATCAAAGATAGACATAAAGCCTTACTCATGAAGGTGGTATGGGGCATCTTACAAGGGAAATCATTATGGGCACATTTTTTTTGCATAGAGAATTATGCGAGCTTATCATGGAACATTGATGTTGAACACACATGGTGGTTTCTCATGAAAACTAGGGGTGCATCATCTACTTGGAAGGAGGTATTGGAGTATTGGTGAGATAGAAACAACCAAGCATGGATTCAAAAATGTGAACGATGTAGTATTGGTGAGATAGAAACAACAAAGTGTTTCTCACGAATAAGGAAGTTAGAGCTTGCTATATTCATAGATTCAAAAATGCGAACGATGTAGTATTGGTGAGATAGAAACAACCAAGCATGCAATAGAGCTCTAATGTTGATATCATGGAAAACCACTAGAAATAAGATGCAAGGATGGGCCATGGGGGTTTCATCATGAACTATGAGGGGACCACATCCGAAGGGATCACATGCCCAATTTTGAGCCATGACTTCCTTGTAGTCATGCAATAGAGCTCTAATGTTGATCATACAATAATTTACATAGATACCCATTAGGAAGTTTGCATATAGAGACGGACGACCTCCAAATAGGTAGACTTTTTGAGGATCCTGAACATCTGCCTTGGGTATACATGAATTAATTTTTTCATATTAATACCTTTTGTGTAGAGCAGTTGGTCTAGTAAAGTTGCATACAAGAGGCTGAGCCAATGGTAACATATAGGCGAATATGGGACGCACCTTATCTCTATCTAATAGGTTGCCATGCCTAGCGGATATGTTGACGCCTTTTTTATAAGACGAGTCCGATGGAGTTCCCATAAGATTAGTTATAGTGGACGCCTATCTTATGAGGCCTCCTATAGAAAAATGGTAGGAGACCAACAAGATTTGTTGTGATATTAAAGAATTCGTTTCCATATTAAAAAAATAAATTTTTTCCAATAATTTTTTTATGGTGTGGGTTTTTGGTATTCTTATTGGCTGTCCTATACAATTAGTATAGGAGACCTTTTATACTGTTTTGGTGTTATAGTGAACAATTTGTGTTTCTCTCTCTTTATTTTTTTTTCAGGGGGTTGGGTTGGATTTTGAAGATGACTGAGAAGGAGATAACACATTGTGATTGGTTGTCTTGTACAAAAAGTATAGGACTCGTCCTATACTACTCGCTTGGCGGATAAGCCACTCGAAGTCTACAAGTTAAAGGGTCCCATAATATCCTAGGTATAAAGGGCTGTCAAATGGAGTCTACAACATTGTCTTTTTGAGTTTTTTGAGCTGTAGTAGAGAGTTGAGTAAGTTCGGGTTATGTCAATTTTGTAAAATAGGGACAACACATCTTTGCGATCTTTGTGAACATTTGCTTACAGAAGAGGCAAAATACCAGCGGTGCATTCCCCAGCTGCATTCCCAACATTCCCATATCTATCTTTTTAAATTAAGTAGATAATGCCGGATGATGTTGATGGAATTAACCTGTTAATTTGGCAATTTCCACGGAATTCGGTGTTTTTTCTTGGCTACCTGGTTTTGGATTTGTGTAATTCTCAATCATTTTCTTATAATAGTTTTGGGAACAGCAGATGGCTGTTAAACTGTAACAAACATTTCCGGATACGAGTATACGGCGCCTGGTTTGCCGTTCTACGATCCCTATAACTTGCAACCACCCCATCCAGTAGGAGCTTAGGGCCTGTTTGGTAGGGTGTAGCCGGATGACAAAGTGCGTGTTTAATGTACATTTTTACATTGCAAACTCACACAACTGCACCCTAGTACACCCAACCAAACTAGTTGCAAAAGCAGTTGCAATGGTGAAGAAGATGTCTAGCAGTGGCAGGCAAGTAACATGGTACCCACTTATAATTGCTGCTAGAATCATCATTGTTTCGAACAGGAAAGGGACTAACTGACTGACACTTTGGTTTTTCTTCTTCTCTCTTTCTACAACCACTGTTCGATTGGATCCTGCCTCTGATAACGCGCTTGCTTGGTGGCCAAAAGGAAAAGATACATCGGCATCTCTACAGCTCTTCTCTTGATCATCGGCTCCCCTTGACCCCTCAAGAAAAAGTTACATCTTCCTCGTCGTTGGACGGTGAAAACGAACGTGTATGCGCAGCTGCAACTGCGGCTGTGGCCCGTTAGTGGTCCATATATCCGTCTGGAGGAATCTCCCAAACCACTCTAGTCCAGTCCCACACGGATACATCATACGAACATGAACAGACAGGCTAAAGATGGGCGAGAAAGCAAGTGGGGGTGGGGCGGGAAAGGCGCACTGCCTCACTGGTAATAATGGCGACATACAAAAACACCAAAGTGGTAAAGTTACAATGAGCCAAAACACCACGAAACTTCTACGTCAAGCCTTCTTCCCACGACTCTCTCTTTCTCTCTACCACCACTCTTCACTTCGTCACTAAGATTTCCCCATGATTTTTTTTTTCTCGATGGGGACACACTATGTATATACAAACAACACCTTAAATTCTAACCACTGGAACTGAATCATACTCCCATACTGTCCACACACGTTGACCGGATACACGATGCCTATCAAGCAAATACAAGCACTATAATACAACATCTCTCCTTTTTCTCGCAAGTATAAATTGTAAACCATCAGAAAAATACAGAAAAATTGGCAGAGTCGTCTGATCAAGGAAACATGCGAGATCAATGGAGAGCTCCAACGTCTCTCTAGAAAGGCTATAACATCTCTGTAGTTTTTAGCATGAGATAACACTAAGGGCTACAAACATTTCAAATCTCTAAATACGTCACTGACGATATATACTACAACACCGTCTTCCCCCACGCTATACAGAATCAATTTTCTCTTGTCATGCATCAACCATCATACAACAATAGTTTTTGTGCACCTTTGATCGCACATGCCACGGAAACTACTGCGGTCGCACTCTAGACACAAACACCTGGGAACACCTTATGAGATCGGCTCACCATCTTCAGTTTAGTGACATCTGTGGTATTGCAACACATTAAATGCACCTGCAACAGCAGTTAATATTCACACCATTTACTACACAACTGCCCACTACTCAAGCCTATATACCCCCAACTTACGCCGACTCATTCTACATACTGCAGATCGGCAGGACTTACTTCAACAATCATCCATTCTGCTCACCTGAACCCAGGGAGGGTGCTTCCCATAACCTCACTTGCTACTAACCTCACAGTTTCTTCTCCTCCCAACCCGTATGAATATGACACACCTAGATATATACCTTGACAGCAAAACAACTAAATTCATTCTTTTACCGAGAGCATGGAGATATCTCACTACTACAGAAACAGCGTTCAACGTCGCTTTTAGAGGCGTCGGTTTTACTGATAACATTAACGTCGGTTAATAAGGACATCCGACATCTATATTTGAAGACCAGCCAGACACGGATATCACTTTTCATTCAGTGTCGGCTGAAGAAACGAAACCGACGCCTAAAGTAGCCCACAAAATCCAATTTTTTCGAACAAAAAAAAATTGCGCCAAGTATCAGATACAACGTCGGTGTTTTACCTAATAACTGACGCTGAATGAAGATAAAATTTGCGCCAAAAGTTCCAATATGGGCGTCGGTTTTCTTATAATAACCGACGTGATAAGGGTGCGCGCACCGTCCCCACCAAAAAAATTAGGGTAAAGGAATGTCCAATTGACGTCGGTTGTCTTTGGATAATCGACACTTAATACGAAAGGTGTCGGTTGTTATGGATAACCAACGCCTTTTAGTAACTTAATAGCCCCCATACACATCGGACTCTTCCCATTTCTTCTGTTTCATCGATCGATTTTGCTCCGGTTCCCGACCCCTGCTGCGTCGCCGCTGCCTGCTGCTGCTGCACCTGCTCACCACCTCCGTCGCCTACCTCTCCTTCTCTGCTCGCCGTCGACGCCTCTGCTGTTGCTGCTCTCCTCGCCGACGTTGTTGTTGCTGCTTCTCTCCTCACTGGCGGTCTCCTGCTCCTCCAAGTCCTCCTACTCCTCCTACCGTCGGTTGCCCTGCTCTCCTCGCCGGTTGCCCAAAGGTACCTGCTCCCGCTCTTCTTCCTCCGCCCTCAAGCAAGTACCCTGCTCTGCGTGGGATTTCACCTTTTCTTCTTCCTCCTTCTCCCTCTCAGATGGTTGTTGGATTAAAACAAGGCCACGACCGTGTGGGCTGGCCACGACCGTGGCTGTGTTGGCCTACCACGGCCGTGCTGGCCAACACGGCCGTGGTAGGCCAACACAGCCACGGCTGTGGCCAGCCCACACGGTCGTGGCCTTGCTTTAATCCAACATCCATCTGAGAGGGAGCAGGAGGAAGAAGAAGATACATTTGCAATTGAATACTAATGCTTGACCTAATTCTGTAAATTTTGATGCATGTTGAATTAAGATATTAAAACCCTAATACACATTTCACCATAATCTTGAATTAATTATATTGCTAAAATTGTGTAATCAATCTATGTAAGATATTAAAACCCTAATGTTAAATCTCTGATTTTGTAGTGATGTGTCACCCTAACATCTACATGAATCCCTATTGTATGATGTAGATTGATGATAATGCATGAGCTAGTTTGAAATTTTGAAATCAATTATGAATCTCTCCATCCCTAGGTCATACTAATTTATGTGTAATCTTTATCTTGATGATGAACATGCATGGACACTCGAAATGTTGAAATCAATGTTATAGAATGACAACACATGTATTTTTTGGCCTAGAAACCCGTCCAAGATTTACTCATTAGGAGTAAATCTTGGATAGTCCCCGTTTGGGACTGTTCTTGAACACCTAATCTCACTTAGGATGTAAGTGTATAATGTGTATTGAGTTTTCAAGAAAATTTCGACAACATTTCCCTATTTATTCTCTAAGTACATATGTACTTGGAGAACAGCGGGGAAATGGTGCCAAAATTTTCTTGAAAACCCAATACACATTATACATTTACTAGTGAGATTAGGTGTTCAAGAATGGGATAGGTGGTACAGATTTATTATATATAAGAATGACAACACATGTATTTGTTGGCCTAAAGTTTTAACCATGCAAAAACTCTAATCTGTTAACCCTAGACCCTAATCTTGTTGTAATATATACTTGTTTTCTCTTTGATCATAGAATGGATAGATCATAGGTGTCCATTCTTAGTTGGGTTGCCAACACCAACAAATATTGAAGCTAATGATGACTTGTATGTGCGCGGAGATCACAATGAAAGACTGTTAATTGATAAAAACTCGTAATATTAGAGGCATGTTTATATTTTTTATATGTTTTATTTTTCTGAATGTGAACTTTACAATGTGAATTTTACAATGTGAACTTTACAATGTGAATTACTTTACAATGTGAATGTGAACTTTACAATGTGAGCTTTATAATGTGAATTACTTTACAATGTGAACTTTACAATATGAATGTGGACTTTCAGATGGCTGAGAATTCTCCTGATGAGCGTTTTGATGATTACTGTGAGGGTGAGGACATCAATGCGCCGCCTCATAATGTAAGTTTTAAAAATATATCATATATTTATATGTACATGTCCATTTATAGTTATATCCTGTAAGTGTGTTTATTTTGTCAAATTTTAGGTTGATGATGCACATGTACCCTCTGAAGCACTTGAGGCACTTGGTCAGCAGTACCAAAAAGTTGACAAGAGAAGGGGCATCACTATGATGAAGAAGTTAATAGCGCAAAGGGGCAATGGACCCAAACTTGTTGTGGATTTTGATAATGCAGGAAATGCAATTGGAGTGAATCGCAATTCGTTTGTTTCATATCTTGGGTATGTTACTCGTAGCCATTGCGGTTGTAAGATAGATTCTAGGCATAAAGTTCCTAAGGGGAAGAAAGACGTAATATGGAAGGATTTGTGCGTGAGTTATTATTAATTTTCAATTCTATTTTGTAGATTACTAATTGTTTGGATACTAGTTAATAGAAATTCTATTTTACAGAGTATATTTGAATTGGATGAAAAGCTGCATCATAAATGTATGATGCAACGCTGTGGGAGAGTCCTAAGGAACTATAGGACAAATATCACCCGAGAATACATAAAAGAAGGAGATAAGAAGAAGAAGACAACCACTGAACAATGGAACTTCCTGGACCAAGAAGAATGGGACGCGTTTGCTGCTTTAAGACAAACTGATGAATTCAAGGTATTAGGCATCACTCCCAATTTAATTAATATACGTTGTATTCACCTATTCATGATTAACATTTAGTGTTACCTAACTAGGCCCTCAGTGAGGCGCAAAAAGTAAGGTGTGTACTGAATGTGCCTAATTCTATTTTCATTATGCCAGTTACAGCTTCTTATGTATCATTTTACCTTTTTCATTTTGGGTTCCTTGTCATTAGCATAGGAATCATCATGATTAACACATCTCATTACACCTTCCTTGATGACTATTTATCCCACTAGTATATGTTCTCTTATTTTATTATGTTTTTCAACCACTTATCAACAGGTAAATCGTCATATTCTTCATTTTCTTCATTAAACAGGAATCATCTCCCTTAATTTCTTTCACATGCCATGCTAATTTCTCTTTAACACTTTCTTATACACATAGGTCAGTCTAACATTAACTCAGGTTCTACCTTATTTCTTTGTCATTGTTCCCATTCATCTTCTCATTTTATACTTGTTATAGGAGTTTTCTCTATCTGATGTAGATTTTATACCTTGATTCACTTTATAAGACTAGACTTATCTATCTTTTACTTTATTATCTTCTTGAATCACATCTTCAAGAACTCCTATTTTTCTTATTTTTATTCGGATTTAGATTTCATGGTGTTGTATCTTTCTCTTATAGTTACCAAACGATCAAGTTTTGATAGTTAATGATGTAATGCTCATCTTCTCTTGAGGTAATATTGAGTTATCTTCACCATGATTTTAGATTCATTATGCTCTTTAGACTGTTTCAAAATGACTACTTGATTAGAGTAATAAAAAAGATAACAATCTAAGAGTTCCATACTTACCTTTTCTTCAATAATTGAATACCTGGCCAGGGCACCCAAGTACTGAGATTAAGCAATATGCACCATATTTTTATGTCACATTGCTAACTTAGACATCATCCTAGTCCTAAGTCCTAGTGTCCATGTAGATTCAGTGAACCTAAAGCTCTGATACCAACTTGTGAGAACCTGTTACACTAAATAAGATTACTCAAAACATAAAACACAATCAATCAATCACCAATTAACCACATACCCAAAAATATGGGTAAATTAAAACTGATTTCAACATCAACACCCACTTAGAAACATTTGCATAAGAGCCTGATATCTTTCTTGTATCCATACTATGCTAAAAATTTGATACAAATTGTTCTATCGCCTTAGCTACAACATATCTACACATGAGAACAATATTTGTATATGCCACATAACAAACATTAACATGCTAACAAAATTTTGATTCATTTGAAACACCATATACAAACTTTTCCTGCCCAGACCTGAGAGTAAGGGATGGATCTAGTACACACTAGATATCTAATCAACTTTCTCAAAGATTTATTACTATAGCTCCTCTTTGCTGCCACATGTTTATTTTTGTCACTTCCGATTACCTAAAAAAATTGTGACGAACCACAAGGGTGAGACCCATGTCCCAACAAGAGATATAACCTCCAACAATGATTATTGATTACAACATTTTAAATAGTAGATAACTAAGCAGTTGGAGTATTAAATAATCAATTGAACATATTGAACAGTTCAAGTATGCTAAACAAATTAAGCAATTAATCTTAGCAACAAGTATGATCATCAATGCATATATAGATAACAAATAAATCCATTTCTTTGTATATATATATCTACTCAACTATCCTCAAATTGCATCTAATAACAATCATTATCATTAATCTGACTATCATCATATTCCTTGCTAATAGCATAAGCAATCTAGTAGCATAAGCATCCTAACATCATGAATATGTCTAGTAACATAACATGGCTATCAATATTTGCATCTAAAATAAAGGAACAAATATATATCAGAAGTAGAACTAACATCATAACACAATGAACTACATAGGCATGATTAGCAATTTAAGCATTTCTAATTACATAGGCATGGCTAGCAATATTAAACATATCTAGAAGCAGCATCTTAACCACTAGTGCCAGTATATTTGACAACATAAGAATGTTTACAACATGAGCATAATTACAACATAAGTATATCTATTATCTCTTATTGTACTATACATGATCTTAGTGAAAAGAAAGCAAACAAGGGTTATCATCCAATATAAATAATTGTGTATAACCCTAAACATATATGCTACACGGTTGTCTTACATATTTTATTATGCCCTGGGGAATTTGAATTGTACCATCCAAAGTCCAACTGAACCCTACAAAGGGCTATTCGGTTCCGTACAAGATATAAGAGTGTCGGTATCCTAAGATCTCTTCCCCTCGGTCAGTATGAGTAAAAAGGCAGTGACATATCAGTCAAAGTTTCCACCACAATGACATATAGTCAAGCTCCTAACCACTAGTCTGCCCTTGGTACATGTCACAACACTAGAAACTAGGGTATACAAAACCTTCTAATCAAAGGTACAACAGCACTTGTCCTCAATCACATTAGATGTATGAGGCATGACCATAGCCATCCTCCACAACCTGCATTGTGGATGATAAGGATATATCCTCAACTTGCCACCCCCACATACTCAATAGTATGCGCTTTGAGTTTCCCTTAGGAATACTCATTTCACCATCCAGCAAGTTCTGACACTGAAGATGGCTCTACTGCACAGGGCACTACATGATTAGAATTGCACTTGATTAGTCATGCCAATTGGGTGAATTAAGGCTGCATCAAACAAGTGAACATACAAACCCTAATTCACTTCTCGCAAGCATATAAATATCACAACTTTTAAAAGATATAAAATGTGTGGAACATAATTTCTCATCTCATCATCACATGGTACTATTCACTTTCCATTCATGAGACCACACTAGTCATCATACTATCACAAGATATAAATCCTTTTCACAATATAACATGGCATCATCCCTTATCAACACAAGAAGATTACACCTCATTCAGGGCTCAACCATGCCCAAAGGTCATTAAGACCATCATACTATTCCCTGCAAGATCATCATTATCTTTGCATGCCTTATAACAAGGCTCAACAACATCACTTACATATAATACATCAGATCAACACAATATTACATTAATGAGCTAGGAGATATTCATAAACAATCATAGAAGGGTTATATTAACATTAAGAACATTCCTTTGTTACATCAACATGCAAGGAATCTAGATATGATTAACCCTCACCATATTTATAATGCACATGTTTAGCATAAGAAAGTATCAACCATGTGGCTATGATAACCACCAATTAACATATTAAGGTTATAATCATATTAAGGAGGTTATTCCACCATCATTCCATCATATAAGAATGTTAAATATGAATATTCATCTTTATCTATTTGCATTAGAGTTAGGTTCAACAAGATAAATTATATTAATATGTTACTAATCAACACTTATACCCAAACCCTAACTCACGACATCCCCATTGGATCATGCATGCATAAGGTGAAGCATCACCATCACATTCCATACTATTCTCAAGTATGAACCCACACATAAATCAAGGTGTAACCATCGGGTTATAGCATACTGACCGGCCTAAATTGTGCGTCCTAAAATTGGAGGCGGATTTGAAGTAGTCAGACTTTTACATTTATAACCCGAAACCTTCTAGGCCCCCGCAACTTTGTTTACGGGGTCGAAGTAGATATATGGGGTCGAACACAGGGACAAGGGTGGTAGTGTTGAGAACACGGAATCGACACGTTACACTCCGGCAAGGGTAAAGAGATGGCAAAGTTCCCCAAAGGAATAGCAGGATAAGACTGATAAAATAAAAGAAATCTATCTCCAACTGGAGCTACGAGGAAAAAAAAGGTTTTAAGCATTTATCAGTTTTTAGGGGTTTTCATGCAACGGAAACAGAGAGATAAAACTACCGCTAAAGTAAGGTACAAAGGAGAAAACTTTGGTAGAACAAACAGTAGCAAAAACATCCTGTACCCCTCCTCTCGAAGCGGGTACCTCTAACCAAGCATCAACACCCCTCTCGAGGTTGCTAGGCTTAAGTTAGAGTGGAAAGGTTACTAAAGCAACTCTGATTCCGGGCACTCTTGTACTCCAGTATCGGACCAAACACTAGAGCCGCAACACCTCTCTAAAGGTTGTTGCAATGAGAAAACATGATTCGGTAGCTAATCGAAATGCGATCCAAGCGTACAAGCTAGAGTTCAGATGTTAAACATAGCAATCATCCAACAAAGGTACCAAACATAAAGCAGCAGATAGCTAAACTCTTCTAATTCCATTAACATATAAGGGTCTGATTACATTACATAAGTAAAAGAAGTAAATGACTGAAATAAGTAAGATAAGTGTCGCCTTCTTGATTTAGAAGGGCAACAGACAACAACAGACTTTCCAGCCCGATACCGGGCAGGGGCCTTGCCCGATACGCCCGTGTCGGGCGGCACACCCTTCGGGCGACACGCTCACGACGGGCGGATGTATCACGCTGGGTGCCCTGGCTCGATACGATCGTGTCGGGCGGCACCCTCTCGGGCGACACGCCACGACTGGCGATGCGTATCGGGGTTCGGTATCGTGTCGGGCTAGAGTGTTGCTTTTAGGTATCGACCACTCCTATCGGGTATCCTTGTTGGTCGATCTCGGCCTACAGTGGCGTCTGGGATGGCCCTAAGTGAACCATTCCCTCCCTCTTGGGATGGGGAAGTGCTCACCTAGAATCGCCCGACACAACCTCTGAGGCACGACACACTAGCTCCAGATGCTTTCCTCAGTTAGCTCTTGGGGGTTCCGAACTGTCTTTTCAGCTTCCTGTAGCTTCTATTTATAGGCAGCGGTTGGGGAAAGTTATGGTTCTCCAGACGCCACGTGTCCTCCTTCAGCTCCATTATTGCGGCTTCAGGGGTGCCCAATATGCGTGTCGCCCGACACAAGGATGTCGGGCTGTCGTTCATCGTGACGAGTGGCACCTGCCGGTGGGTGGCCTGTATCGCGTGACATGCTTCAGCTGTCGTGGTGGGTCTGACTCCCTGTCGGGTATAAGGTGTGTCACTCATCCACTCCCTCTTGCGCGACGCCCTTGTGTCGCGCGATAGTGTATCGGGCAGTGACCGTATCGACCAGCTGGTTGGTAAGGAGGATGATGCAGGTGGAATGTATTCGTGGGCCGTGACGGGCCTTTTTGCCGATAAATGTGTTAAAAACTGAGGAAAACTCTGCAAAAGATGACAAAATTGAGTTAATAGTGTCGCGTGGCCTGTTTATTCAAAAACACTATAAAAAGGAGAGGAAAACAGTTTAAAAGGGAAGTTTTAATAACAAAATAAGGGCCAAAAACATCACAAAATTTGGTGTTATCAACCCCCCCAAACTTAGCATTTTGATTATCCTCAATCAATCTTTAAACTTTGTTTTGTGATGCTTCTTCTTGACCGATATAGTTTTCAGGCTAAGGTTTTGAGCGAGCATTGAGATGTCTTAATGAGAATGCGGCCCGACCACGAACAATAGACTTTATTTCTCCTGCCTTATTTAAGCAAAAAAATTCTCTACAGTGCAGCGAGACTTTGGTGCACGATTTCAAAGTTAGCTTTCACACCAAACAGCTTTTGGGGGCAGAAAGTTGTGTGCTTGGGTAGGCTTAAGGATTTTTGGGTTTTTCTTGTTTCCCATCAGTCCATCCAGGTAAGGGTCCGTTAACGGGTAAGTGGTCCCTACAGTCCAAACCAGTTGGCTTTAGAGTAGTGATTTCACATCCTACGTACCACTGCCCCGGATCTACCATGCCTAAAGATGGGTACTTTTGGAAAACAAGTGTATATATGTATTTTTTTCTTTTTCATTTGGCACAACTCTCATGCTTTTATTCACTCTCATAAGGCTATTCTCTCTTTTTGGGATTTTCGTTGGGTAAGGGAAAACAAGAGGAATTTTTGTTGCTGTTTGGGCAGCTTTTTCCTTCTGCATACATGTCTCTTAGCTTTTGTGAGATTATTTTTCGAAATTTTTGGCATGGAAAGTCGTAGTCTTTTGTCGTTTGGGGCTGCATTATCAGAAAGACATAACAAAACTTGTGTCTCCTTAGGCACATAGGAAATAAACTGGCAAGAAGTCGTATCTGATTTTTACTATATAACGACTTTGTACATATGTAAGGAGACAAAATAAGTAAAATTTTTCAAAATTTGATATAGACGAAGAAGAAGAAGAGAAAAAGGGGTGGAGATTGAAGAAAATTTTTATACCTCCCTCACTGGTACATGGTACCCCCCCAAACTTACTCCACACTCTGTCCCAGAGTTGTGAAGTAGATAAGGTAGGGTAATGTTACCCCAGTGAGGGTTAGCCGGTGAGCGTGCCTGCGCCAGTAGTCGACGTGGTGGAGTTGGTCAGGCTTCTCTTTATTCGATATCCATTCTAAGATGAAGATGATGCAGTCAGTTGTACCAGAAGGCAATTGTGGGTTCGGAATTGCAAGATTCAATGAGATCAGTCATGCACTTTTGCTGAGGGAGAAATTTCCAAGACTATTAGGGATCCCCTTAAAGCAGATACTTCCATTATGAACATGAACTAAAGGACTGATCATCAATCTCAGTTTCTTTAAACTTTCATCATCTATTGAACTAGTCTGAGAAGTCTCCTTATCTCTTCCAATACTTTTTCTTGATTTGGTACCCTCGAAGAGAGATCCATTTCCTTATCATAGTTTGTCTTCTGCGGTGTTTTAGGACCATCTCCAAAAGAGAAAATCAGTGGAAGTCTTTCTCTAGTGGCTTCTGGATTGAATGCGGGTATTTTGGGTTCATCATCCGTGAAGCCACCTTCTTCATGGGGGGCACCTTCTTTGGATATAGCGTCCACAAGTGTTTTCAAGAGCTCTCTGTCTACCATAGGCCGGTTATCATCGTCATGATCTATGTGAGCCTTGCGTTTCCTTCTTGAGAGCTTTGCACTTGTTCTGACTGCATCCTCTGGGAAAGAAAATGGACTCGTTACTTCTTCCGTCCTTGCTCTCTTTTCAGCGGTTGAGGGCTCAGCTGCCTGGGGATCTGCCTCGGGATTCTGGCATTTCTGTCTGATCGTTGTTGCTTCGGTTGCTGCCTCAGTGTCGATTCTTCTATTGTGTTTGTCAATCTGAAGGGCAGTTTTCTTTGTATGGGCCATATCTGTTATCATTAAACAAGTTCATTGATCATCTGAATGTTAGGTAGGCAAGAAAACTGATGCACGACAAGATTCGGCCCGTTACAAAGTCCGGGTGTCGTCCATAAACATACAGGGAGATACAAAACTGGACGATACAGAAAATAAAAGCTTACACGTTAAAGATGTTGCCCGACACAAGTGTGTCGGGCGATACAGTTGCTTGAAACAAGCAGCCCGATAGGGACTTCCTTGAGGAAAAATGTGTCGCCCGACATGGCGTATCGGGAAAGCACGCTTTAAAGATGGATCACGCGACCACATATCAGGCAACATAAAGGAAATTGACTAAAGTCGTCAACTCGGTACGCCGTGCGCGATAAGAAGGTCGTGACGGGCAAGCAGACTGTCGGGCTATACCTTTACTATCGTAAACTCTCGCGCGACACGAGAGCAAAAGCTAGCAGGATGACATACAAGAAAAGGGAGAAACTTTCGCATGATACAAGTATCTAGGAGAGTAAAAGTAGTAGCCCGACACGGTAAAACCTCCGTACTATATATAGCAATCTCAACCAGGGGTAAAACGGGTAAATCTGAGACGTGTGTCAGTCTTTGATACAAGTTATTCCCGAGACGAACGGTCCCATCCATCTAATCAAGGGTAATTACTCATCTTGCCTGACACGGGAGCTTGCCCCCTGGGTGTGTCATCTAACACAACTTATGCAATGCCCGATAGACCCTTTTTACCCGATATGAGCTTGTTCTGCGTACCGGTTGAGTTGTCGCCCGATACAAAACCTTCAGAACAAAATCAAGGTGAAAAACTTAAAAACAAAGCGGAGAAAAAGCGGCCGATGAGTAAAACATCATTGGCCAAGGTAAGGTTCCCGGCCTCAGATAGTATTACCCATCGCGGTCCATGAAACAGAGCGGTGGCCCATAAAATAAAAGAGTCAGCGCACGTGGTGCATGTGTTGACTCGGGCCTTATTACAGTCCAAATGTCCATAATGTTTGTTTTGCAGGAAAGTAAATAACATCATAGTCTAGGAAAAATAAAAAGTTTGGGCTGCCTCCCGAGGAGCGCTGGAGTTTGCGTCGCCAGCTCGACCGCTTCAAGTTCTTCACTTTTAGCTTTCAACAATATCCATGTCCTGCAAGTTGATCTCTGCCCTCCTAACAAAAGCTTTGTCTTCATAGTACCTCTTCACTTTGTGCCCGTTTACTTGAAAGACCTTGGTCGGATCATCTTTGTCGTATAGCTCCATCATTCCTGATGGGTATATCTTTGACACAATGAACGGTCCTGACCATCTCATTTGTAACTTTCCAGGAAAAAGACGAATGGAGGATTTAAATAATAAAAATTTATCCCTTTCACTTACATCCTTTCTCCTTAGGTGGGCATCATGCCACACCTTCGTCCTTTGTTTGTAGATTTTTGCATTCTCATAGGCATGCATCCTTAACTCTTCAAGCTCTTGTAGCTGCAAATACCTCTTTTCTCCTGCTTTCTCTAGATCCATATTCAAGAATTTAATTGCCCAAAGGGCCTTGTGTTCTAGTTCAAGAGGTAGATGATAGGATTTTCCGTAGATAAACTTGTAGGGGGTGGTTCCAATGGGCATTTTGTAGGCAGTCCTGTAGGCCCAAAGTGCATCGTCGAGCTTTAATGACCAATCCTTCCTCGTCCGGCTGACAGTCTTTTCCAGAATCTACTTGATTTGCCTATTTGAAACCTCTACCTTCCCAGAAGTCTATGGGTGGTAGGGTTTAACGATCTTGTGCTTAACTCCATACTTTCATAGGAGTGCTTCAAACTGTCTTTCACCGAAATGCGACCCACCATCGCTTATTACAGTGCGTGGTACACCGAATCGAGGAAAAATCATCTTCTCGAACAGCTTTATCACAGACTTAGCGTCGCACGTTTGGGTTGCCACAACTTCTACCCATTTCGACATGTACTCTACTGCCACTAGAATGTATTAATACCCCCTTGATGGGGGAAATGGCCCCATGTAATCAATCCCCCATGCATCGAAGATCTCTACTTCAATCCAATTTGCCATCGTCATCTCGTTCCTTCACCCTATATTGCATATTGAATGGCACTCTTGGCAGACCTTTACAAACTATGCAACGTCTTTGAATAAAGAGGGCCAATAAAAACCTGACTGTAGTACTTTTGCAGCAGTCCTGTCGCTGCCCAGATGTCCCCCATAAGGGGAGGCGTGGTACTCCTTCAGAATGTTCAGGGTTTCTTCCTCGGGAATGCATCTCCTGTACAAGTTATCAGCACATCTTCTGAAAAGGAGAGGATCATCCCAATAGTAATTTTTCACATCTGCGAACAACTTCTTTTTCTGGTTATAGGTGATGTCGGGGGGCAGTTCTCCACATGCAAGATAGTTACAGATATCTGCGAACCAGGGTAAGCCTTCTTCCTTGGTTTCAACCAACATTAAAGCTTTGTCGACATAGTTGTCATTGATGGGCTGTTCCCCCTGTCCTTCAGCCACGATCCTTGATAAGTGGTCAGCGACCACATTTTCTGCACCCTTCTTATCGATAATCTCATGGTCAAACTCTTATAGCAATAAGGCCCACCTCAACAGTCTGGGCTTTATATCTTTCTTTTGCATTAGGTATCTTATGGCCCCGTGATCTGTATATACTTTGACCTTTTCTCCAATGAGGTACGACCTGAACTTATCAAAGGCAAAGACAATTGCGAGCATCTCTTTTTTGGTAGTTGTATAATTTACCTGAGCTTCATCCAACGTGCGACTAGCGTAGCAGATCACGTGGTGCTTTTTATCTTTTTTCTACCCCAGGACCGCTCCTACTGCATAGTCGCTAGCGTCGCACATAAGCTCGAATGGTAAATCCCAATCTGGAGCTTGGAGGATGGGTGGTGAGACAAGAGCCCTCTTCAAAGCCTGAAAATTAGTTAGACAGTCATTAGAGAAAACAAATTCAACATCTTTTACCAGCAGATTGGACAATGGTTTTGAAATCTTTGAGAAGTCCTTTATGAATCTTCGGTAATAGCCGGCGTGTCTGAGGAAGCTCCTCACTCCCATCACGGACATCAGTGGAGGAAGCTTGGATATGGCTTCAACTTTGCTAGTGTCCACCTCGATGCCATGCCTTGAGATTTTATGTCCCAGAACGATGCCTTCTCGTACCATAAAATGGCACTTTTCCCAGTTTAAAACTAGACTATTCTCCTCGCATCTTTGCAGAACCAAAGATAGGTTTTTCAGGAAGGTATCGAAGTCCTTTCCATAGACTGAAAAATCGTCTATGAAAACTTCTACGATATCTTCCAGAAAATCCGAAAACATTGATATCATGCATCGTTGAAACATAGCGGGAGCGTTGCAGAGGTCGAAGGGCATCCTTCTGAAGGCATAGGTGTCGTAGAGGCAGGTAAAGGTTGTCGTCTCCTGGTCGTCTGGCAGGATGGGGACCTGATAAAATCCTGAAAAACCATCCAAGAAACAGAAAAAGTCATGATGCGCTAATCTTTCAAGAACTTGATCAATAAAAGGTGGCGGAAAATGATCCTTTTTGTAGCTTGGTTTAGCTTCCTGTAATCAATGCACATTCTCCATCCTGTGACGGTCCTAACCGCCACCTCATCACCCTTATCTCCTTTTACTACTGTCATACTGCCCTTCTTGGGTACTACGTGGATCAGGCTTACCCAGTTACTATCGCTGATCGGGTAAATGATCCCCGCATCCCTTAACTTGATTACCTTTTTCTTGACGACTTCTTTTAGCATCTGGTTCAAATTTCTCTGGGGTTGAGCCAGAGGTTTGGCAGATTCTTCCAGATTGATGTGATGCATACATAAAGCGGGGCTAAGGCCTTTGATGTCTTCCACTGAGTATCCTATAGCCCGCCGGTGGAGCCTTAACTCCTCAAGAAGTTTGTCCAGCTAGTTCTTTGAAAGATTGGCGTTGATGATGACAGGGTTCCTTTCTTCTTGATCTAGGAATTCATATTTCAATCCTTCAGGTAACGGCTTCAATTCAGGCTTGGCCCTGGATGTCTTTTCTTGCGGCTCCCCCTCAAGACATGCATACTTGACAGATCCCACCACCTCATCCTCGTTGCTCAAATCTTCATCAGACAGGTTAAGAAAGTTGAGACACTCCGCAACTTCTGGAATCTCAAAGTCAGAATCCTGACTGCTTATCGCCCTCGCAAGGGGGTCTACCATCCGGATGTCTTCTTCTATCTCCTCCCAGAACTGGTCGTAGATGTCTGCAAAGCAAGCAGACTCTGACAGGGAAGGTCCTCTCATTTCATCCTTCACCTTGAAGTCTATGTGGTCATTTCCGACCCTCAGAGTGATTATCCCCTCAGAAACATCAATCAACGCCCTTCCCGTAGCCAGGAAAGGACGTCCAAAGATGACAGGACAACGGGGGTCCTCCACGGTGTCTATGACAACTATATCACATGGAATGAAGAAATTACCTACCTGGATAGGCACATCTTCAACAACGCCGACAGGTCTTTTGAAGGTATCGTCTACTAGTTCAATTCTCATATTGGTTCTAACCATATCGGTTAAACCTAATCTCTGCGTGAAGCTTAGGGGCATAAGGCTGATGCTAGCTCCTAAGTCGGCAAGACCACTCCGTTCGATGTTGTCCCTGATGGAGAAAGGGATAGTGAAAGCCCCCGGATCTTTCTTTTTGTTGGGCAGATCCGGTTTTATGAAAGCAGAGGACACAACTTCTAGATGCACAGTTTCAATCCTTCCTCCTCTTCTCTTCTTCACAATCAGATCTTTGAGAAACTTGGCATAAGTTGGCATCTCTTTCAAGGCGTCCAGAAAGGGAACTTCAAGATAAAGTTTCTTGATCGATTCCATGAACTTTTCGTGGTGCTTCTTCAGGTTTGCCTTTATCAATTTGTATGGAAAAGGTAGCCTGGAAGCATAAGGGCTTCTCCCACCAGGTAGCTCCTCGAAGGATCTCTGTTTAGGTTCTCTGGCATGAGCTTGTCGATTTTCATCTTCTGCGGGATTCACACCCATAGTCCTCGGTCCAGGTTCTGGTCTGGCCTCCTCATTACGCTCCATTATCCTCCCGGACCTCAGTACTGCCATTCTGGAAGATTCGGGACTGGAGAGCATCTTTCTTGAAGGGTTCTTCATCAAATCGGCCATCTGGGCCAACTGTTGATCAATTTGACATTGACGTGTCTGCATATTTGCCATCTGGAACTGCATGGAGTTTAGAACTCCTGGATGGGGAAGTGTACTTTGTGCCAGCTAGTTTATGATTGTATCTTGTCTCTTTATAAAAGCGAATAACTGTCCAACCAAGTTTGGTCGGTTTGAAACCTTGTCTTGGCCTTGACTGGTGCTCGAGAGAGGTCTGGCTCTCCCTTGGTGTTCACTTTCGGAAAGAGGTTGCTCAAGGCGAGGTTGCTCAAGGCGAGGTTGCATGTTGATGGTGTCGGTGCTCCATTGAACAGAATGCCTTTCTTCTAAGTACCTGAGCATCGTGTAATAATCAAGTTAGAAATTTTTTTATCAATAATACGAATTATTCATTTCAGGCGAATAATAATAATAATAATAATGAAAGGAAAAAGAGAGTGTTGTCAAGCTCATTTCTAAGCTTGAGGCACTGGAGTGTAGTTAGTGGATTCAGATTCATCAACAATACCGTTTTGCCTTGTCCCCGGCAACAGCGCCAAAAAGTTGACAGGCCTAAATCGCGCGTCCTAAAATTGGAGGCAGATTTGAAGTAGTCAGACTTTTACATTTATAACCTGAAACCTTCTAGGCCCCCACAACTTTGTTTACGGGGTCGACGTAGATATACGGGGTCGAACACAGGGACAAGGGTGGTAGTGTTGAGAATACAGAATCGACATGTTACACTCCGACAAGGGTAAAGAGATGGCAAAGTTCCCCAAAGGAACAGCAGGATAAGATCGATAAAACAAAAGAAATCTATCTCCAACTGGAGCTACGAGGAAAAAAAGGTTTTAACCATTTATCAGTTTTTAGGGGTTTTCGTGCAACGGAAACAGAGAGATAAAACTAGCGCTAAAGTAAGGTACGGAGGAGAAAACTTCGGTAGAACAAGCGGCAGTAGAAACATCCTGTACCCTCCTCTCGAAGCGGGTACCTCTAACCAAGCATCAATACCTCTCTCAAGGTTGCTGGGCTTAAGTTAGAGTGGAAAGGTTACTAAAGCAACTCCGATTTCGGGCACTCTCATACTCCAGTATCGGACCAAACACTGGAGCCGCAACACCTCTCTCAAGGCTGTTCCAACGGGAAAACACGATTCGGTAGCTAATCGAAATGCGATCCAAGCGTACAAGCTAGAGTTCAGATATTAAACATAGCAATCATCCAACAAAGGTACCAAATACAAAGCAACAGATAGCTAAACTCTTCTAGTTCCATTAACATATAAGGGTCTGATTACATTGCATAAGTAAAAGAAGTAAATGACTGAAATAAGTAAGATAAGTGTCGCCTTCTTGATTTAGAAGGGCGACAGACGGCAGCAGACTTTCCAGCCCGATACCGAGCAGGGGCCTTGCCCGATACTCCCGTGTCGGGTGGCACACCCTCTTGGGTGACACGCTCACGACGGGCAGATGTATCGCGCGGGGTGCCTTGGCCCGATATGATCGTGTCGGGCGGCACCCTCTCGGGCGACACACCGTGACTGGCGATGTGTATCGGGGTTCAGTATCGTGCCGGGCTAGAGTGTTGCTTCCAGGTATCGGTCACTCCTATCGGGTATCCTTGTTGGCCGATCTCGGCTTGCAGCGGCGCCCGATACAACCCTAAGTGAACCATTCCCTCCCTCTCGGGATGGGGAAGTGCTCACCTAGAATCGCCCGACACAACCTCTGAGGCACGACACACTAGCTCCAGATGCTTTCCTCAGTTAGCTCTTGGGGGTTTCGAACTGTCTTTTCGGCTTCCTGTAGCTGCTATTTATAGGCAGCGGTCGGGGAAAGTTATGGTTTTCTGGACGTCACTTGTCCTCCTTCAGCTCTATTATTGCGGCTTCAGGGTGCCCGATATGCGTGTCGCCCGGCACAAGGATGTCGGTCGTCGTGACGAGTGGTGCCTACCGGTGGGTGGCATGTATCGCGCGACATGCTTCAGCAGTCGTGGTGGGTCCGGCTCCCTGGCAGGTAGAAGGCGTGTCGCTCATCCGCTCCCTCTTGCGCGACACCCTTGTGTCGCGCGACAGTGTATTGGGCAGTGACCGTATCGGCCGGCTGGTTGGTAAGGAGGCTGATGCAGGTGGAACGTGTTTGTGGGCCGGGACGGGCCTTTTTGCCGATAAATGTGTTAAAAACCGAGGAAAACTCTGCAAAAGATGAAAAAATTGAGTTAATAGTGTCGCGTGGTCTGTTTATTCAAAAACACTATAAAAAGGAGAGGAAAACAGTTTAAAAGGGCAGTTTTAATAACAAAATATGGGCCAAAAACATCACAAAATTTGGTGTTATCACATACTAGGGTTTCAATAATAGTAACAGAGTACTCCATGATTGTATTAGTCATTCAAGGACTATTCATACCCAATTACCATCATTTAGTTATATTAAAGATAGGTATAACAAGCTATACCTCATTAGGGTTACCCATTAATTCATTATGGTGATTATAATTCATAATCATACGAGGGAAAGGGTAAGACTACAAGTTTAAGGCATTGAACCATCAAATTCTCATCATTTGAATCATAACATTACACTACATGCTTCACCCAAAACAATGGGAACGTTGATGCATCAACTTCTAACCATGAAATGTTGAAAAGGTAAAGCCATTAGTCGTTTACATAAGTAAACACCTTGAATGAATCATCTATGAAGTTATTGAATTGTGAGCTATAAAAGTTACCATTTAACCCTAGATATCATTTGATTAACAACAATAATGGTTATGTTGAGAGTAGGATAAAACCCACAATCAACTGTTCATTTAAAATAAGACATCCATTGTCAACAAGTAAGCTCCTTAAGTTGATCATATAAAGGAAACCATCTAAATCACATTATTAGGACCAACATATTACATTAGCCATCATTCCACTTTATTGGAGGAATAAACATTAGATCTTGACCATTGGGTCAAGTTCATATGTTAAAACCATCAATTA
The DNA here is from genome assembly GCA_963693085.1 of Alisma plantago-aquatica. NCBI lineage: Eukaryota > Viridiplantae > Streptophyta > Magnoliopsida > Alismatales > Alismataceae > Alisma > Alisma plantago-aquatica. The sequence goes on from OY856409.1 coordinate 1,934,022,331, forward strand.
CAGTATAAGTCCGACCATTACATCAAGTGACCCAAGAAATCATTGGTCTAAGGCTTAATTGATGCTACAACTATATGATTAACTCACCATAGGTTGTGGAGACCTGATCCACCATCATTAGTGATCATTAAGTCACCATAGTTTGTTAGATCAACACTATATTCATTAATCAACATCAAATATTAAGCTAATATCATCATTGATTGATAACATCTGTAGGGTACTTAATGGTTGATCATTAAACCTCTAATTGATCCAAAACCTGACCTAAGGGGGTGACCATAGGTTGTCACCATCATCTGACACCTTTGATCCTGACCATCAGTTTTCATGAAGATAACACCATAGGTGTAATGTCCCAGGATTTGAGGCCTCAGATAACATGATCTTAAAAGGAATGATTGGACTACCCATATAACCAAGGTGAACCTCCTTTTCAGGAAGCCCATCACTAAAGAACTCCATAGTTAAGTGTGCTCAGCTTGGAGTAGTACTAGGATGGGTGACCAGTCGGGAAGTTGATCCTGGCTTGCGCATCAGTGTGGAAAAGTGCGCAGTTAATGCTAGTGGTAGTTTGTGGGGCCAGTCATCATTCCTGAAACCCTGCTAGAGCCTTAGGCAGTGGGCTCGTGCATTACAAATGGTATCAGAGCCATAACCCCTCCAGTAGGTGGGGCCCACATGGGCATGTGGCATGCCAGTCTTGAGCCATGCTGTCTAGGAATGTAGGAAAGGGTTGTCCACGGTAGACGTAGCCACCCTTGCGCTGGTATTCTATGATCGGGAGTTGGGTGTCCATGGGCCATTGTGGGTCTGCACTAAAATGGGGTCAGATTATGAGGCCATATAGTTGAACCTTGACGATGACGTCAAGAGTCTAAGTGGGGGAGATTGTAACGTCCCAGGATTTGAGGCCTCAGATAACATGATCTTAAAAGGAATGATTGGACTACCCATACCACCAAGGTGCACCTCCTTTTCAGGAAGCCCATCACTAAAGAACTCCATAGTTAAGCGTGCTCAGCTTGGAGTAGTACTAGGATGGGTGACCAGTCGGGAAGTTGATCTTGGCTTGTGCGTCAGTGTGGACAAAGTGCGCAGTTAAGGCTAGTGGTGGTTTGTGGGGCCATTCGTCATTCCTGAAACCCTGCTAGAGCCTTGGGCAGTGGCCCTGGGCATTACAATAGGGTTGTCACAATGGTACCATAATCGGGTCATGGGTTTATAGAAGAAATCAATTTAAAACCCTAAAATTGACCATTAGTTGATAGGTGCTTAGCACCATAGGTTGTCAAACCAACCTGATCCAAGTAATAGTATACCTTAGGAATAATGTACACATGATTACAGGTTCATCCAGAACTGAAATCAGAATAGGAAATATTATAAAAATTGAAAACCAAGTCAAGCATAGCTTTTTAGTGCATGGATCATCATTTTCAAGCAAGAACATGAGCTAGAAAGCTTATGGTAAACAATAAACATGGAGAAAGTTATAAAACTTGCCTCTAATTAGAAGATAAACTCCCAAATAGAAGAAAACACGAGCAGGAAGGGTACGAAATCCAAGCATAAGCTATGAACTCGTCCATCTAGCACATTTCTTCATCAAATGAGCAAACCCTAAGCATAAGGAACAAGAAAGGTAGGGTTTTAGAGATTTAGAGAAATTTCTACCATAGAACATCAAGGTTACGACATGGAGAAATGTAGGAGGAAGGATAACAAAGAAATAAATAGAGGAAATAAGGGTATTCTTACTCTTTTAGGTCAAGATCACTAGAAGGAAGCTTTTCAAACCCTAAAAGGAAGTCAATTGCAACCCTAGATTCTTTTTCTAAGAAGATCCCCTCTTTCTTATTACTTGGATAGGAAATTCGCAGAAGCACATAGGGAGAAAGAGTTTCATAGAAGGAGGGAAGTGGTGGAGAGAAAATGGCTCGTTTGGGTGCTTAGGGATAAGTATATGAAACTTTAAGATAAAGGAAAAGGAAAAGTTGAAGTTCTAGTATCTTTCCAAGTGTCCATGGCCTTAAGCTATTAAGAATATACAAGAAAACACACAAGAAGATCAATCACCATCCATAGAGACATGATCATCCCTCATTTCCTGAATTTCCAAGAAAAACAAATAAATCATTAGTTGATAGCTCCTAAAGGTAGCTCATCCATAAAGGGGTAAACCCCAAAATACCATTGGAGAAAACATCTTCAAATCAAGGTTTAAATAGGTTCCTCATGGATCAAAAAGATCAAGAATGATGATATAATATACAAGGAACATAATGCAAGTGAGAAATTGCAAATAAAACCACTCAATTGGGTAAATTGTAGAAAAGTCCAAAATGTGCATAAAATTGCATAACTTGCTCAAACAGTGTCCAAATTGGACTGAATTTGAAACTTAAGCTTTTATTATGATTTCAAAGCATACCACAAGGTTATATTAGGGTTATAAGAATTCAATTATGATAATTAAGCTTGTTCAACACTTTAAGCAAGGTTAGGGGTCTCACATTGATGGCGTCCAAAATGGAACCAAAGTGTGTCTAGTTCCATAGCTTAAGGACAGGTCCAAGAAGTTTTAGCTTATATTGGATGTCATGTCCTGGGTTTCCAGAGGTAGGGTAAGAGTCCCATAAATTGATGATCATGGATACAAAACTAAGATGATGTGTTTAAAATCTCTCGAAGTGGAAAGGAATTTTTCCCAAGTTAGGGTTGTTGGTTTGGAGTAGAATGGGAAAATGATCAGATAGGCTAGATGCAACAATAGATGCGTGAGACATGGGATGTATATTGGCCCATAGGTTATTGCATAAAAAAGGTCTAAACTGGCCTTGTGTAGACCTCGATGCCATGTCCAACATCCATTGCTGGTGTGGAGGTCTCTAAGGTGATGAGTAGTAATGAAGTTTTGGAAGATGTCATCATATCATGGAGTCATGGCATGCTCAAGAGGATAGATTTGATATCGCTCTTGTGTGCATGTGACCATGTTGAAATTGCCTCCAATGATCCCATGGAGGATGATGGAGATATGTGTGGTATGTAGTTGTAGTGGGTGTGTGCCTTCTTGAAACATGGTGGGGGTCTTTGAGAATCACTAGAGTGATTGTAGCTAGTGATGTTAAGAGATAGAGTGGTGTGGTTTGGTGGAGGTGGTCTCTGGTTATTTATCAGGTGGTTAGGTTCAAACTAGGTAGCAGGATGATTGAAATGATCCTTGAAAGTGGAAGTATATATGGACGGGTTCTCGGCACAAAGCTTAATATTGTAAATCATCCCACCACATCTGATATTGATGTCTCTTGGGATGGTGATGTCCTTCATCACCAAAAAAACATAGAATGCTTTGTTGTAATTAGTAGGATATAACGAGTCAGGGTTAATGTATTGAAGGGTTGCACCCATAGAGTGATCAATGATGCGAAAGACGTCCTTGTTCAATAGGTGTGGTGGGAGGTCAACTATGGATATCCACCCAAAAACACCAGAGGATATCGGGGTGGCTCCTTGTTCAATAGTCAATCGAGTTATGCGAGCTTGGGCAAAACCACTTTCGCATGAAAAGGTGAACATTTGCCCCATGACATGTTCAAATACATAGTTCTCTGAGAGAGTGTAGATGAGTCTGGTGGGTGAAAGGATATTCAGTTTTAGGATAGTGCATTCAAGTATCAAAAGAGCCAAAGCTTTAGTGATCTTAATATATTCAATGTCCTCAGGCGCATGACATTGCAGAATGTCAATCTGAATGGTACAAGCAGTTAGAGCTTTTAGTATACGCATGCTCTATGTAGGAAGATTGATGGAGCATTCAAGGATGGTAGGATCCATGGAGGGTGGTATGGAAGTGTCTAGATCAGGTTTATGGGTTGTATGTCGTAGCGGTGGGTGAGAATTGAAGATGGTTGGTTTAAAATGGTGGGGATTAACCTATGGCATAGGAAGAGGTTCTGTGGTTCATGTAGGGGTGATGATCAGGGTAGCGACAGAGACCATAGCATCATCTAAAAGGGGGCAAAAATATTTTTTGCAACAAATTTTATTGCTAGGTATGTGTGGTCGCTGGTAGGTCAGAGGCAGTGAGAAGGCGGCTGGTGTGTGCGCAAGTGGGTAAAGTGGATATCTGAATGGTTTGACAGTTGTGATATGGCAACGGTGAAACCATCTCGGCTGTGGATAATGACAAGATCTAGAGATATGGTCTTCTCGGGAGCACACAAAACATCACACTTGGTTCTGGCAATGCCGCCAGTTATGTCTAAATCCAAGGCATTTGCCGCAGCATGTCTTTGATTTTTGGTAGGGATTTTTCACAGATACTAATATCCATGGATGATCTATGTCGTGAGGGTGAGATCATGTATCTATAGGAGGATCAATGGCATGATCTATGATATCAGAGGTCACCAGGTTGATAGGGGGAAGGAGTGTGATGATCAGAGAGAGGTGACATTATACCTGAATCTTAGTGGTAAAGGATCTACAAACCTCGGTGGTCCTTGGTGAGCTGGTGCCGGAGAAGATGCAGTATCCGCCAATCCACCCATCTTGGCTATGTTCTCTTAATTGTTGGTAGGCAATCCATTTTGTTCTTCCATCATGACGGATGTTATGAGGGACATGATTGTTGATGTCCATGAGCCATAGGTCAATCTTCATATCTCCCTTTGGGAGGAGTATGAGGTGCCAGCCAAAGTATAAGTTGAGGGTAATCAGCATATCTATCCATCCTCGGGTAGATTGGAACAAACCTTTTTTAGTTAGGTAGAAGTTGACTGGGAAGATTGTGGATCCAGCATAGAAGTTGATGATGTCATCTGCGATCCCTATGTTGAGATACTAGTACATAACCGACCTATAGTGTCGGTTATTTAAGGCCTTTAGTGTCGGTTTTAATGCGACACCTATGTGGGCGCCGCTAAAAGGCCAACCATTAGGCGTCGATTCTCAAACTGACGCCACAACCCTTCGTGCACCATCGAAAATGTGCCAGCAGGGGGGTATAGGTGTCGGCTATTAGCTTTGAAACTGACGCCATAAACCTTCGTGCCACAGAAAGGGCGCCATCTAGGGAACTATCAGCATCAGTTTATTAGTGAAAACTGACGCCATCTCACCCGCTGCCACGGTCGTGCTGGCCAGCACGACCGTGTTGTCTGGCCCGCTGCCACGGCTGTGCTAGCCAGTACGGCCGTGGTGTCTGGCCTCATTAGGGAAATTGATGTCGGTTATTGAGAACCGACGCCACATCACATGCATTAGGCATTGTTTATAATTATTTATCTGATGTTGTAACCATTTATCGTCGATTTTCAAACAAATAACCGACGCCTATTGCAATTTTTTTTATCAATCTGCAGACCTGTTGTGGCTGGTCGCAGGATGAGAAACCCACAGTTCAGTTATGAACTATAGGTTTTACGACATCCATTGATATCAGCCAACAACAGGTCACAAACTTGCAAAATTAACAACATTAATTTTCACACATTTAGCAACCTGCAGTTCCATTCTATTTTCACACATGTAGAAACATTCATGTAGAAATCTACAGTTCCATTCATTTTCACATTCACACATGTAGAAACATTCATATAGCAACCAACAATTTCATTCATTTTCACATTCACACATGTATAAACATTCAGACATATGTAGAAACATTCAGACATGTAGAAACATTCACACATATTATAATTCAGAAATTCATTTACAAAATATCATTCTTTAGTCATTATTTGCTATCAACATCCCAATTATATGTTAAAACGCCCACTACTTGTATGGTTGTTGCCCATTCTTCTCTTACATCATTTAATTCTACCGTCGTATAGGGAGCATGTACATCTGGTAAGGCCTTTCCTGTAGTGTGGTCAGTTTTAAACACCTGCAAAGAGAATGTTGTATATATATAATTAATTATATATAAATAAGATTGATATATTTCATATTATCTAATGAGACTATATATAATACCTTAGGAATGGTATCGATGTCCACTGCATCATATTTGATAATCATGTGCATAAATCGCATCACATAGTATGCACATGCCCATCTGTTGTCTTGTATAGCACATTATAAATTGAAACATACAAAATATTAAAAAATACAACTAATTAAGCATTGTTCACATAAATAATATATACATTGCAATCGGGAACTTACTTCCACGTTCTTCCAAATTATTTGCTGGTTCTTTTTCCCAGGGACCTTTCCTCCAACCTTTTTGAACTCATCTAAACCCCTACATGTATGTAACATGGTACATTGCATAATTAAATAGTAATGTAATAACATATGTTAACGGATATGAAAATGAAATATTTCTCATCAGAATAATGTCATTTTCATTTTGTGTCCATATTTTGAATTCAATTTAGTCCCCTTAGGATCTAGATAATAGACAGTGAACGTCTCGGGGACAATAACTAGTAACTCCCAATGCATACCACTAGAGGTAAAAAAGTTAAAAATTAATAACTCAAAATCCACAATAAAAATGTAATTTTCTTAAGTCCAAATTATAATAAGCAAAGTAAACTTACTCCACATTGAATGGAGCTATTATCACCGTCTTCTTATTTTGACCATTATTTGTAAAAGCATCACAACAATATTGTTGAACTGACAGAGGGTCTTTAGCTACTAGACTAATCAAAGATGGAATAAAAAATCCTACATGTTCAAATGAAAAATCTGCACATATCTTGTCTAATTAGCTACAAAACATATATTACACATGCATTAATAAATAAGAAACCAGATCACCAGATCCTACACAAGGTATATGGATGTATAAAGAAGATCTCACCTTATCTATAGCTCTATCACAGATGTATTCAACCAATCATATCGAAACAACTCCAAAATATCTTGTATAAATAGATTGCTTTCGTATGATTGACCTACAACATCCACATCTATAGAAACAGTTATAGGGCAATTTTATATCATGTTCTCCTAACCATATTGCCATACCCCTACAATTAGGACCTAACGGGACATGTAGGTCCTGTGGAACCCAACTTGGTAATGTAGGAGGTGGAGGTGGAGGCTGGTGTCTTCTTTTTAACCTGTATATATATATAATTTCAGATCTATTGACATCATATACACACACTAACAATTTAATGTAATGTAAATTTACCATACAGTTTCAGTATAGAGGACATCCGCTTTTGTCCACAATATCACTCCGCCTTCTGCCTCACCAAGCATTTCACAATCTGGGTGGGCATATGGCAATGGAAGATCCATCCAATTGGGGAATATACATACTGGGCTCACACGAACCCAACCAGCTGGTCATGGAGACCCATGAAACATTTCCCCTGGTAGGGATGGGTAAGTCGACGCCTCTGCAATGAAAATTTCTTTACTTTTTAGATGGCATGGCTTCAACCCCTACAAATTTTTTTGTAAAGAATGTTATATACATATATACATATCATCTTGAAAACATATCATCTTGAAAAGACTATTTACTATGTCATAAAAATACTTACAACGGATGTGCTAGGTGGTGGGTCTATAGGATTACTCCCAACCTCTGTAGTAGGAGTAGAGCGGGACGCCATAGGTACTGTCTGCTAAGTGGCAGTCAGAGATGCCTGCCACTTGCTCATTGCTTCTTCGAGTTTCCTATCAACTAACTTATCTACCTATACATGGATAAAAGAAACGTAGCTTCTGATTATTGAATTCTCTTTTACAGTAACATTATAAAGAAAGAATAGGTTACCTCTTCTTGTGAACGTCCCACTTTTGGGACATGTTTGCGCTGGGATGGCCCAAAGAACGCTTTGATGCCCACACCAGCGCCTGCAGCCCTAACACATCCAGGATGCTCTGGGTTACCCAGAGCAACTGTTAATTCATCCCTTGTGCCCTCATGGATGAACTTGCCTTGTTTCCTCAGCTCATGCAGCTCCCGCTAATCGCCAAAACAAAAATTTGTAATTAAGTAAACACCTGACGCAATTTTTCTATGCGTATAATGCAAGTGCACGCGTCAATGTAATATAGGCCCTTGTGAGGCCTGAGTCGAACTCAGGAACACTGAACTATTGGTAAACTACTACTAACTATTCGCAATTAGCTAGACCGGTTAAAAAGGTTTTAAGAGTTGATTAAAAAGAAAAAGAAAATAAAATAAAACAGAGCAATCGATTAAGTGTTTAGTTTAATCAATTCCGGTTGGAATCTTTAGGATTGCAGGTTTCACCACGGATTTTCATTGTATGAATTTCCATATAGTTAATCAAATTCGTCTCTCATTCCGGGTAGTAGCATGTAGTCAGAATTGTTCACTATCGTGATACAATTCACTACCTAAATCTAGGTCGGTTCCACCGTCGTAGTAACCTATACCCTAAACTAGGTGCATTAGAATCGACCTCTGGGTTTCCACCATTAACCGTACATCACCTTATTCAAGGGATTTATTAATTAGTGTAAATTTTATCGCTTTTCAATCGTTTATTCTTCTTTCTAAGTAATTAAAGGCATTAGATTATCATTAGGGTGATCAATCATAATGATATAATGGAGAAAACGAAATCATACCACAGATTTAAGAGACAAATTATGAATTACTATGAGAAAAGTGTCATACAATGATTACCTGGGCTACTCCTGGTCCTAAAGAAAAAGGGGATTAGCCTCGCATGTTCATCTCAGAGCAAGACATGGTGGAAGCAAGGGAAAACATTGGTAAAACATGGATGAAGTGATGTAAACCCCTGAACGGAGAAGATCTGAGCGTTCCTCGACGTAGAGTGTGCGATCTATAGCCTTTCGGCGGTGGAAAACATCTTTTTTGGCTCTCAGAACGGTCAGGGTGTGCTTCTGGGCTCTGTTCTCCTCTCCAACTCTCCTCAGGATGTGTGCAGCAGCTAATGATGTGATAGATGGCTCATGGCTGCCGTCATTAGGTATAAACACCAAATTAGATCGTCGAAATATCACTACCATTGGATTCATGCCGATCTGGAACAAAAACTAATCTAACAGCGTCGATACCATCGACGCGGGTCGATGGTATCGACCCCTCGTGATATCGGCAAACTTTCCTTCTTTCTCTATCATTCAGCCTAATGCAGACTCGATACCATCGATGCGGGTCGATGGTATAGACACCTTTAGGTGTCGGTTTTATCACCTTTCCGACATTTAAGCTGTAGAACGTCGATAGTATCGACCTTCATGTCGATAGTATCGGCCGGATGATCGCTGGCAGCCTGAAGATAACTCGCTACCATCGACTTCCCAGTCGATGGTATCGACACTGCTTGGCTCCTTGCGGCTGTCTGCCTGTGACTGTGTCGATACTATCGACGGATGTCGATGGTATCGACAACTGTATATATGCATTTTTCCTGAAATTGCAAGACAAGGCCAAATAAGCTGAGATAAAACCCATTATTATAATCGTTTATGATAAAAAAGATAAAATATAAGAGATTTGATACTGAAAGAGATTATAGACTAGAGTAAGTGAATTATGCAATATTAACCACGAAAGTGACTAATAAACACCTAAAACACAAGTAAAACAAGTCTATAAATGTGACTCAAAATCCTCACATCAAACTCCCCTAAGCTTGAATATTGCTCATCCTCGAGCAACAAAACTTTAGAATAGAATTGCGAAGGTCAACTAAAGAACATATTATCACAATAGACATTGTCGTGTGATTCCCGCCAGACATTCACATTCCGGCCCTTACTAACCACAAAATGATAATTACCCTCAAGGCAACAATGATCATCCATAAAAGATATCTACCTCAAAATTGATGAACACTATCAATAAGGTAGTTAACATAGTAAAATCCTTCGGTCCAGACTCGATGCATCTTGTGATCTTCTATCTACGTTACTCATCCTAACTACCATCTAGATGGAAGCATCTCTCCTGGTATTAATGAGTGAGGAGATGATCACGGTGGCCTACCAATTCGAGCAACGGGTGGATGGAATAGGTGGCTGTGGAAGAAATGGAAGAACAATACAGTTTTAACATGCACAAATAACAACAATGACCTAAATGATGCATATGTAAATGAAAATGCCCTAATGCCTACATTTTAGGTGGAATGATGCATGTTCCTACAATTCCATCTTATGTGAGATAGAATATCTACAACTACATGATGTGCTTATCTTCCTATTACACGGATGAAACAAGCTCTTTTCTCCCTCTAAAATCAGCTTTTTTTTCAAGCCCTCCTTCTCTCAAATTGCAAAATGTACAATTTTTTTTTCAGAATTTCTTTTTTTTCTCGGGCTTACTTTCACATAACTGTAATCCTTGAGGCCTTACAACTGTATTTCAGATATTATACAATGAGTTACCCGCTTCTCTTATTTTTTAGAAGAAATAAGACACATACTGTCCTATATGCTCAAAAATATGTTAAAATGCAACTACATGAGATCAGTTATGCAACTATGATGACATGCACTCAAGAATGTGTGCATGCATGATTCATCTACAAATTTTTTCATTTTCCATTTTTTATGCACAATCTACCAAAATGCAATCCTACCTAAATGCTATGCAATCAAAAGATGAAAATCGTAATGTGCTTCCAGTTCTTATGGTGGAGTAAGAAAATAATGGGGTGGATAGATCACAAGATTAATTGAATGAACCATTGGAAAATATTATGTGTCCCTCCTTACTGACCTGTGTAATAATTAAGAGGTTTCTCTCTCTTATTTCAAATTAAGGTCTCATTATCATTTGGTCATTTTAGGCTCAAACAACCAATTTCGTCCACTCTTCGTGAATCATAAGAATGTACAATTGTGGTTTCCTATTTTAAAGTTGACAAACCCAATTATTTTCTTAAGTCATGTGCTCAAGGTTGAACAACACAAGCTTGCAAAATCACTAAAAATTTCAAATTTATCCCTGTTTCCCATGTACAAACACAGAGATGACACACGATATTAGACATCCACAATTACACTAGATAGAGTGCGGATCCTAAAAAAACAACTAAGAACTAAGAAAAAGAAATGATAAAAGACAAAGCAATAAATGATAAAAACTAAGAAAAATAAAGGATAGAAGTTGTTCCAACCCCCCCAAGCTTGAATTCGAATATGGCCTCATAGTAAAAAACAACCTTAAAAGGTGGAACAGTGATACCGATCATTGGTCAGGTGGTGGCGGGTACTGCGGGGCTGTGGGGTCCCAAGATGGGTACTGCCCCTGAAAATTCGGATCATACTGGGGCATTGACGGAGGTTGAGGATACCCCCCAAAATAATTCTGGCTCCAGTAGTTGTCGTAGAAGGGTTGTTGTTGCATCTCCATCCTATGCAACCTGTCATGGATATTCTATTGGTTGGTGAGTAGGAGGCGTTCATTCTCGTAGATGGCCTGCTGGTTCATGAAAAGCCGGTTCGTGGTATCCTGAATACCAGCGAAAGAAGTAGTATGTTGTTGCTGGGTCTGCTGAATCTCCTGCAGCATTGAGTACATCCCTTGCATCGAATAGGCATCCTCTCTTTGTTGAGAGGGCTGAGGTGGAGGAGGCTGTGAAGAGGATGATTCACCCGGGTGGAAACGGGGACGCTTCCGGGGTGCCACTCATGCCCGAAGAGGAGTGAAAGCCTCCTCTTCCTCTTCATGCTCGTCACCATCATCATTGTTGTCATCATTACCGCCATCTTCATCAGAGTCATCAATGGAGATGATGGGCCACTTGAAGTGTTGAGCTCCCTCAATGTTGAAGATGGGGTCTGGAAGTGCACATTCTTGATATTCGTGATTGACATGGCAATGTGCATAAGCCAAGCCATCACAGAGCATAAGGAGGTTGGAGCGGTGTAGATGATGCAGGTTGACCTTGTTCCTATTAGAAAGTGGAGCAAGTTGGGAAAAGTCCAACCCAGGGTAGAGAGCCAATGGTGTGATGAGCCCTCCAAAGTGGATAGGAGCTTTTTGTGTACTCCTCTTCACCACCAACACACGCATCAAGAAAAACGTGCCCCAATTGCACTCCTCTCGCTTCAGCAGTTTATACAAAAAGAACAAATCCGTCTCTTGGAATTTACTAAGAGAAAGATCACCGTGAGCAAAGAGCGTCGTGCAAAGCATGTGGTGCAAAATCCTCACAAACGGATGCTTGAAGTCAGTGACAACAACATTGTGATAGCTGACTGATTTTCCTGGAGGCGCGATCACCAGCTTGGCGAATATCTCATCATAATCTGTCCAGTTATCCGGCCTCCGGTGCTGGTCTCTCCCATGATTCTAGTTGTAAATGGAATTGAATTGCTAGAGGGTGAGAGTGTAATTGTTGTTGTAGAGCTGGAAAGAAACGTGATCCTTGATCCATTCGCGATCAATGGCAATGAGGTCGTTCGACACAACGCATATATCCATCGACGCCATGAATTCTGCCACGAGCTCTTTGTATGTCAGCCACTCACTAAAAAATGGTTGGCTGTCAATATGGAACTCCATCTCGTTGGGCCTCCTGCCCGTATGCCTTGCTTGCCCCTGCAGGATGTAAGTAAGATTGGGCTCGAACCCAAGGTAACGAACCATGTCCCGATCAACATATCGGGTTGGCTTGATCTTCCTCTTCATCAACTCCTCGTATACCTTCCGTACTTCCACATAAGGATGAACAATCCTCAGATGAGGAATGGATCTGGGTGGCAGAGGAACGAAAGTTGGGATCTCCATCAGGATTGCCCTTGAAGAAGACACTCCTTCTGTACGCACCATTGTCTCAGAGAAAAAAAAGAATAGGAGATAGAGCTCGGTGAAGGTCGGAGAAGATGATCTCCGCTCGGTGCAGGGTTTGGTGAAGAGATCACAATCCTTGGACGCTCGTAGCAGGCCTCCGGTTGCACAGCAACGATCAATGCACAAGAGGAAGGAAGAAACTCCGAAGGTGTGAAGAGATTGGAGAAATAACCCTCCCTTTTATAACTGAACTCGGCGTTGTTGTTGCACCGTCGATACCATCGACAGGGTGTCGATGGTATCGACACCTGTAGCACAATCTGGGTCTTCGCTAGTATCGACGGTTGTCGATGGCCTGATGTGGGCCCCCAGATCGATGACGCGTCGATACCATCGACCGGTGTCTACGGTATCGACCCATCCCACAGACCGACTTCCATGATGTAGCGGTTGTCGTTGATTCCTTCTCACGGATCGGGGACGTGTCGCGTCGATACCATCGACGCAGGTCGATGGTATCGACCCTGTATGGATCAACCACCCTCGCGAGGCCTGGGCGCCACTTTCTGACTGTAGCCGGGTCGATACCATCGAAAAGCCCGTGGATGGTATCAACTTCACTGAGACAAAATCGTCTGTAAATCTTCAAGGATCTCGCGAGTATCGACATACATGTCGATACTATTGACCCCAATCTAGCTGTTTCTTCAGCGTCACTAATGGTAGGTCGATACCATCGACGAGGCCGTCGATGGTATCGACTCAGAAAATTTTCTACTGTCACCTAACTGTACCCATGTCGCTACCATCGACACAATGGTCGATGGTATCAACCCTGCCTCAGACCTGCACACTGAACAAACGATCAAGGTATCATTTTTACACTAAAAACAAAATTAAACCAAACTAACTTGTAAATGTGAAAGAAAATGGATGAAACTACCAATGGTTGTGTTGCCTTCCAACAAGCACCCTTATTTAACGTCTTAGGCTAGACAAAATCAAGCTTATCATGTATCATTAAATGCTATGAGTTTGACCTCATGCACTTTCCTCATGTAGTCCTCGCCAAAGTACAGCTTCAACCTTTGTCCATTGACCAGAAATGTCGTATCTCCATCACACACCATGATGGAACCATGTGGCCGTACCTCCTCCACAATGAAAGGTCCACTCCACCGGGATTTCAATTTCCCGGGATACAGCTTCAACCTCGAGTTGAACAATAGCACACGATCTGCCTTCTTAAAGACACGCAGTTGAATGTGTCAATCATGAATGAGCTTTGTTCTCTCCTTGTAAATCCTCGAGCTTTCATAGGTGTTCATCCTCAGCTCATCTAGTTCATTGAGCTCTAGCATGCGTTTCTTTCCTGCCTCATCATAAGTCAAGTTTAGCTTCCTTAGCGCCCAGTGCGCCTTGTGCTCCAACTCTACCGGAAAATGGCAGGCCCGCCCATAAGCCAACCTAAAAGGCGTACTGCCTATAGGTGTCTTAAATGCCGTCCTATATGCCCATAAAGCATCCGGTAGCAAGGTACTCTAGTTCTTTCTTGTCGAAGCCACTGTGCGCTTCAAGATTTTCTTGATTTATCTATTGGACACTTCGACCTGCCCTTGTGTCTGTGGGTGGTATGGGGTACCAATGTTGTGCTTTACCCCGTACTTTCTCAACAACACAACAAACTTTTGATTTCTGAAATGGGTACCTCCATCGCTGATAATCATTCTCGGCACACCAAATCTGCAGAAAATGTAATCTTTTACAAACCTGCACACTATAGCAGCATCATTAGTCCTTGTGGGTATTGCCTCTACCCACTTCGATACATAATCAACAACCAATAAAATGTACAAATTAGAGTTCGAGGACACAAAGGGTCCCATAAAATCAATACCCCATAGATCAAACACCTCAACTTCTTGAAACACGTTGAGGGGCATCTCCTGTCGCTTTGAAATATTACCTGCCCTTTGACAGGAGTCACATCTTTGCACATAATTGTAGGCGTCCTGGAAAAGTGTAGGCCAATAAAGGCCGCTCTCAAGCACCTTGGCCGTCGTTCTGGAACTTGCATGATGGCCACCAGTTGGTAGAGTATGACAATGACGAAGTACACTGTCATATTCTATCTCCGGTACACACCTGCGCAGCACGCCGTCCCTGCATTGCTTCAACAAAATGGAGTCATCCCAGAAATAATATCTCAAAGAATGGAAAATTTTCTTTTTCTCTTGATATGTCCAATCATCTGGTATTTTTTTACAGGCAAGATAATTAACAATATGTGAAAACCATGGATCTTTGGATTTTACAGAAAGGATTTGCTCATTAGGGAATGTCTCGGTAATGGGTATATTAATGTCCTTCTCATCTACCCGTTCTAACCTAGACAAGTGGTCCGCAACCACATTCTCTATTCCCGCCTTATCTTTAATTTCAATGTCAAATTCTTGTAGTAGTAAGATCCACCTAATAAATCTAGATTTGGCATCTTTCTTTTCCATCAAATATTTTATGGCGGTGTGGTCCGTCCATACCACAACTTTTGACCCTACAAGATATTGCTGAAATTTTTCAAATGCAAAAACGACGGCGAGAAGTTCCTTTTCAATTGTAGTACAATTAAGTTGTGCTTCATTTAAAGTCTTGGATGCATAGAAAATCACAACGGGTTTGTTTTCAACACGTTGTCCGAGAACAGCCCCTACTGCGAAATCTGAAGCATCACACATTAATTCAAAAGGCTTTGTACAATCCGGTGTTTGCACAACCGGTGCATAAATTAACTTCTCTTTGAGCACATTAAAAGCATGCAAAAACTTTTCATTAAAATCAAACACCACATCTTTCTCAAGCAGTTCAGATAATGGTTTAGCGATTTTTGAGAAATCTTTGATAAAGCGGCGATAAAATCCTGCGTGACCGAGAAAACTCCTTACCCCTTTAACCGAATTCGATGGGGGTAATTTGGAAATAACCTCAATCTTAATCGGATCTACCTCCAACCCCTTGCTAGACACTTTATGTCCAAGCACAATCCCTTCACTAACCATCATATGCCATTTTCCCCAGTTGAGAACTAAATGTGTGTCCTCACATCGTTGTAAAACTTTATCCAAATTATATAAACATTCATCAAAAGATGCACCATAGACGAAAAAATCGTCCATGAAGACCTCTAAACATCACTCAACCATATCAGAGAAAATGGCAAGCATGCAATGCTGAAAGGTTGCTGGTGCGTTGCATAGACCAAAGGGCATACATCGATATGCAAATGTTCCATAAGGACAAGTGAAGGTGGACTTCTCTTGGTCCTTAGGATCAATGGAAATATGATTATAGCCCAAGTAACCATCTCGAAAACAAAAGTGAGATCGACCTACTAGTCGCTCTAAAATTTGATCAATGAACGGAAGAGGAAAATGATCTTTTAACGTAGCAGAGTTCAATCTACGGTAATCAATGCACACACGCCACCCGGTTACCAAACGGGTCGTGACCGACTCATTTAACAAATTGTATGTAATAGTAATTCCCCCCTTTTTAGGGACTACCTGTGTGGGGCTTACCCACGTTGAATCGGAGATAGCGTAAATGATGCATGTAGAAAGGATCTTGATCACCTCCTTCTTGACGACCTCCATCATGCTTGGATTGAGTCTGTGCTGTGGCTGGATTACAGGTTTGTCTCCTTCCTCGAGCCAGATCTTGTGCTGGCAAAGTGTAGGGGAGATCCCCTTGATATCCGCGACTGACCACCCGAATGCGCCATGGTGGTTCTTCAACACGATCATCAATTGATCCTCTTCCTTGGCACTCAGATATGCCGAGATAATCACCGGTAGTTTTTCACCATTGGCTAGGAATGTATATTTCAAATGAGGTGGCAGTGGCTTCAATTCTAACTCTAGTGGACTGATCAAAGATGACTGAAGCAGTGGTGGGAGTGGCCCAAGATCATCATAATACTTAGCATAATAACACGGCAGCACCCGAAGCATATTGACACATTCTTGTAGCGACTCGCTTCTCATCCAGTCATGCGTTATATTGACAAGGCAAGCTTCAAGGGGCAGTTCTGGATATGCATCGAGGACAGAACTTGCTATGGCATCAGCTTCAGTAAAAAGAGTGATTTCCTCCTCTTCATCATTCGGAAAACCAACAACCCTGCAAAGAGAAACAACTTTGGTCTGCTCCATAATGTCTACAGCCAGTGTCCCCTTCTCTATCTTGGTCATTACATGAGCCATATCTAGAAATGGCTTCCCTAGACATAGAGAAATGTTCTGATCAAAATGTTTCACCATGTGACACTGCTCTTTTGCTTTTGATTGTGTTTTGCTTGGGGCATAACCATTTCAAATCAATCATCCGTGATTCCCAATGTCAAACGACCTCGTCCCATTTCAAGTATCATATCTGCAGTAGCTTGGAAGGGTATTCCAAGGAGTAGCTCATTTCCTTGTTCATCTTGCATTTCCATTACCACAAAATCTGCTGGAAATACAAATCAGTCTACTTTAACCAAAACATCCTCGCAAATACCATACGACTTAACCACAAAATTGTCCGCCAACTGAATCGTCATATTGCTATGTTGTGATTCTTTCAATCCCAACTTCTTGAAAGTAGAGAGAGGCATCAAATTTATACTTGCCCCGGAATCACACAATGCTTCGCCGAATTTCACTTTACCGATGTAACATGAAATATTGAAGCAGCCCGGATCCTGTCTTTTAGGTGGACATGTTCCCATAATGAAAGCACTCACCTACTCCTTAAGAACCACGACCTCGGTATCAGGAATCTTCCTCTTCTTTGTGATTATGTCTTTCAGAAACTTGCTGTAAGAGGGTATCTGCTCTATTGCTTGTAACAGTGGAATGTTGACAAAGAGCTTCCTAAAGCTATCTAGGAACTTCTTGAACTGAGCGTCCACTTTCTTGGCTTTCAAACTGTTTGGATATGGGACTAGGATAGTCTATGCCCTCTGATGTGGT
The DNA here is from genome assembly GCA_963693085.1 of Alisma plantago-aquatica. Classification (NCBI taxonomy): domain Eukaryota; kingdom Viridiplantae; phylum Streptophyta; class Magnoliopsida; order Alismatales; family Alismataceae; genus Alisma; species Alisma plantago-aquatica. The sequence continues at coordinate 1,934,040,061 of OY856409.1, forward strand.
GGCACATATGGTGTCCTCTTCTGCGTCTCCTCCTCAGCAATAGGTTCTGATGTGGCATCCTCTACCACATCCTCTACTGGCTCTGTGATTGGAATCATAACATCCTCTGTGGCCTCACCTGTGGTTTCTGGATGGGGTGTGCTCGATTCATCGGCCCTGGGGTTTAAAATCTTCTTACCACTCCATAGCAGAATTGCCTTAGCTTGTTGGTTTCCTCCTGGAATGTTTGTATTTCTGGGAAAACCTTGCTGCGCTGGCTTTTTTAGATTTGCTATCTTAGCTGCCATCTGCGCTAACGATGTCTCTATAGTCCTCATCTGAGCCCCATGACTTTGTAAGGTCTGCCCAAATTGATTCATAAAATCACCTTGTTGCTTAATCTGCTGGCCGAACGTGCTCGTGAGTTCTTGATTCTGCTTAATTACTTGATTGAGAAACTCATTGCTCTTGTCCTCTACCGACGGTTGTGGTTTTGCATCAGGGTCCTACAGGAAATTATTTGGGTCCTTCCATGAAAATTTCTTAGCTTTCCTCCAAGAGTAATCATTGTTTATGTACCCCTGTTGTTGGCGCATAAATTTCACCTGTGCCTCATCATCAGATTTTGCGTCTTCTTTTGCCAGCAATTTCTTTGCTAAAAGGTCCATCTTCTCATTTAGCTCCTTGATGGCCTTTGACTCACCTGCAACTCGAACCTGCTCAACTGTGTCTCTGTCACCCCATGATTGCTTCCTGGCCATGTTTTTCAGGATTTCCCAACACCTAGCACCGATGTTGTTCAGAAAGAAACCAGAACCTGCTGAGTCCAGATTGCTCCTGTCATGCTCATTTAGGGCAAAGTAGAAGATCTTCACTTGTTTTTCTTTGTCCAGCCTGTGATGTGGGCACTTCCGCAACATTATTTGGAACCGCTCCCACGTCTCTGAATATGTCTCGCCGGCTCTTTGATAGAAATTGTGGATCTTCCTTACTAGGTCATTGGTTTTCTCTGGTGGAAAAAATCTCTCGAAGAAGACCTCGATCATTTGATCCCAAGTCTCGACTGTCTGATCGTCAAGTTTATGCAACCATTCACGTGCATTACCTACAAGAGAGCTAGGGAACAATTTCAAGTACAGTGTCTCCTGTGGAAATCTATCTATCTTGATCATATCGCAATTCTCCACGAACGTGTTGATGTGTGCAACTGGGTCTTTATTCTTCAGCCCATGAAATGCTTGAGACTTGACCAAATTTATCAGTGCCGTATCAATCTTATAAGTTGGAATGTTGATTGCCTACTTCTTTATCGGTCCCTTTGACGGTGAAGAGGAAGAAGCCTTTATCTTCTCCCATATTGTCTGTTCTTCAGCCATGGTTTCTGCTTCTAAGTCTGACTCTATATCCCCAGGCCGATCGTGAATATTATTCTCTTCGTCGTCTGGTCCCAACGGTGGAACCTCTGGTGAAGGTCGTGTGTAGTCTGTACTACGCGTCCTCACCATGCACTGGTACCTGCAAAGTGATGAATTTGGTTCAGTCCAGTGCTAGACGATTGCTAACTATGACAGATAAACAATAAATTTCAAAAATAATAATAAAATAAATTTTTGGCCTAGAGTGGCCACTTGCAGCACTCATAGTACTGACAATTGTCGTGTCCCCGGCAACGGTGCCAAAAAATTGACGCAATTTTTCTGTGCGTATAACGCAAGTGCACGCGTCAATGTAATATAGGCTCTTGTGAGGCCCGAGTCAAACTCAGGGACACTGAACTATCGGTAAACTACTACTAACTATTCGCAATCAGCTAGACCGGTTAAAAAGGTTTTACGAGTTGATTAAAAACAAAAAGAAAATAAAATAAAACAAAGCAATCAATTAAGTGTTTAGTTTAATCAATTCAAGTTGGAATCTTTAGGATTGCGATTTCACTGTGGGTTTTCATTGTATGAATTTCCATATAGTTAATCAAATTCGTCTCTCATTCTGGGTAGTGGCATGTAGTCAGAATTTTTCACTGTCGTGATACAATTCACTACCTAAATCTAGGTTGGTTCCACTGTCGTAGTAACCTATACCCTAAACTAGGTGCATTAGAATCGACCTCTGGGTTTCCACCATTAACCGTACATCTTCTTGTTCAAGGGATTTATTAATTAATGTAAATTTCGTCTCTTTTCAACTGTTAGTTCTTCTTTCAAAGTAATTAAAGGCATTAGATTATCATTAGGGTGATCAATCATAATGATATAATGGAGAAAATGAAATCATACCACAGATTTAAGAGACAAATTATGAATTACTATGATAAAAGCGTCATACAATGATTACCCGGGCTACTCCCAGTCCTAAAGACAAAGGGGATTATCCTTGCATGTTCATCTCAGAGCAAGACATGGTGGAAGAAAGGGAAAACATTGGGAAAACATGGATGAAGTGATGTAAACCCCTGAACGAAGAAGATCCGAGCGTTCCTTGATGTAGAGTGTGCGATCTACAGTCTTTCGGCGGTGGAAAACGTCTTATTTGGCTCTCGAAACGGTCGAGGTGTGTTTCTAGGCTCCGTTCTCCTCTCCAACTCTCCTCGGGATGTGTGCAACGGCTAATGACGTGATAGATGGCTCCTGGCCACCGCCATTAGGTATAAACACCAAATTAGATCGTCGAAATATCACTATCGTTGGATTCAGGCAGATCTGGAACAAAAACTAATCTGACGGCGTCGATACCATCGACGCGGGTCGATGGTATCGACCCCTCGTGATATCGACAAACTTTCCTTCTTTCTCTATCGTTCATCCTGATGCAGACTCGATACCATCGACACAGGTCAATGGTATCGACACCTTTAGGTGTCGGTTTTATCACCTTTCCGACACTAAAGTTGTAGAACGTCGATAGTATCAACCTTCATGTCGATAGTATCGACCGGCTGATCGCTGGCAACCTGAAGGTAACTCGCTACCATCGACTTCCCAGTCGATGGTATCGACACTGCTTGGCTCCTTGTGGCTGTCTGCCTGTGACTGTGTCGATACTATCGACGAATGTCGATGGTATCGATAGCTGTATATATGTGTTTTTCCTAAAATTGCAAGACAAGGCCAAATCAGTTGAGATAAAACCCATTATTATAATCGTTTATGATTAAAAAAAGATAAAATATAAGAGATTTGATACTGAAAGAGATTATAGACTAGAGTAAGTGAATTATGCAATATTAACCACCAAAGTGACTAATAAACACCTAAAACACAAGTAAAACAAGTCTATAAATGCGACTCAAAATCCTCGCATCAACACCACAAATAATCAATATTCGAACGATTGCTCTAAGAGTTGTATTTTACCATTTTTGCAACCGCCTCAGCAGTTGAGGGCTTCCTTATTTCTCTCTTCTTATTTTTCCTCCCATCTATCCAGACATCATGGCGAGGCAGTGGTGTGGAACCAATAGTAGAGGACTCCTGAGTAGCAGCAGACTGAGCATTAGACTCAGCCTGTAGTCTTTGGCGAATGCCTGCATACAACTTCTTAGACAGACAGACAGATAGATAGATAGATAGATAGATAGATAGATAGATAGATAGATAGATAGATAGATTGATAGATTGATGGATAGATAGATAGATAGATAGATAGATAAATAGATAGATAGATAGATAGATAGATAGATGGATAGATAGATTTATTGATAGATAGATATATAGATAGATAGATAAACTGATAGATAGATGTATAGACGGACTGATAGATAGATAGATAGATAGATAGATAGATAGATAGATAGATAGATAGATAGATAGATAGATAGATAGATAGATAGGCGGATAGATAGATAGACAGACAGACAGACAGACAGACAGACAGATAGATAGATAGATAGATTGATTGATTGATTGATTGATTGATAGATAGATAGATAGATAGATAGATAGATAGATAGATATATAGACAGACAGACAGACAGATAGATAGATAGATAGATAGATAGATTGATATATATATATATATTGATTGATAAATAAATAGATAGATAGATAGATAGATAGATAGATAGATAGATAGATAGATGGACAGACAGATAGATAGACAGATAGATAGATAGACAGACAGACAGATAGATAGATAGATAGATTGATTGATTGATAGATACATACATAGATAGATAGATAGATAGATAGATAGATATTAAGATATATATATATAGATAGAAAGATAGATAGGTATATAGGTAGGTAGGTAGTTAGGTTGGTAGAAAGATAGATGGATAGAAAGATAGAAAGACAGACAGACAGACAAATAGAAAATAGAATGTGTGGTCATGCATGTGGGAAGTGTGTTTCCCTGTGTGTATTTCCTTTCTAGGGCACATCTTTCAAGTGGATCATTGCCACTTGGTATGTGTGGATTCATTGTAAACATGAGGTTGGTTGGCTTATTATAGCAGAAGGTTGCTTGGACTATGGTTCCAAGATCATAAAGTCTGTGATGAGTTTGCTTTTGAGCCTTCCAATAATTTGGAAGAATCCTCTTATATGTCTTGAAATTTTTTATGCTGGTAATAGTAGATGAGATAAGGATGTGAGTTCCTTATAGCACATGAGGTGGATACCAAGGTAATGAATCCTAGTATCCAAGATGTATCAACCGTATGGGAAGTATGTGAAGGTTGGAAATGTTAATTAAATGAACATTCTAAGTGTTCCTCCCCTTTAGAGAGAGAGAGAGAGTCGATGATGACCCTCTAAATGTTGTTTGGAAGGAAAACACAAAAGTGATTCTATAATATTGTGTATGGTTCAGTGATAGCTTGGAAAAACCATTATCGGATAGATGGTTTGTTGATAAGTAGACATGTGCTACCGTGTTCCTTTAAGATAAAATATCCTTTAGACATAAGAGTTAGAATGGATGACATAAGTTGCATGACCATGGTGAGTTTATGGTTATGTCCTTTAGACTAACCAATGTACCAATAGAATTTATGAATAGGAGGAACAGAGGGTTTAGGTCATGTCTTACAAGTTGTAGCAAGCTTTGAATGATGACATCTCAAAGTATTCCAGAGATGGTCAATAACATGGTCAATATCTTTGTTAAACCTTAAGAATAATGAAGCAACTGTACTTATGTGTGGCAAGTCTAGAAAGAATGAGTTGGGGTTGACTAAAGTATCATCTTAGAGTTATGATATCTCTATTAAGTGTGTTGTGGGAATCATGATAAGATGAAGATTGTGTCGTTGTTCTACTTCTAATAAGGTCAATCAAAAATTTATATTTGTTAACGCTTATAGACAAATGTATGATATTTCAACCAAACAGATGGTCAGTTCACCATTGAGACGATTAGAGAATCCTCTAAAAAATTATATGCTTCATATTTCTTGAAAAATAGGAGATTTGTACCTGGTTGATTGAGTTGTTAATTACAACAACCATTAAAGGGGCATAGGGATAAAACCTTGTAAAGTTGCATATGATAAGAGATACCTGATGTTCTATGTTGGTAAGATACAGTGAGTGTGGCCTATGAGTGATGTGTTATATAACATATAGAATAATTCAAGATGAGAATTGATTCCCAAAGTTGAAAGTTACTATTAGATTTGTACAGGTGGCACACAACAAGTTTCTATGTTCCAATTTTACAAATGTCTTCGTATGTGGGGGTTTTTGTGCTGACCCAAGATAAGATATGTATGAATTGAAAGATAAGAACATGACCTATATAAGAGAGATGTGACATTACCATAATATGGAAGTAACCATGTGTAATAGTGAGGATGAAGTGCATGAGAAGTGTCCATCTATGTGTACCTTGGATTTCGGGGGTGAAATCCCTATTAGGGGTTTATGGTTGTGAGACCCCTAACCTTGCTTAAAGTATTGAACAAGATTAATTATCATAATTTAATTCTTATAACCCTAATATAAACTTTTGGTATGTTTTAAAATTATAATACAAGCTTAAGTTTCAAATTTGGTCCAATTTGGACACTGTTTGAGCAAGTTATGCAATTTTATGCACATTTTGGACTTTTATGCAATTTACCCAATTGAGAGGTTTATTTGCAATTTATCACTTGAATTATGTTATTTGGATATTCCATCATCATTCTTGAGATTTTTTAGCCATGTGGAACCTATTCAAACGTTGTTTTGAAGGTGTTTTCTCCCAAGGTATTTTAGGGTTTACCCTTTTATGGTTGATCTACTTTAGGAGTTGTCAACTAATGATTTATTTGTTGTGGTTGGAAATTAAAGAAATGAGGGATAATAATGTCTATATGGATGGTGAGGTATCTTCTTGTGTGTGTGCTTATATATTCTTAATAGCTTAAGACCATGGACACTTGGAAAGATACCAGAACTTCAACTTTTTCTTTTCATTTATCTTAAAGTTTCATATACTTATCCCTAAGCACCCAAATGAGCCATTTGATCTCCACTACTTCCCTCCTTCTATGAACCTCGTTCCCCCTCTATTATTCTATGAATTTCCTATCCAAGGAAGAAGAAATAGGGGATCTTCTTGAAAAAAGAATCTAGGGTTGCAATTGACTTCCTTTTAGGGTTTGAAAAGCTTCCTTCTAGTGATCTTGACCTAAAAGAGTAAGAATCCCCTTCTTTCCTCCATTTATTTCTTTTTTATCCTTCCTCCTACCTTTCTCCAGGTAGGAACCTTGTTGTTCCATGGTAGAAATTTCTCTAATTCTCTAAAACCCTACCTTTTTTGCTCCTTATGCTTAGGGTTTGCTCATTTGATGAAGAAAGGTGCTAGATGGACGAGTTCACAGCTTATGCTTGGATTTCCTACCCTACCTGCTCATGTTTTCTTCTGTTTAGGAGTTTATATTCTAATTAGAGGCAATTTTTATAACTATATCCATGTTTATTGCTTACCATAAGCTTTCTAACTCATGTTCTTGCTTGAAAATGATGATCCATGCACGAAAAAAGCTATGCTTGACTCAGTTTTCAATTTTTATAATATTCCAAATTCTGATTTCAGTTCTAGATGAACCTGTTATCATTTGTACATTATTCCTAAGGTATAATATGACTTGTATCATGTTGGTTTGACAACCTATGGTGCTAAGCACCTATCAACCAATGGTCAATATTAGGGTTTTAAGCTGATTTCTTCTATAAACCCATGACTCGATGATGGTACCATTGCAACAACCCTATAGTGTTATCTTCATGACAACTTATGGTCGGGATCAAAGGTGTCAGATGATGATGATAACCTATGGTCCCCCCTTAGGTAAGGTTTTGGATCGATTAGAAGTTTAATGATCAACCTTTAAGTACCCTACTGATGTTATCAATCAATGATGACATTAGCTTAATATTTGATGTTGATTAATGAATATAGTGATGATCTAACAATCTATAGTGACTTAATGGTCACTAATGATGGTGAATCATGTCTCCACTACCTATGGTGAGTTAATCATATAGTTATAGCATCAATTAAGCCTTAGACCAGTTTTTTCTTGGGTAACTTGATGCAATGGTCGTCACTTGATGCAATGGTCGGACCTATACTGTAATTGATGGTTTTAACATATGAACATGACCCAATGGTCAAGATCTAATGTTTATTCCTCTAATAAAGTGTAATTATGGCTAATGTAATATGTTGGTCCTAATAATGTGATTTATATGGTTTCCTTTATATGATCAACTTAAGGAGCTTACTTGTTGACAATGGATGGCTTGTTTTAAATGAACAGTCAATTGTGGGTTTTACCCTACTCTCAACAGAACCCTTATTGTTGTTAATCAAAGGATGTCTAGGGTTAAATGGTGAATTTTATATATCACAACTCAATAACTTCATAGATTATTCATTCAAGGTTTTTACTTATGTAAACGACTAATGGCTTTACCTTTTCAACATTTCATGGTTAGAAGTTGATGCCTCAATATTCCCATTGTTTTGGGTGAAGCGTGTAGTGTAATGTTATGATTCAAATGATGAGAATTTGATGGTTCAATGCCTTAAAATTTTAGTCTTACCCTTTCCCTTGTATGATTATGATTTATAATCACCATAATGAATTAATGGGTAACCCTAATGAGGTATAGCTTGTTACACCTAACTTTAATATAACTAAATGATGGTAATTGGGTATGCATAGTCCTTGAATGAATAATATAATCATGGAGTACTCTGTTACTATTATTGAAACCCTAGTATGCTATAACCCGATGGTTACACCTTGATTTATGTGTGGGTTCATACTTGAGAATAGTATGGAATGTGATGATGATGCTTCACCTTATGCATCCATGATCCAATGGGGATGTCGTGAGTTAGGGTTTGGGTATAAGTGTTGATTAGTAACATTAATATAATTTATCTTATTGAACCTAACTCTAATGCAAATAGATAAAGATGAGTATTCATGTTTAACATTCTTATATGATGGAATGATGGTGGAATAACCTCCTTAATATGATTATAACCTTAATATGTTAATTGGTGGTTATCATTGCCACATGGTTGATACTTTCTTATGCTAAACATGTGCATTATGAATATGATGAGGGTTAATCATATCTAGATTCCTTGCATGTTTATGTAATAAAGGAATGTTCTTAATGTTAATATAACCCTGCTATGATTGTTTATGAATATCTCCTAGCTCATTAATGCAATATTGTGTTGATCCAGTGTATTATATGTAAGTGATGTTGTTGAGCCTTGTTATAAGGCATGCAAAGATAATGATGATCTTACAGGGAATAATATGATGGTCTTAATGACCTTTAGGCATGGTTGAGCCTTGAATGAGGTGCAATCCTCTTGTGTTGATAAGGGTTGATACCCTATGATACTGTGAAAAGGATTTATATCTTGTGATAGTATGATGACTAGTGTGGTCTCATGAACGGAAAGTGAATAGTACCATGTGATGATGAAATGAGAAATTATGTTCCACACAATTTATATCTTTTGAAAGTTCTGATATTTATATTCTTTCTACAAGTGAATTAGGGTTTGTTTGTTCACTTGTTTGATGTAGCCTTAATTAATTCACCCAATTGGCATAACTAATCAAGTGCAACTCTAATCATGTACTTCCCTATACCGTAGAGCCATCTTCAGTGTCAGAACTTACTGGATGGTGAAATGAGTATTCCTAAGGGAAACTTGGAGCGCATACTGTTGAGTACTCCACAATGCAGGTTGTGGAGGATGGCTATGGTCATGACACATACATCTGATGTGATTGAGGACAACTACGGTTGTAACTCAGATTAGAGGGTTTTGTATACCCTAGTTTCTAGTGTCGTGACCTATACCAAGGGAGGACTAGTGGTTAGTAGCTTGACTATATGTCACTGTGGTGGCAACTTTAACTAATATATCACTACCCTTTTACTCAATCTGACCGAGGGGAAGAGATCTTAGGATACCGGCACTCCTAGATCTTGTACAAAATTGAATAGCCCTTTGCAGGGGTCAGTTGGACTTTGGATGGTATGATTCAAATTCCCTAGGGCATAATAAAAGATGTAAGACAACCGTGTAGCATATATGTTTAGGGTTATACACAACGCTTCATATTGGATGATAACCCTTGTTTTCTTTCTTTTCACTGAGATCATGTATAGTATAATAAGAGATAATTGATACACTTATGTTGTAGTTATGCTCATGTTGTAAACATGATAATGTTGTCAAATATACTGACACTGATGGTTAAGATACTACTGCTAGCTATGTTTAATATTGCTAGCCATGCCTATGTAATTAGAAATGCTTAAATTGCTAATAATGCCTATGTTGTTCATTGTGTTATGATGTTAGTTCTACTTATGATATAGATATGTTCCCTTTATTTTAGATGCAAATATTGATAGCCATGTTATGTTACTAGACATATTCATGATGTCAGGGATGCTTATGCTACTAGATTGCTTATGTTGTTAGCAAGGAATATGATGATAGTCATATTAATGATAATGATTGTTATTAGATACAATTTGATGATATTTGAGTAGATATCTATGTAAAGAAATGGATTTATTTGTTATCTATATATGCATTGATGATCATACTTATTGCTAAGATTTATTACTTAATTTGTTTAGCATACTTGAACTCTTCAATCTATTCAATTGATTATTAAATACTCCAACTACTTAGTTATCTACTATTTAAAACACTGTAATCAATAAGCATTGTTGGAGGTTATATCTCTTACTGGGACATCGGTCTCACCTTTGTGGTTTGCCACATTTTTTTAGGTAATCGGAAGTGACAAAAACAAACATGTGTCAGCAAAGAGGAGCTATAGTAATGAATCTTTGAGAAAGTTGATTAGATGTCTAGTGTGTCTTAGAGTCATCCCTGTACTCTCTGGTCTGGGCAGGAAAAGTTTGTATATGGTGTTTCAAATGAATCAAAATTTTGTTAGAATGTTAATGTTTGTTATGTGGCATATACAAATATTGTTCTCCTATGTAGATATGTTGTATCTAAGGAGATAGAACAATTTGTATCAAATTCTTGGCATAGTATGGATACAAGAAAGATATTTGGCTCTTATGCAAATGTTTCTGAGTGGGTGTTGATGTTGAATTCAGTGTTAATTTACCCATATTTTTGGGTGTGGTTAATTGGTAATTGATTGTGTTTTATGTTTTGAGTAATCTTGTTTAGTGTAATGAGTTCTCACAATAAGGGACAAGGAAAATCAACTTCTCATTGCTCTGTAACACAACTTACCCAGACACACACACACACACCTATTCTGGAAGACATCAGGGTCCTCAAATCTCATGAAGAAACCCTATGGAAACACAATCCAAAATCAAATGATTAAGGAGGGAGACAAGAACACTAAATTCTTCCATACGACATGCAACAACAAGTGTAGTCATCTTCATATTACCAATATTGATGGTATAGACACCACCTCACAACCCAGAGGGACCCTCATCAACCAAATCATAAACTACTTCAATGGCCTTTACAATAACGATACTATCTCCTATACCCATGTTGATTTAGATTCTAACAAGATTTTCCCACACAAGATACCCCATACCAACAATCTTCTCAAACAATTCCTTGAACCTAAAATCCAATTTACTATGACACATCTTGGACTGGATAAATCACCTGGTTTGGATGGTTTTGATGTGTCCCTTTACCAAGCATCATTGTAAGGCCCCTAAACTTGCGTAAAGAGTTGAATAAGCTTGATTACCATAATTGAGTGCTTAAAACCCTAATCTAACCTTGTGATATGCTTTGAAATTATAATATAAGCTTAAGTTTCAAATTTGGTTCAATTTGGATACTGTTTGAGCAAGTTATGCAATTTTATGTACATTTTGGACTTTTATGCAATTTACCCAATTGAGGGTTTTTTTGCAATTTTTCACATGAATTATGTTTCTTAGATGTTATATTATCATTCTTGTTCTTTTTTATCCATGGGTTCCTAGTTAAACCTTGGTTTGAAGGTATTTTCTCCAAGGGTATTTTAGGGTTTACCCCTTTATGGATGAGCTACCTTTAGGAGCTATCAACTAATGATTTATCTATTTTTCTTGGAAATTCAATAAATTAGGGATAAGCATGTCTTTATGACATGTGGGGCAGCAGCTTGTGTGTGTTCTTGTATATTCTTAATAGTTTAAGGCCATGGACACTTGGAAAGATACTAGAACTTCAACTTTTTCTTTTTCTTTATCTTAAAGTTTTATATACTTATCCCTAAGCACCCAAACGAACCATTTTCTCTCCACCAATTCCCTCCTCCTATGAACCTTGTTCTCCCTTTGTTCTTATGTGAAGTTCCTATCCAAGTAAGAAGAAAGTGGGGATCTTCTTGGGGAAAAAGCATGTAGGGTTGCAATTGACTTCCTTTAGGGGTTTCTAAAGCTCCTTCCTAGTGATATTGACCTAAAAGTGTAAGTATTCCCTTATTTCCTCCATTTATTTCTCTTTTGTTCTCCCTACTATATTCTTCCAGGTGGGAACCTTGCTATTCCATGGTGGAAGTGGCTCTAAAACTCAAGCATCTATCTTTCTTTCTTCTTCTTCTAGGGTTTTGCTTCTTTGTGGAGAGAAATGCCTACTTGGCCAAGTTTAGATATGAAAATTGGTTTTTCTTGACTTATTTGCTTGAGATTCTTTCTGTTTGGGGTCATACCTACTCAATAGAGGCAAGTTATATAACATTCTTCACTTATATTACTTGCAAGAAACTTGTTAGTTCATGTTTATGCTTTAATGTGATGATCTAAGCATAGAGAAACCATGCTTGTTTTGGGTAACGAATTTTTATGATGTTCCCTATTCTGTTCCAGTTCTATATGAACTTCTTTCTAAGTTATAATATTATCTGGAACAGGTTGATAGTAACAACCTATGGTGCTAAGAACAAAACAATTGATGGTCCAAATTAGAGTTTTCAAGCTATTTCCTTCCCTACCACACAATCGATGGTGATACCATTCAACAATCAATGGTGTTGCTATCTTGGAAATTGATGTTTGTGATCAAGGGTGTCAAATTATTGTGAAAACCTATGGTAACCCCCCCAGGTCAGGTTTTGGCTCAATCAGAAGTTTAATGATCATCTGTTAAATACCCTAATGATGTTATCAATCAATGATGGCATTAGCTTAATATTTGATGGTGTTGAATGAATATACTGCTGATCCTATCAACCAATGGTGAGTCAAGGTTTTAAATGTATCTTCTCTTTAGCCCCTAACAAATGGTTTCTTGGTTCAATGAATTCAATGGTTAAACCATACTCAATTTAATGATTTTGAATAATGAACCCGATTTAATGGATGAGATTGGATGCTTTAACATCCAATGGATTAGAATAAATCCAATGATATTATATGTTGGCTATAGTAATGAAATTGGATGGTACAACACCTTTGAACTTGTAGTATTACCTTTGCCCTTGTATGAATATATTTGACAAATCATCATAACAAGTGAATGTGTACCCCTAATGAAATATGACTTGTTACACCAACTCTAATATGACTAAGTGCTAGGGATTATTTGTAATCATCCTTCTTAAAGTGATTAAATGTGATTATGAAATGCTCTCTTCTTGTGTCAAAACCATAATATGATGATAGTTGAGCATCAGAGTTTGTGCTATGCTAATCTTATATGTCACATGTGTGCATGATGTTCCGTTGAGCCTTGTTTTAAGGCATTGAAAGACAATGATATTATGCAAGAATTGATGAGGTGGTCATAATGAACTTTGGGCATGTTTGAGCCCTAATTGAGGTGAAATCCTCTTCATGTTCCAATAAGGGTCGAAACCCTGGAACTTCTGATAAGAATTGGGTATCTTGAAATAGTATGATGTAATGTGGTTCATTACAATGAAATGGATGATATCATGTGGTAATGTGATTAAGATTTATACCTCAAATGTTTTATATCTTATGAAGTTGCAATTATTATACACTTGATAAAGATGGTTTGTATGTCCATTTGTATGATTTAGCCTTAATTCACCCAATTGGCATAACTAATCACGTGAAACTCTAATCATGTAGTGTCCTGTGCCATAGATATATTTGAGTGTCAGATATTGCCAGATAGTGAAACAAGTATTCCTAAGGGAAACTTGGAGTGCACAATGATGAGTATGTGGGGTGCTTGTCATCTTGAATTCAAGTGTTAAGGAGGATGATAGTGGTCATACCTAGCCCTCAGTTTGAGAACTGTTGCGGTCGTGTCTCGATGATTATATATATGATGAGATTGGAGGACAACTGTGGTTGTACCTTAGATGGTAGGGTATGTGTACCCACCTCCTTTCACTAGTGTTGTGACCTGTACCAAGGAAAAACTAGGCTATTAGTAGCTTAAACTTATGTGTCGATGTGGCGGACACATACTGACCGGGGGAGGATAAGATCTTAGGAGTCGGGCTCTTCCTAGATCTTGTATGACATTGATTTCGACTTAGTAGTGGTTAGTTGGGACTTGAGTAGTATTCCTCAAATCCCTCAAGGCAATGTAATAAAAGAAGTAATATAAGCCGTGTAGTATACTAGCTATGGTTAAATATGTCTCACATTGTTTGATTAGTCTTTAACTTGTCTTTATACTACTCAATGTTTACAAGATGCTATCATATGACCTTTGAGTAATTATACTTCTTGTCAAGTTAATTTTCTTAATTGCTTAGTATGCTTAACCTATTCAGTCTACTTAAATTTCTTATTCATTACTATATCTAATTAGTTCATTTACCATCAATGAATCTATTGTAATCAATATATGTTGGAGAGAGTTATATCTCTTGCTGGGACTGGGTCTCACCCGTGGGTCACCACATCTTTTTAGGTGGTCGCGGGCAACGAGGTCGAGGTCATGCTGTGGAAGAGAACCAACCTGGTGATCAATAGATTTAGAAGGTTGGTCAGTTGTAAATGTTAGGAGTAGAGTCCTAGTGTCATCCCTATACTCTCAGATCTGGGTATAGAATGTGTTTTCTAGATGATACATGTATCAACATGAGATTTTGGTAGTATGTCAATGTTTGAAAATATATGGCATGTACATGTGAAATATCTTTTGTATACATGATGTGATTGAGGTCTTTGGATCCCTATGTGTATATTTGTTATGGTATATGAGAATGTAATGATGGACCTCTATGTAAATGTTCTAGAGTTTATGTACATTGTTGAAATTGGTTTTAATTATTTCGTATTTTTGACTATGTGATAAATTGGTAGTTGATCGTGCTTTGTGTTTTGAGTAGTCTTGTTTAGCATGACAAGGTGTCACAGTTAAGTTGGTATTGGAGCTCTAGGTTTGTTGAGTATACATGGGCATAGGACTTAGGTTTGAGTCTGTTCTTATGTATCCAACATATCTGATCATAGTTTATGCTTATGCAAATATGTCTGGAGGAAATGAAGAACACATTGAGAGTAGCAATGTTGCACTAGGAGGAGGTTCTAGGAGGCAAGAATGCGATAAGAGAGTGCCAGAAATAGGTCCAAAGCAGCCCGCAATGCCTCAGCTAGACCCAACAATGATGGCCAATCCTGAGTTTCAGTCTATGTTTAGACAGATGATGGCCACAATTACACATATAGCAGACAGAACACCAATACCTCAAGCTAGGGAAGCCAACCCTAATGTGGAGTCTCAAGGTGTCAGGAAGACGTTTGAATGTCTTAGACGTGTTGGGGAGATTGAATATGTTGGTACTTCTGATCCAGTAGACACTGACATGTGGTTGACTGAGCTAAAAAAGGCGTTCAAAATCCTGAACTTTCTTGAAGAAGATAAAGTAAAGCATGTTGTCTATCTATTGAAGGGTAGTGTTGGACACTGGTGGGCCATAGAAGAGGAGAAAAGGTCAGGAGTTGTGCTTGGATGGGAGGAATTTTGTCGAGAGTTTGTCAGCTGGTACTTCCTAGAGACATACCTAGATGAGAAAATCTCTCATTTTGAGAAGATTCGTCAGGGTGCTATGACTATCAATGAGTATGAATCAAGGTTTATGGAACTTATGAGGTTCTTACCATGCATGGTAGCATCACACAAGGAAAGGATCTGGAGAATCGAGAAGGGTTTGAGTATGGAGTTGACTACTACAACATCAAGGATTTCCACCTTTGTAGAATCTATCAGGAGGATTGAGAGGTCTGCCATAGAGAAGTGTGAAGCTAATGCTAAGAAGTGACCTATGCAGTTTCAAGGGCAATCATCTGGAGGCTTTAATAAGATAAGGTTTTTCCCACTGCCATTGCAACCAAGGTCCGCCTTCACTGAACCATGATCACATGCACTGTCACAGTGGACCCCAAATAGGGGTAGAGGTCACAATTTTATGTGAACATGAGCTCACAGTTCATCATCAGTCTCAGTTACAGGGTCATTTAGACCACAGAGTGATAACCGAGTGTGTCATCAATGTGGACATACATGGCATATTAGATGGAATTGCCCTATGAAGGTTGATGAGGTGACTCAGCAGCCAAGGCAGAATCAAAAGGGATCACAACAATGACAGTTTGATACTAGTAGTGGTAGAGGACGCAATCAAGCATCACATATAGGATCCTCTAGATAGGCAAGAAGAGGACCTGGATGGCAGCAGAAGACAGCTAGGTTCTATGCCATGACCCAACCAGAAGCAATGGTCAATCCACGAGTTGTGACAAGTCAGATGGAATTATTTGATTCTGATTTGTCTACTTCTTGTTTTGTATCTGTGCTAGTAGACCCAGATACAACACACTCTTTTATCACCAAAGAGGTGATAGGTAGTTGTTATCTACCTGTTAGTCTTAGATTTGATAGCTTGCGGCTAGAGACTCCTTTGGTTGGTTCCTTCAAGTTGCGGGAAGTGTGCCCTTCTTGCGTTCTTTCTTTTTCTAGGACACAACATTCAAGTGGATCTATTGCCACTTAACATGCATGGTTTTGATGTAATCCTAGGAATGGATACCTTGTAAAAATACAAGGTAGTCTTGGACTGTAGTACTAAGGTGGCGACGTTCCAGGATGGAGATGTACAGTGGATTTTTCAGGGTGATAGGAAGATTCTTCCTACATGTTTGATGTCAACTATGACAGCTGAGCGGTTGATGAGATAAGGATGTGAGGCTTTCTTAGATCATGTTTTGGATACCAAGGCGGGAGGTCCTAGTATCCAGGAGGTACCAGTGGTGTGAGAATTTAAGGATGTATTTCCTAAGGAATTTCCTGGCATTCCCCCTCCTAGAGAGATTGAGTTTGAGACCAATCTTGTTCCTAGAACACAACCCATATCACAGTCAACATACATAATGGCACCAAGAGAGATGCATGAGTTAAAAAAATAGATACAAAAACCATTAGAGAAGGGTTTTATCAGATCGAGCACTTCCCCTTGGGGTGCTCCCGTGTTGTTTGTTAAAAATAAGGATGGTTCAATGGGGTTGTGTATAGACTACAGATAGTTGAACAAGGTGATAATAAAGAATAAATATCTTTTGTCAAGGATTGATGATCTTTTTAATCAATTGAGAGATGCCACTATGTTTTCAAAGATAGACTTGAGGTATGGTTACCATCAATTGAGAATTAAGGCTGATGACATACCCAAGTCAGCTTTTAGGATTAGGTATGGTCACTATGAGTTTGTGGTTATGCCATCTGGGATAACCAATGCACCTGCAACTTTTATGGATCTGATGAATAGGGTGTTTAGACCTTATCTTGATCAGTGTGTGGTTGTGTTCATAGATGATATCCTTATATACTCCAAGGATAGTCATCATCATGAGAAACACCTTTGCCAGACATTGACTTTGTTGAGGAAGCATCAACTATATGCTAAGTTCAGCAAGTGTGAATACTGGTTATCTGAAGTGTCTTTTCTGGGCCTTGTTAAATCTACAAAAGGCGTTTGTATTGACCTCAAGAAAGTGGAATCTGTACTAGAATGGGAATAACCCAAGATACTAATAGAGATTCATAGTTTCCTAGGTTTGGCAGGCTACTATAGGAGGTTCATCAAGGACTTCAGTTCTATAGCATTACCCCTAACTAGGTTAACCATGAAGGATGTTCCTTTTGCTTGGAATGACAAGTGTCAACATTCTTTCTAGTTATTGAAAGAAACGTTGAGCAGTGCACTAGTGTTAGTGCTTCCAGAGCAAGGGAAAGGCTATATTATCTTTTGTGAATCTTCAAAGAATGGGTTGGGATGCATGTTGATGCAGGATAAAAATGTAATTTCTTTTTCTTTATGACAACTTAAAAAACATGAGAAGAATTACCCAACAAATGACTTGAAGCTTGCAGCGGTGGTTCATGCCTTAAAGATCTGGAGACACCATCTTTATGGAGAAAAGTGTCAAATCTTCATTGACCACAAGAATCTACAGTATATCTTCTCAAAATAGGAGCTGAATATGAGGCAGAGGAGATGGATGGAGCTGATTAAGGATTATGATTGCACAGTAGACTACCATCCAGGGAAAGCGATTGTGGTAGCTGATGCATTGAGTAGAAAGTCATCTTCATTATCAATAGTAGATAATGCATAATTAAATTCCTTGATGTTCCATAAGAGAGATATGCTAGTGTCTCTTCACCAGATGAATGTACAGCTAGAAGTTTCCTTGTTGGCAGGATTGTTGGCACAATTACAAGTTAAACCTACCTTGAGACAATAGATTCACGATGCATAACAGAATGGTACGTTGATACAGAATATTCGATCAGGGATTGGCAGTGAAAAGTATGATGGCTTCTATGAGGAAGATGATGGTATTGTTTGTTACTACAATAGGACAATATTTCTTGATGTTGATGGGTTGAGGAAGATGGTGCTTGAGAAGGCTCACTCATCCATGTGTTCAATGCATCCTGGAAGTACCAAGATGTATTAAAACTTGAAAGACATGTATTGGTGGCCAAGTTTAAAGTGTGATGTGGCAGAGTTCATTGCCAAATGTTCAGTTTGTCAGCAGGTGAAGGCTGAGCACCAGAAGCCTGTAGGGACATTACAAACCTTGCCAATACCATAATGGAAATGGGATCATATTACTATGGACTTTGTGGTTGGTCTTCCTAGGACAACAAAGGGTCATGATTCCATATGGGTGATAGTAGACATATTGACTAAGTCATCCCATTTTCTGCCAGTCAAAATGACATTTACAATAGAGAAATTGGCACAAGTATATGTTGATGAGATAGTCCGCCTACATGGCATTCCAATGACTATAGTTTCTTTCACAAGTCGTTTTTGGGAACATCTGCATTCAGCAATTTGAACACAACTTAGATTCTACACAACTTTTCATCCGCAAACTGATGGCCAATCTGAAAGGACTATTCAAACTGTAGAGGATCTCCTGAGGGCATGTGTGCTGCAATTTCTTGATAGTTGGGATGCATATTTGACTCTGATAGAGTTTGCATACAACAATAGCTATTAAAGAAGTATATATATGGCTCCTTATGAGGCTCTATATGGGAGACAATGTTGGTCTCTTCTTTGTTGGTATGAGACAAGTGAATATCAACTTTTGGGTCCTGAGATAGTACAACAAACTACAGAAAAGATTAGAGTGATACAACAACAGTTGAAGGAAGCCCAGGACAGGTGGAAATCTTATGTAGATAACCGATGCAGACCACTTGAGTTCCAAGTGGGAGATAGAGTATATCTTAAGATTTCTCCATGGAAAGGTGTGCTGAGGTTTGGAAATAAGGGTAAGTTGACTCCTAAATTTATGGACCATACCCTATCCTAGCTCGTTTTGGAAAGGTAGCATACAAGTTGGAGCTACCACCAGAGCTACATAGATTTCATAATGTTTTTCACATCTCTATGTTGGGGAAATGCCATCCAGATACTAACCAGACAATCCAACTAGTAGAGGTTGAGTTAGATGAGGATATCTCCTATGTTGAGGGTCATGTGTTGATCCTAGATAGAAGGGTGAAAAAACTGAAGAGAAAAGATATAGTACTAGTGAAAGTTTTATGGTGTCACCATGGAATAGAGGTAGCCACATGGGAACTAGATAATGAGATATGTAGAAAGTATCCATCTATCTTTGTGTAGGATTTCGGGGCGAAATCCTTGTTAGGGGTTTATAATTGTAAGGCCCTTGAACTTTCTTAAAGAGTTGAATAAGCTTAATTACCATAATTGAGTGATTATAAACCTAATATAACCTTTTTATATGCTTTGAAATTATAATACAAGCTTAAGTTTCAAATTTGGTCAAATTTGGACACTGTTTGAGCAAGTTATGCAATTTTATGTACATTTTGAACTTTTCTACAATTTACCCAATAGAGGGGTTTTCTTTGCAATTTGTCACATGAAATATGTTTCTTAGATGTTATCTTATCATTATTTATCTTTTTTATCCATGGGGATCCTAGTTAAACCTTGGTTTGAAGGTGTTTTCTCCAAGGGTATTTTAGGGTTTACCCATTTATGGATGAGCTACCTTTAGGAGCTATCAACTAATGATTTATTTGTTTTTCTTGGAAATTCAAGAAATGAGGGATAAGTAGGTTTTTATGATATGTGGGGAATATTCTTGTGTGTGTTCTTGTATATTCTTAATAGTTTAAGGCCATGGACACTTGGAAAGATACTATAACTTCAACTTTTTATTTTTCTTTATCTTAAAGTTTTATATACTTATCCCTAAGCATCCAAATGAACCATTTTATCTCCACTACTTCCCTCCTCCTATGAACCTTGTTATCCCTTTGTGTTGATGCAAAGTTCCTATCCAAGGAAGAAGAAAGTGGGGATCTTCTTGGGGAAAAAGCATCTAGGGCTGCAATTGACTTCCTTTAGGGGTTTCTAAAGCTCCTTCCTAGTGATCTTGACCTAAAAATGTAATTATTCCATTATTTCCTCCATTTATTTCTCTATTTTTCTTCCTCCTATATTCCTCCATGTTATAACCTTACTGTTGCATGGGGGAAGTGGCTCTAAAACTCAAGCATCTATCTTTCTTTCTTCTTCTTCTAGGGTTTTGCTTCTTTGTGGAGAGAAGTGCCTACTTGGCCAAGTTTAGATCTAAAATTGGTTTTTCTTGCCTTATTTGCTCGAGATTCTTTCTGTTGGGGTCTGAACTACTCTACTGAGGTGAGTTATATAACATTCTTCACTTATATTGCTTGCAAGAAGCTTGTTAGTTCATGTTTATGCTTTAATGTGATAATATAAGCATAGAGAAACCATGCTTGTTTAGGGTTACGATTTTTTATGGTGTTCCCTGTTCTATTCCAGTTCTATATGAACTTGTAAATATGTGTACGACCTTTCTAAGGTATAATATTATTTGGGACAGGTTGATAGTAACAACCTATGGTGCTAAGCACAAAACAATTGATGGTCCAAATTAGAGTTTTCAAGCTATTTCCTTCCCTACCACACAACCGATGGTGATACCATTCAACAATCAATGGTGTTGCTATCTTGGAAAATGATTTTCATGATCAAGGGTGTCAAAATTTGGTGACAACCTATGGTCACCCCCGCTTAGGTTAGGTTTTGGCTGAATTAGAAGTTTAATGAACAACCATTAAGTACCCTAATGATGTTATCATCAATGTTGACATTAGCTTAATATTTGATGGTGTCAAATGAATATAGTGTTGATCCTATCAACCAATGGTGAGTCAAGGTTTTAAATGTATCTTCTTTTCAGTCCCTAACCAATGGTTTCTTGTTTCAATAAATTCAATGGTTAAACCATACTCAATTTAATGATTTTGAATAATAAACCCGATTTAATGGATGAGATTGGATGCTTTAACTTCCAATGCATTAGAATAAATCCAATGATATTATATGTTGGTTCTAGTAATGAAATTCGGTGGTACAACACCTTTGAACTTGTAGTATTAACTTTTCCCTCGTATGAATATATTTGATAAATCACCATAACAAGTGAATGTGTACCCCTAATGAAATATGACTTGTTACACCAACTCTAATATAACTAAGTGCTAGGGATTTATTATAATCATACTTCTTAAAGTTATTAAATGTGATTATGAAATACTCTCTTCTTGTGTTGAAACCATAATATGATGATAGTTGAGCATCATATTTTGTGCTATGCTAATCTTATACATGTGTGATTGATGTTCCATTGAGCCTTGTTTTAAGACATTGAAAGACAATGATGATTATGCAGGAATTGATGAGGTGGTCATAATGACCTTTGGGCATGTTTGAGCCCTGATTGAGGTGAAATCCTCTTTATGTTCCAATAAGGGTTGAAATCCTAGAACTTTTGATAAGAAATGGGTATCTTGAAATAGTATGAAGTAATGTAGTTCATTACAATGCAATGGATAATGGCATGTGGTAATGTGATTAAGATTTATACCGCAACTATTTTATATCTTATGAAGTTGCAATTCTTATACACTTGATAGAAATGGAATAGGGTTTGCATGTCCATTTGTATGATTTATCCTTAATTCACCCAATTGGCATAACTAATCAAGTGAAACTCTAATCATGTAGTGCCCTATGCCATAGATCTATATGAGTGTCTGAACTTGCCAGATAGTGAAATGAGTATCCGTAAGGGAAACTCGGAGTGCATACTGATGAGTATGTGGGGTGCTTGCCATCCTGAATTCAAGTGTTAGAGGGGATGACAATGGTCATACCTAGCCCTCAATATGAGAACGACTGTGATCGTGTTTCGGTGATTATATATATATGATGAGATTGGAGGACAAATGTGGTTGTACCTTAGATGGTAGGGTATGCGTACTCACCTCTTTTCACTAGTGTCATGACATATACCAAGGACAAACTAAGTTGTTAGCAACTTGGCCTTATGTGTCACTGTGGCGGACCCGTACTGACTAGGGGCGGAGAAGATCTTAGGAGTTCGGCTCTTCCTAGATCTTATATGGCATTAATTTACACTTAGTAGTGGTCAGTTGGGACTTGAGTGGTATTCCTCAAATCTCTCAGAGAAATGTAATAAAAGAAGTACTATAAGCTATGTATTATATTGGCTATGGTTAAATACGTCTCACATTATTTGATTGGTCTTTAACTTGTCTTTATACTACTCAGTGTTTACAAGATGCTATCATATGACCTTTGAGTAATTATACTTCTTGTCAAGTTAATTTGCTTAATTGCTTAACCTATTCAGTCTGCTTAAATTGCTTATTCATTACTATATCTGCTCAGTTCATTTAATGTCAATCAATTTGTTGTAATCAATATATGTTGGAGAGAGTTATATCTCTTGCTGGGACTGGATCTCACCCGTGGGTCACCACATCTTTTTAGGTGGTCGCGGGCAATGAGGTTGAGGTCGTGTTGTGGAAGATAACCAACTTGGTGATCAATATATTCAGAAGGTTATTCAGTTGTAAATGTTAGTAGTAGAGTCCTAGTATCATCCATGTACTCTCAGGTTTGGGTATGGGATGTGTTTTCTTGATTATATAAGTGTATCGACATGAAATTTAGTAGTATGCCAATGTTTGAAAATATATGGCATGTACATGTGAAATATCTTTTGTATATAGGATGTGACTGAGGTCTTTGGACCCCTATGTGAATATTTGTTACACTATATGAGAATGGAATGATGGACCTTTATGTAAATGTTCTGGAGTTTATTTACATTGTTGAAATTGGTTTTAATTATTCTGTATTTTTGACTATGTGATAAATTAGTAGTTAATCGTGTTTTGTGTTTTGAGTAATCTTGTTTAGCATGACGAGGTGTCACAATCATGGCACATCAACAAGGGAAACTTCATCTAGCTATGTATAGAGATACACAAACAACACAACATTACACACCTCCTCTGACCTATGAATCACACACACATTGCTCTCATTCCTAAAAAAGAACATCCAAATTCCATCTCGACTACAAACCTATTAGCCTCATAAACTCTTCATACAAGATCCTCTCTAAGATGCTCAATAGTCGATGAAATCGCTCCTATAGGACATCATTGACCTCCATCAATGTGGTTTCTTACCTCACAAAAACATCCAAGACGATTTCATAATGGTACAGAAAACACTACACACTTGCCATAGGATCAAAGATCTAATTCTTACACTCAAATTGAACTTTGAGAAAGCTTTTGACAATTTCAACTGGGTTTTCCTCATATAGTGCATGCATGGTCTTAACTTCCCAACAAAATGGTGCTCATGGATACACTCATGCATCAACACTAGCACTTTTGCAACCCTTATTAATGGTTCACCTCACAGTTTCTTCAGAAAATCCAATGGACTTAGACAAGGAGATTCATTATCGCTATATCTATTCATTATCATCACATCCATCCTCAACTCCCTCATTCGCAATGCCATGGATCAGGGTTACCTTAACATGCCTAGAGGGGTTACACACAATGTCATACAATATGTTGATGATACCATCATCATCATCAAACTAAACGATGATGATGTCATCAATCTTATCAAGATTCTAGTGATTTTCTCCAAACTTTGAGGCCTTAAGATCAAATTCAATAAGTCCATCCTGATTTGCAACCATGTGAACCGAACTGAGATGGACCAATACATACACATGCTTGGTTGTCAACATGAAGCATTCCCATTCTCGTACCTTGGCCTTCCACTCACCCCCACATGACTACCATGTGCGACATGGAATTCGATCATACACAAAATGAACCAGCATGTTAATTCCTAGCAAAACAAATATCTCTCCCTGGCGGGTTGACTATCTCTACTTAACACCACCCTTACACCCATCATCACATATCATCTATCATGTATCCCCCTCCCATCTACTGTTATCATGACCATTGATAAAATCCGACGCAAATTTGTATGGGGACAGTAGGGCAAGAAACTCCATTTGGTCAACTGGGATACCATATGCAACCCAAAGAAGATGGTGTATGGGGCATCATCAATATCAAACTCCATAGCTAATGTCTCATACACAAAATCATGACATCCATTTGCAACAGAGAGAACAAGTTCTGGACAAACATCTTCATAGATAAATACCTTACGAGACAAGCACCTTGGTCCTTCAATGCCTCCAAAACAACATCACCTCTTAGTAAACATTTAGCCAACACCCTCAACATCATCTCTGACACCATCTGGACTGCACCACACCTATGGATCAACACAAAATGTTGGCTTGATCTGTGGTGGCATGGTCAAAAGCTCATCAATCTGCAACCGCCATCCAACACCATTCTACAATCCATCCTCCACTATAATAGTAGCTAGGCCCTGACCAAACTAGGATCCAATTGTAACAACATCCTCAAGACCTTCCTTAGAGGTTGGATTGACCAAACCACATATTTGGATATTCTACAACAACTTGAACACAACACATCCAATGAAAACATATGGACATGGGGTAATGGATATACTGTCAAAAAAGCTTACTAATTCTTCTAATACAGAGGACGGATAAAACGATGCAAGATTATATGACAGATTAAAAGTCCACCTAAAATTCATATCCTCATTTGCCTCATATGGCATGATAGAGTACCAAATGATATGATGTTGAGAAACAAAGGGATCCAGGGACCATCTAGATGCATTATGTGCAAAAGTTGTGAGGAAACTACACAACATCTTTTCTACGAATGCCACACATCCAGAAGGGTCTGGACTCATTACACCAGTGCCACCACCATACTTGCAAACACTAGTATCAACAACATTCACATTTCTTTGAAACACTCGAAGCAGAATGAATACATACTAGATACATGATACTTTGATAGCTACAATCATATGGCCCATTTGGACATCTCGTACTAAAATTCTATTTGATAACCACAACATATCTATAATACATATTTTACATTAGGTGAACACAAACTATCACAATTTTCTACATGGTAGGTTTCTTAGGAGATAGAATTCTTAAGGAGCAATACAACTAGATCACAGAACCTTGCAACATGAGAGCCTAGAATGAATGATATCTCAAAGGAGGAGAGGAAAATTGAAGAACTGCCTCATTTTCCTACTTTCACTACTGGACACGGGTAGATTATATCTTTTGATACGTGATTCAAGCATTTTGGAGGAGTGTAACATTATAACTTTACTATACAATAGGGATACACCCCTGGTGATCATATCCCATCCGTACTTTTCGCAGTTATTATTTTATTTTCAACACCTGTAGACTTTGAAATCATGGTTTTTATGTGGTTTGCATGAGCCATAACATAATTACATGAACTTATTTATAAAAAAACTGCAAACTGAGGTACTTCATCAAATTTGTTATCATAATTTTCAAAACTATTTCTACAGCCATCACTTTTGATAGTTAAAAGCCCATATGTTTTTCTTTTTGTTATTTTTCCTTTTACAACACACCATTTTTGTCCATCACTAGCACCGAAAGTGATGTGTGTACAAGGAGGTCACCTCCTATCATTATCTCCACAATTGTTAGGAATCCCTATGCTGGTACATGGCTCACTCACCTCACTCCATTAATCACCACACATGATGAATGGGAGGATGAGGTGTTGAAGGGAAATACACACACATCCATTATAATGATAAGAAAGTGATTACAACGAGAATTGTAGCATTTATGTCAATAAACTAGATGATTGGTTATCATGATGATAATGTTGGGTATGATGTCAGATTACAATTGATTGAAATAAGTAATCACTAGATATCAGGTTCATATACAATATTCCAAAAATAGAAACCTAAGTGAGGAGATTCAAGAATTAAAAATAAATTAGGTCATGAATTATAAGGACCACAAAATGAAACTAGATTTTCAAGAGAAATGGGAAAAAAAAATTGATGATATGAATAAGGGATTAGGATAGATACTAATAAAAAAATATCAAGCTAACTTAAAAAGAAGATTTTGTAACTATATAACTATGAGAGGATCGACTAATAATAAAAATAGCTACAACATGAATTAAAGTAAGATATAAAAATTTATAATGATGGTAGAAATCAATAAAGTTTCAAGAAGAAGATGAAGATAACAATTTCATTATTTGATTTCTATACACATTTTATTAACAACTCAAATAGAGTTTAATATATAGAATTCAAACAATAAATGCATCAATGAATATAAGGGAAGAAAATGTGAGGAAGATGCATGGGGAGAATATACAAAGACAATAAATGGAATATGAGTTGATTATAAATACATAAATGGTTGAGATATATTTTAATCATAAATTATTGTGCAATAGGATCAGTAACCAATAAATCAAGAATGGGTGACGATGAAGGAGAAAAATGGTTGTATTACATAATTAAATATAGGAGATTATTATAGAACTAATACTAAATGATGGAAACTAATGAAGAGATTTTAATAAGAATTTTGTATATTGTTAATAGAGAATGATTTGATAAGTTGGATAAGTTAAATCTTACAAAAATACATGATGGTTGGGTAAATATCATTAGATACCATACAAATAATTGAGATGAATAAATTGTATGTAGTGAACTTGAGCATGATTATAAATGGATTAAACTATTATAAAGAGAGGGAAAGAAGATAAAAACCTTATAAGTAACTAAAAGCATATAGAATATGTTCAAAAAATTAAAGTAAAAATCAAAGAGTGTAAACACCATGCCCAATTCTATAACTTGACCACTAACTAGAAAATCCAAATAAATGGGCTTCACGTCACAAATGGTGGCTTCAAAATTTTAAAAAAACTTAGAATTCATACGATTGATATTCAAGTAAGAAAAAGATGATAATTATTCATGTGATGGTCGCTTCCTCCATCAAACTTAGGTGACAAACAACCTAGGGATCTATCATCCATTTGCTTTGCCAATCTTTATAGATTTTACTCTCAAAGATTGGACCCTATTCTCCACTCTGGTTCATGAGTGTGTTATGTTGTACATATTTCTTATGAAAGAACAATCTAGATGGTGTGGATAGATATTCTTACACAAAAATGAAAACTAAAATATATTAGTTGCTAAACGTTGCTTACTTAGTAATAAATACAAGAATGGGTAGGAAGAGGAAATCTAAATTATAAAAATCGATGTGATTTAAGGTGGTTCATAGTTCAAAAAAAATCTTCACACCCTCCTGGTTGGATTTGCAACCACTAGGATTAGGTAAGTAGTCTTACTTTTGAGGATAACATAGTAAGAAATTATAAAACTCATTCATGAAAAACAATGATAAACCATAGTGTATATCCTTTTCCATTGGACACAGGAGTAGGCCTGGCAATAAGTTAGGTTTTGCTGACCTGACCTGAATAGACCCGACTCAAAATGGACTCGGACCCGAATGGACCCTAGTGGACTTGAACCTGAATAGACCTGACCTAAAACCAACTAGACTTGATCGGGCCTGGAAAAAAATGCTCTACTATAACAAAGAAATATTACAAAAACAAAATTCTACTCAACTCGACTCAAACTAGGTAAGATCATACCCCAACTAAAATGGAACCATCATGACCCAAAAATTGAAGGGGCTAGAAAACCAACCATATTTTTCAGTAGTCAGGTAGTATTGGTATTTTTGCCACCCATAGGGAGATCACCAATCGTGTTTCTTATGCTCATGGTAGATGGAAAGTGCAAATCAAATCAAAATGAGATATCTCTTAATCATTTCCTATAAAATATTAATCAAGCAAACAATTATGAAAAGAAATTGAGATTAGAGGAAGTTTAGGATAAATCTAGGTTCATAGTCTCAAAAAAGCTATTAAAAGGAAAAAGGAAACTTCTTGCTCAAGGTATCTATTCCATATTTTCAAATTCCAATACTTTTATCTTATTCTTTTACTTCTTTTAAACATTCTCAAGTATAGGAGAGACAAAAAGGAAAGGGGAAACTACTATTCATCCTTTAGAGTTAATTGCCAAACATGGCATATATGAAAGAGAAAAGTATTTTGAGTTTACTATTTGTTTTTCTTGCTTCATTTTTCTATAAGGAATATCATTTCATGGTCTTTTCACATTAATCCCTTCAATTATCTTTATCTAAGAAAAATGATATTCTAAGTTTTAAAAATTAGATGTAAAACATGGGGTGTTACACCTCCAATGTTTATCACTATCGCCTAGCTTCATGATGGTCTGGTGATGCCTCCATGTGGGTTGAAATAGTCAATCTTGGATCTGCAACTTCATCATCAAGCCCACAACACAAGAGTTGTCACTGCCCAGATGAACGACCTCTCTCCTCCTCTTATTTTTATCCTCACCTCTTCTTCCCTTTCCTCTCTTCAAATAGCAGTTCTAAACCCTAATCTCAACTGATCATCCTAGCCCCGTTTGTAGCTCCCCCTTATCCTTGAACTCATTGCCCATAATAAGACTAAATGCCCTTGCCTTTGACAGTGTCCAATGAAGACTATGTTGATGCCCAATATAGAAACATCCTATCCGTATATACCTCTTCATTTCTCTAGGTCCAAAATCCTAAACGCCTTCTCTCCTTTGACTCAACATAGATTGCATGACACAACCATCGTCCAACTCGCCTACCCCTCTATATCCCCCTCTCATTTTCCTTTTTGGTGACCACTAGTCTAGAACCATCACCCCTTGTGGTCATCTCCTAGACATTACATCATGGCAACACATGCAAATCGAGAATAATCAGTCATTGTGGTTGCATGAAGTGGCAACACTTGTTGTGATGCCACTACCAATTTTGTGGATCACCTCCAACACAGAGACTGCTGCCAACACAAAGACCTCTATGTGGCAACCCACCACGCTAAATGAGATTACTTAAAACAAAAACACGATTGATTACTAATTAATCACATCACTAAAAATATTCATAAATTAAAACCAATTGAGACATCTCAAACATGTCTAGGAACATTTACATATAAGTCCAACATTATGCATAAAAAAATACCATACCAGGTATCTATACAACTGTCTAATGGCCTCAGCCATAACTTATGTACAAGAAACATTGTTTCACATATACACATATTATACATCATCAACATACTGCCAAAAACTCTATTCGACATACATTAACTGCAAAACTTCCCCAACCAGACCTGAGAGTACAAAGATGACTCTAAGACACACTAACACTAGCCAACATTTTGTTTCTATTGATCTCCAAGTTGCTCCTCCTTACTACCATGAGCCTGATATGCTACTAACAATCACCAAAAAACATGTGGTGACCCACGAGGTGAGACCCATGTCCAAACAAGAGATAAATCCCAACAACATTTAAGACTGTGTGATTAAACATATAGAGTAGGTAATAATACATAATTCAAATATTAACATACTATTCGAAGGTACTATTAAAGTTGATACCATTTAAATAGTTGATTTCTCTTACTACATTATACATCAACTAAACATTACAAGAAATAAGGCAAGGGTTATCAGCCAATGTGACTTGTAGTATAACATTAATAGATATGCTACAAAGATGAATTTCATCTTTTATTAAGCCCTAGGGAGTTTGAGGCATACCACTCAAACTTCCAACTGACCATTGCAAAGTCACAATCACTTCCATACAAGATCTAGGAGAGCCAAAATACTAAGATCTATTTCCCTCAATCAGTACAAGTCCACCGTAGTGACATATTAGTCAAGTTGCAACCAGCCTAGTTTGTCCTTGATATAGATGTCATGACACTAGAAACCAAGGTAATCAACCCTATCATCCGAGGTACAACCGCAGTTGTCCTCGACCATATAACATGTACATATTCATTCATTTGAGACATGACCTCGACCATTATCCATAATCTTGGGATCAAGATGACAAGGATATACCCTCCCTACACCCACATATACTCAACAACATCTAACTCTGAGTTTCCCTTCTAGAATACTCATTTCCCTATCCAACAAGTTCTAACACGGGAATAGTTCTTCGACATTGGCCATTACATGTTTAGGGATTTCACTTGATTCGTTAAGACAATTAGGTGATTTTAGACTACATCAATCAAGTTACATACAAACTCTAAAAGATCTTTACAAAAACATTGGTATATAACAAATCTAGAAGATATAAAATGTAGGAGATGTATATCTTATCACACATAATAGGGCACCGATCCTTGTCAAACATGAAGAGGATTACATCTCCACCAGGGCTTAAACCATGCCCAATCCATTTATACCATTCACAATACTTCCTATAAGAACATCATTACCTTTCAACACTCTTATAGAAGGTTCTACAAATCATCAAAACACTTGTTATAGACAAATTCATCATAAGATTTTATCAGATATAATATATATGATGTTCACAAGTAACATAGTGGGGTTACAATAAACATTATGAGAGTATTCCTCTATCGCTACAACATTAGAGTAAGGGAGGTATAATAAACCATCACCATTAAATCATTATAAGTTAGGTTCAACAAGCTGGATTGGATTGATATCACAAATCAACACATATAAGTAGTCCATCAATTTACACACATACCTAGGCAAAGGCAAAACCATCAAATCATGGGTCTTGAACAAAACCATTGATTTCCCATGTTAAGAAAAACCATTGATTTCCATGTCAAACAAAACCACTGGTTTGCATAGATACACTAGGAATCACCATCGATAGATATACCTAGTAAAGCCATTGTTTGGGAGCATTGGGTAAACCATCGGTTGTGATAACTAGGTGAAATTAGACCTTCTACACTTATAAAAACCATCATTGCAAGTGCTAGCTAGACCATCACTTGATGTGCTAGGTTGACCATCATTTGCCAAACTAGAAGAACCATTGTTTCATCTTCTTGATGAGAGCATAAACTTAGGTTAACAAACATGAGCATCAGTTCTTGAATGAAGAGTGACATAGACCCTCAAGCTAAGAAAAACCCTAATTTCACTTACTAATAAAACCATAGTGCGAGATGCACAAGAAAAATCATCAAATCAACAACTAAGTATGTAACATACTGAAATTCAGGGTCTTCCCTGCAATTTACCCACTTTTGAGCTTTTTTTTTTTGCTTTCTAGTCCATTCAGACCTTTTTCATAAATTTCCCTTGTTTTATATTCTTTTTGGACCCCTTGTGCAATTTGAGCACAATTCAATGTTTAAAATCACCTTTTCCCCTCATTTATGATAATGAAGGGGTGTTTGCACAAAAAACCCAATTAAGGAGATAAGTGAAGGTTAATAATATAATTTGGTCATTAAGGATGGAAATAAGTAGATAATATTAATTTGGAGCTTTTTGGATAAATATATTAATAATAATAAGCATTTGAATTAATTAAGAGTATATTAACCTCTTTACTTTCTCTCTCCTCCAATTTGATGATAAATGTGTGAAAACATATTTAAAGGTTGATATTTTGCTCTTAATACTCATATATATCTATCACCTCGAATTTGACTCACTAATTGCATTAATATAGTCATTTCATAATAATTCACACCTTTTAATGTATTAAAATACACTTTAATGAGCAATGTATTTATTAAGGGCCTTATTGGATATAAATACGAAATCTAATTATATAGCATCGTTCTAAATGCTAACATGAACCTATGGTCCAAGTTTGGTGTCATTTGGACTTCATTTGACCCTTCAAATCCATTTTATAAGCTTTTATTATGGTATGACTATAGTGCATTAATCGATTTCATTTATATCATACGTAACGCTAAGATTGCTGGTCGATTTTTATGTCATGCGCCTGGGGCCCATCGTATGGCTTCACGTTGATCGCTCTTTTGATCCAACGGTCTGGGCACTTCCTTCTACCTCCAGTCGCCTGAGCGACACACCTCCTGGACTCCCTTGAGTCGTTCTCACTCCCTCCTCCTCCATTAAGCGCGATTCCTGTCCCTTTAGCGCAGTCTCCTCACGACGGGTTCAGTGATCCCTTGCTCAACCTTCGTTATGACCTGTGGACAAAACACCCATTTGTGCCCTTCTCCTCTTCTTCGTGGAGAGGTTACAGAACGGGGTAGAGTTCCCCTTTTTGCCTATACAAGGACGGAAAACAATCCTCAGCTCCCGTGCATCACTCCTCCACACTCAATTGACCCTAGGCTACCCTCAGTCACTCCGACCTGTACAGGGAGGATCTCTGGCGACATTGGCTTGCTGTTCTCTCCTCCGGCCACCTCATTGCAATTACTTGAGTAGTAAGCATCACCGACCTACCCTCTACCCCTTCCAACTCTCTGTTTGTCTCGCGATGGCTCTGATCGACGATTCCTATAGACTCTTGCTCCGACCTTGCCGTCGCCACCGTTTTTGAGTTTCAGAGATCCTCCGCGCTCGCCGATTCCTATCTAACCTCGCATCGAGTTCGCGGGTGCTTGGACGACTTTAGCGACTGGTTTCTCCTTGATTTGTTCAGGTTTTGAGTTTCGAGTTGGTTCCCCTATTTCGTGGTCTTTCTCGCCGCACCTGGAGGCCATGGTGGTCCTCACCCTATGGCGAGGAGCTCCCCAGCTTCACTGTGCCTCGAAGGACTTGTTTGCGGTCTTCTGTAGTAACTCCGAGTTCTGCTGGGACGAGTTCAGACTAGAGTCGAGCTCCAGTTGCTCGCCCATCGCCATGGTCACGGCTGGAGCATACCAGGTCAGGAAATGACCAGGGTGCCCACGCCTGTGCAGTCGAGCGATCAAATGCCTTGGGTATTTTGGACTTTTCGCACCTGGTTCTTCCTCTCTTGTAAAAACAATCGATGGTTCCAAATGACCATACTGCCCCCATCGTTTTAATTGATTTGTTTTGACGAGAAGGGGTATTTTGGTCATTTCACCTGTTATCTACATCTAATTGCATTTTCATTTATATTACTGTCACTCTATAGTTTTCTTGCAATCTCATTGGTCAGATTTACTTAATTCATAGTAAATCAACCATTGGTCAGAAAAATGCAAATAAATAGTCAATGGAAAGGATTTTTAACGTAGAATTCGGTTTTATGGTTTTTGCATCCCAATTATGATTCCTTTTTCGAGGTTTTCTTTGAATGCCTTTTTAAGTGTATAAAATGTTCTAAAATACCTAATTAATTCATTTTAACTCCAAATTGGAAAATAAAATATGTTTTCTTATTCAGGAGAATATGACTAATCGTTTGGACTAGGTTTTAAACCCTAAATCATGGTTTTGTAAAGTTAGGGTTTTTCATATACTTTATGCCTTAATACATTCTAATACATATGTAATGGTTATAACTAGGGAAAAATGGAATGGATTGCAATCAGTATGGTGAATGTGAAATGAATGTGGAATGTGATGGTAAATAATTAAAAACAGGTATGTGGATCCTATTTGTGTATGTGAATCATATTTATATGAATCCTATCAAAGATGAATGTGAATGTTTATTGTGCAAACTACCTATCCTTCAGTTGGGACTTTTCCAACCCCACAATCATTATGGTGCTAGCCTTGTTATCCTTCTAATTTCATTTATTGGCTCTTTACTTATTTTATGCTTCTAATGCCATTGTGGCTCATTCATTTGAATAATGTGAAACTTGCTATATGTTGCCTCCTTTACTTGGAAATGCTTAATCTTGCTATTGCCTATGTGGCTCATCCTTTTGAAATATTTGGAAACGTTGAATAATGTTGTTGCTTATATTGGCTCCTTTATTTCTTGGAGTTCTTGGATATTGTGGTGGCCTATGAGGGCCCATTTAATTAATTTTTGGGTTTTATTCCCAATGCTATGATGTTATCTTGTTATACTTTTCACTCTACTGCCAAGTGAATGTTATGCATGATATAGTTATTGGCCAATTGACAATGTAGTGTACATGAGTACAAACCACCCATAGGGCACTGGGGTTTTAGTCCCCCTGTCATTTTATATATTAGTCACTGGGGTTTTAGTCCCCCTACCACTTTTTAGGCACTGGGGTTTTAGTCCCCCTTCCATTGGTGAGGTTCAATAGGTGCCTCACCCTACATTGAGAGGATGTTGAGTCATAATTTATATTCATGCAATTATGATATTTTGTTGATAATGGAATGTGGCAATTTTCTAGAATCTTTTTTTTTGGTTCCAAAAACTCCTTTCTCTTTTTTTTTGTATTTTTCCAAAGTTTCTGTACAAAGCAAGAGATAAAGAGAAAAGAGAGTATGGAGGGTATAGAGGTATGGCGCGCATGCCACAAGGCAAACATACGGAAGCTATACATGTATAGTAATGAGTCAGCAAAAAACTTCAAGACAGCTCATTCTCACGATCAAAAGGAGGAAGGCATAGAAAAGACATCATCAGACAACCTCCCTTGCCAAAAGCTAAGGAAGGAGAACCTCTGACAGGTTTAAGAATCCCACACGAATAGGGAGAGGTGCCTGTACAGACTCCTTTGAGGCACAACAGCCATGCCCTCCTTAAAAGACAAGTGATAACAGAAACTAAGACTCAAAACAAAACTGCTCCACCAGCATAAAAACAAGCAGCTCAAAAGAGGTAAGAAAGCCAAGGATCCAAGAGAGAACATATAGCAGACCGAGCATCTCCAGAAAACTGCAGAAAAAGAAATCCACGAGACACATCTATAAGACAAAAGGATAAACACTGAAGCCGGTCTCCATATTTGCTAAAAGCACTACACATCTGCTATGATCTTCTTATAAACATTTGCAACACTCAAATCACCTTCATCATGGGCCCTAAGGTTCCTTTCCCTCCACAAATGATGAACAATACACATCAGAATCCTTTTGTGTTCTGGCTTTCCAATAGAAATGATTGAATCCCAATTGGACATAAGGACCTTCCACTTCAGATTTTCAGAAACAAGCTCAATTACTGCCAAGGAAAAAGGGCAGAAGAAAAGGATGTGCTCATAAGTTTCACACTCAGCCTTACATAAGTAACATCTCGAAGGTCCATGAATACCCAATTTTCTTATATATTCAAACGTGGGTATCCTGCCATGAGAAAACTTCCACATATTAATTTTGAACCTACGAGGGCAATTGTCTTTCCAGATCTAAGAGAACAAATTAGATACCGAGTTTGGTACCCTAACAATATTCCAAATAGATTTCAAATTCAGAGACTTGCTGCCAGCAAAAAGCAAATAATCAGACTCATTAGAATCAAAAGAATAGACGTTAAGAGCTTCACAAAACTTTCTATTTGTTCTATTGTTAGGGATAGTCCAACTTCCTTTCACCAAAATAGAGCTAACTTTGCAGCCAACAGGAAGCCCAAGCTTCAAGTATGCATCTTTCCCGACAACATCCCAGAGAAATCTTCTGTCTTTCAACCAAGGGTCGAGCCACAACAAAGTATCATCACCATTACCAATACAAAAATCCATGTGAATCAGTAAATCCTTCATGCAATCCAGCAGCTTCTTGAATAACCACGACATAGTAGAGCTACTTTCCACTAACCATAAGGATGCCTTAGATAAGTACTTTTCATTCACCCATTTAACCCAAAGAGAGTCTTTTTTGTTAGCTACATCCCAAGCATTAAGCAAAAGACATGCCCTGGCAACCTCAGAAACTTTCCTGATACCTAAACCCCCTTCTTTCTTGGGCTTGGTCACTTTTTCCCATTTCACAAGATGTAAGCTAGGCTTTCTGTCTTTAGTACCCCATAAGAAGTCACAACAAAGCTTTTCTATAGAGTCCATCGTTTCTCTAGGGATAGGAAAGGCATAACACCAATGGAGATGCAGAACGCTCAGAGTAGATAGAATCAACTCCAACCTACCAGCCATAGACAACATTTTTTATTTCCAACCTTCAAGCTTAAGTTTCACTTTGTCAATGAGCACAGAACATATAGATCTTGGGATTCTACCAGTAACCAGAGGAACCCCCAAATAAGTCGAAGGCAAGTTACACTCTTTGAAATTCATAACGTTTAAGATATCAACTTTGGGAGCACTCTTGCTAAAAATAACTTCACTTTTAGAAGAATTAATGTTCAGCCCAGAAAGCTTAACAAAGTTATTCAAAACATCCAGGATAGAATGAGCATTACTAGTATCAGCTTCTAGGAATATCATAAGATCATCTGCAAACACTAACTGAGAAAAAGAAAAATTACTAAAAGCTTTGATAGGCTTGAGAATATTCTTGTCCACAACTTGGTCCATGAGGACAGTAAAGGCTTGCATAACAATGACAAATAAGTAAGGGGTAAGAGGGTCCCCTTGCCTTATGCCATTTGATGGGGAAAATCTTTTTGTTGCTTCACCATTTACCAAAACTTGATAAGACATCGAGTAAAAAATGCTGGAAATCCAATTAATCCAAATCGAGGGGAATCCCATTCTAAAGAGGACAACAAACAAAAATTTCCAATTTACATTGTCATAAGCCTTCTATAAATCAACCTTCAGGCACATTTTGCTACCTCCAACATGTATATTGAAGTCATGAAGGATTTCATTCGAAAGAAGGATAGAGTCTTTGATGTTCCTCCCCTTAATAAAGGCAGACTGAGTCTTACTAATAATATCCGGGAGGATCCACTGAATTCTGTTCGCCAAAATTTTAGAGATAATTTTGAAAACAACATTACAGAGGGAAATGGGGCGCCAATTTTTCAGCTCAGAGTTATCCATGTTCTTGGGGATCAAGGTGATAAACGTGTTGTTTGATTCCTTTAGCAGTTTCCCATTACAGAAAAAGTCCTTAATAGCTTTAGAAATATCTCCTCCCACAATAGGCCAGGCCTTCTTAAGAAAGAGAGCATTAAAACCATCGGGACCCGGTGCCTTATCACAGTTCAAAGAGGCTACAACCACATCAATTTCAGATTGTGAAACACTTGCAATAAGATTAATCTTTTAACTATCAGAAATAACCGGTCCATGCCAATGAAAATCCTTAAGCCCTTCACAAACATGTTTATTGTTGAAGAGATCTTTGTAGTAATTAGAAACATAATCCTTAATAACTTCAGGCTCATACCTCAGATGACCATCAATATTCAAACATTTTAGAAAATTTCTTTGTTTTCTAGTTTTCAAAGATGCGTAGAAAAACTTTGAGTTGCTATCCCCCTCAGCAAGCCACTGAACCCTCGACTTCTGTCTAACAAGGCTTTCTTAAGCCTTTTCAGCAGTTAACATAATATCTCTTAAAGATTTAGCTTCAGCTTGCAAATGAGTATTTAATGGATCCAAATCAGCCTTCATCTGAGCCTGTAAAGCATTATACTTAGCAATTTTCACATTATCAAAAATATTTCCAACAACCCTCAAATTGCATTCCTTCAAAAGACCTCTGAGAATATGAAATTTCTTGTACACCCTGAACATATTAGAACCCTCAATCTGTTCCGCCCAAGTGATTTTGACCACATTAAGAAAATCATCTTTCATAGCCCAAGAGTTAATAAAGAGGAAAGGAGTTTTGACCTTTCTTTGCTGACCCACAGAGAAAAGGATGATCTTGTGATCACTAGTAGTGTTAGACATCAGCTCCCCAGAAAAATCATCAAAAAGGTTCATAAAAGAGTTATTGTAGAAGACCCTATCAATCTTGGATGTAATAAAGCCTTTATCCTCTTGCCTATTATCCCAAGAAAAGAATGGACCTTTTAGATCAAGCTCGAAAACCCCACTATTAAGAATCCAATCATTAAACTCTTTCATAGATCTAATAGTAGGGGGATTCTTACTAATCCTCTCATTGTCCTTATGAACAACATTAAAGTCTCCCATCACAAGCCAAGGTAAGTCAAACTTACTGCTAACATCTTCTAGAGCATTCCAAAGAGTCGTACGGTCGCAATCGTCATTATGACTGTAAACAACAGATAACATAAAAACATGATCACCAAAATTAACTTTGCACATAACACTTTGATCAGTCTCAGAAATTTTAATGACAGAACAATCACCAGATTTCCATAAGATCACAACTTTACCCAGAGCATGGGACTCGATGTTAGAAATAAAATCAAAGTTAGGAAAGTACTTGTACAAAAAGGTGTCAATATTTCTCCTACGAAGCTTAGTTTCCAACAGAATATGGATACTACCCCACCCTTCTTAGGTCCTCCTGGACAGATTTAACTTTGTTACTAATGCCGCGTACATTCCAGGAGGATACCTTAAAAGAAGGATTCATTGGGACACTGGGGCCGTTGAGCTGGCGGCCTCAGCAAAATCAACAGTAGGGTCAAGGTTGTTGACAGGAGAAAAATTAGAATTTATGCCTCTCGGGAAAATACCTTCCGCAATCTTTGGTAAAACAGAAGGTGGAGAACTATGAAATAAAGCATTTCTAGCATAGCTCTGTGACCCAATTCCAGAGGATGTAGCCATTTCATCGAACACCTAAAATGGGGTAGATGGGATGGACTTCGCACTAGTAGAGTTACTGCTACCTCCATGATTGAGGTCAGTTAACTGGACATCAGGGAACAAGGATAGAACACCATCCTCTTCTTCTTGTCGATCAGGCTGTAATATGGTCGAGGAGTTTGTTGTCTGAGCAGAGGTCGAGGTCCCATTCTTAGGTACCAAATCAACTAAAGCAGAACTCAAGATAGGACAGCAGATGGACTCATGGCCAAACAGGTTACACGCCTCACAAATATTGGGTACCCATTCATATTCGACACGGATCTTATAAGAACAACCTTCATCACTCACCAGATTAATGACCTTAGGGCACTTAGCTGCAGGGCTGATCAAGACTTGAATCCTAGCATACTCCATGAGACTGCACTCATCAGTGAATTTGTCTGTGCTTAAAGGATATCCTAGGAATGACCCTATCCATTCGAACATACTGGTACCCCATAACTCCAAAGGTAGATCGAACACCCTTACCCAGATAGGGAGATTTTTTAAGGCAAGTTTCGAGATAGGAAGGCCCAACCTCCATTTCATCAGGATCAACGAATATCGCTTCACATACCAGGGGCCATTC
The DNA here is from genome assembly GCA_963693085.1 of Alisma plantago-aquatica. NCBI lineage: Eukaryota > Viridiplantae > Streptophyta > Magnoliopsida > Alismatales > Alismataceae > Alisma > Alisma plantago-aquatica. The sequence goes on from OY856409.1 coordinate 1,934,079,449, forward strand.
TCTAGAGCCTTACTCATATCCCTCTGATTAGAAAATCTAAAAATGAACATCCCGTTGGTTCTTAGGATGATCTCAACATTCTCCTCCAGATCCCAGATGTTAAGAAGATGTGAATGAAGACGTACTGGATCAGGAACGAAGTCAATAACATAATCGGCAAGGCAATATTTCCATTTCGCAGCATTTTCCTCAACCTCAGTACTCAGGAAAAGTAGACAATCTTCCTTAACTGTGATTTCAGTATGCTTTAGGGGGGCAACCGACTTTCTAGGATCTTTGATAACTTCAAACCAGTCCTTAGGAGAGTCAGGATAAGAAGAAGAGTAGCTAGTAGACACTTTAGGCTTCCAGATCTGAGAAGTTCCTCCGAAGACTGGTCGGCGGCGCTCTGTCGCCCTAGTTTTCGCCCACTCATTCGCCACCCACGAGGCCATCCTTTAAGGATCCGGTGTTTTCTAGAATCTTATTCACACATTTGCCTCTCACTCCTTGAAATTCGTTAGTGGAATCTTTTGTTATGAAATGCTTAGCTTTATGATTGCCCTTATCCTTTTATTAACATATACCTTTTATCTTTATCTTGCTGGATGACCCCAACCATCCATGCTAGGATCAGAGTGTGCATGGAAGCTTGGTGAACCTACGGCTAAGGATAGGACAAGAAGAAAAGGAACATATCACTTGCATGATCTTAGTTGCTTTTATGTTATATAGTTGCTTTGTTTGGAGACAAGGTTGTATTAGTCTAAGTCTTCCTCTACCTAGATCCTACTTCCTTGTATAAATATGTACCCCTTTTGGGAAAATTTTGTAATGTACTCTTTATACATTTTGAATAAAGTCAAGATTTTAAATTTCCGCTGCTACACAATTGGTGTTTTTGTTTATCATATTTATAGTAGAGACTTGGTCTTTACAGCATGGTATCAGAGCATCAAGGCAGTCAGATTCTTGACTAATTCAAATTGTCTCCTAGATAGAACCTCTCACCTCATATATCTTCTTTAGAAAGTTTCCACCTTAGAGTTGACCTAGCATGAAAGTTTGATTTAGGATAATAATAATTACATAATTAAAAATAAGATTTGTCAACTTTTTGATGAAATGTCTATTGAGAAGCTACTAGAGCAATAAGTTGAAGTGATGGTGTCTAGAAAGGGTCAGAGCTTGGGGGCTGACAATATTTTCCTCCACCCCACTAGCTTGGTAACGAGGACTCCTGAGCTCATATGACCTGGCCTGGCCTGATCTGATACAGACAACTCGACATAGTCTATCTTTGGGCATGTTGCCTAATTGTTGAATACCTTAGGAAAACCTTAAGTGATGATTTGATCTCTTACACAAAAATCATCCTTAATACCTTATACTCCTATGTTTAGGGTTTAGTGTACCCTATGTTGCACCTTGAAGCTTGGTTAGTAAATCCTTATAGTGAGTTTTATGTACCCTTTTACCCTTAGCTTAGTTTGACTTAGTTGACCCTTTTAAGGGGTAGGATGAGGGTAATGGTGATAGTACCCTATTTGGTTTTGCAAATCTGATTTTGAGGACGAAATCCCTCTTTAGGGGGATGGAATCCCAACTAAAAGCAAAATCAAATACCTTTGAAGTTAGAAACCCTATCCATGTGGACATATGTACATAATAACTTATGTGAACAATAATTTACCAAACACATTATACTTGTAATTCAACATGTTTGTTTATACACACATGAAAATGTAATAAGTCATATAGAGATAATTCATATGTTTGAACCTTCGCATATAGGTTTGATGCACATAATAAACAAGTTACTAATGGTGAATATACATAATGTTGACTATGCCACCCTAATGGTAAAATATGTAAGGACAATGCACCCTAAGGATGCTTTAATATGTAATAATCATGTTGACCTAAACCGTAATATGTAATCATCTAGCTTTGACAACATATACATATATATATACCCTTAATGCCTTTCATGATACATTGGTGACATTAGGTGTCATCATCACCTAATATACCTTAATGCATATAAATGGATTATAGTCACAAAGTTATTAATATATATAAGGTATATCACCTTGTTCTTTAATGAACACCTCATCATAATTTGATATATGGATTAATTCATTAATATTTAATGTGTTACATCATATTCACTAAAATGCATATAATGACTCAAACATGGTAATGAATAATTGGATTCACATAAATATTCATAAAAGCCTAATGTGATGTAAAATATGTATAATTTATAATATGAAGTGTAATGGACAAAAAAGATTAATGATGTCATTAATATGAGTATGAAAGATGATATGAAAATGTGCAATATGAACATTATTTGGAATTATTATAGGCTTAATAACTTCTTGGATAATATTAACCTTTTCTACAAAATAATTTGTTATAATTCTACAGGATAGTCTTAAGAGGATAATGGACAATGAATTCATGTTATTAAGGGTTTTGACCTAATACATTAATAAATGTTGAAATGCCTAGTAAACCCTAATTGTGCTTAAAACCCTTAATGAGGGAAATACACATAATATAATGTTGGGATATAATTGTTTTGAATAAAATGTGGCACAAATGATAGTATAATAGCTTTTTGGATAAATATATTAATAATAATAAGCATTTGAATTAATTATGAGTATATTAACCTCTTTACTTTCTCTCTCCTCCAATTTGATGATAAATGTGTGAAAACATATTTAAAGGTTGATATTTTGCTCTTAATACTCATATATATCTATCACCTCGAATTTGACTCACTAATTGCATTAATATAGTCATTTCATAATAATTCACACCTTTTAATGTATTAAAATACGCTTTAATGAGCAATGTATTTATTAATGGCCTTATTGGATATAAATACGAAATCTAATTATATATCATCGTTCTAAATGCTAACATGAACCTATGGTCCAAGTTTGGTGTCATTTGGACTTCATTTGACCCTTCAAATCCATTTCATAAGCTTTTATTATGGTATGACTATAGTGCATTAATCGATTTCATTTATATCATACGTAACGCTAAGATTGCTGGTCGATTTTTATGTCACGCACCTGGGGCCCATCGGACGGCTCCGTAGTGATCACTCTTTTGATCCAACGGTCTGGGCACTTCCTTCTACCTCCAGTCACCCGAGCGACACACCTCCTGGACTCCCTTGAGTTGTTCTTACTCCCTCCTCCACCATTAAGCGCGATTCCTGTCCCTTTAGCTTCGTCTCCTCACGACGGGTTCAGCGATCCCTTGCTCGACCTTCGTTATGACCTGTGGACAAAATGCCCATTTGTGCCCTTCTCCTCTTCTTCGCGGAGAGGTTACAGAACGGGGTAGAGTTCCCCTTTTTTCCTATACAAGGACGAAAAATAATCCTCAGCTCCCGCGCATCGCTCCTCCACACTCAATTGACCCTAGGCTACCCTCAGTCACCTCGACCTGTGCGGGGAGGATCTCCAACGACATTGGCTTGTTGTTCTCTCTACCTGAGTAGTAGGCATCACCGACCTACCCTCTACCCCTTCCAACTCTCCGTTTGTCTCGCGATGGCTCTGATCGACGGGTCCTATAGACTCTTGCTCCGACCTTGCCGGTGCCACCATTTTTGAGTTTTAGAGATCCTCCGCGCTCGCCGATTCCTATCTAACCTTGCGTCGAGTTTGCGTGTGCTTGGACGGCTTTAGCGACTGGTTTCTCCTTGATTTGTTCGGGTTTCGAGTTTCAAGTTGCTTCCCCTGTTTCGTGGTCTTTCCCGCCGCACCTGGAGGCCATGGTGGTCCTCACCCTATGGTGAGGAGCTCCCCAGCTTCGTCGTGCCTCGAAGGACTTGTTTGTGGTCTTCCGCAATAACTCCGGGTTCTGCTGGCACGAGTTCAGACTGGAGTCGAGCTCCAGTTGCTCTCCCATCACCATGGTCACAGCTGGAGCATACCAGGTCAGGAAATGACGAGGGTGCCCACGCCTGTGCAGTCGATCGATCAAATGCCTTGGGCATTTTGGACTTTTCGCACCTGGTTCTTCCTCTCTTGTACAAACAATCGATGGTTCCAAATGACCATACTGCCCCCATCATTTTAATTGATTTGTTTTGACGAGAAGGGGTATTTTAGTCATTTCACCTGTTATTTACATCTAATTGCATTTTCACATATATTACTGTCACTCTATAGTTTTCTTGCAATCTGATTGGTTAGATTTACTTAATTCATAGTAAAGCAACCATTGGTCAGAAAAATGCAAATAAATAGTCAATGGAAAGGATTTTTAACGTAGAATTCGGTTTTATGGTTTTTGAGTCCCAATTATGATTCCTTTTTCGAGGTTTGCTTTGAATGCCTTTTTAAGTGTATAAAATGTTCTAAAATACCTAATTAATTCATTTTAACTCCAAATTGGAAAATAAAATATGTTTTCTTATTCAGGAGAATATCACTAATCGTTTGGACTAGGTTTTAAACCCTAAATCGTGGTTTTGTAAAGTTAGGGTTTTTCATATACTTTATGCCTTAATACATTCTAATACATATGTAATGGTTATAACTAGGGAAAAATGGAATGGATTGCAATCAGTATGGTGAATGTGAAATGAATGTGGAATGTGATGGTAAATAATTAAAAACAGGTATGTGGATCCTATTTGTGTATGTGAATCATATTTATATGAATCCTATCAAAGATGAATGTGAATGTTTATTGTGCAAACTACCCATCCTTCAGTTGGGACTTTTCCAACCCCACAATCATTATGGTGCTAGCCTTGTTATCCTTCTAATTTCATTTATTGGCTCTTTACTAATTTTATGCTTCTAATGCCATTGTGGCTCATTCATTTGAATAATGTGAAACTTGCTATATGTTTCCTCCTTTACTTGGAAATGCTAAATCTTTCTATTGCCTATGTGGCTCATCCTTTTGAAATATTTGGAAACGTTGAATAATGTTGTTGCTTATATTGGCTCCTTTATTTCTTGGAGTTCTTGGATATTGTGGTGGCCTATGAGGGCCTATTTAATTAATATTTGAGTTTTATTCCCAATGCTATGATGTTATCTTGTTATACTTTTCACTCTACTTCCAAGTGAATGTTATGCATGATATAGTTATTGGCCAATTGACAATGTAGTGTACATGAGTACAAACCACCCACAGGGCACTGGGGTTTTAGTCCACCTGCCATTTTATATATTAGGCACTGGGGTTTTAGTCCCCCTGCCACTTTTTAGGCACTGGGGTTTTAGTCCCCCTGCCATTGGTGAGGTCCGGTAGGTGCCTCACCCTACATTGAGAGTATTTTGAGTCATAATTTATATTCATGCAATTGTGATATTTTGTTGATAATGGAATGTGGCAGTTTTCTAGAATCTTATTCACTCATTTGCCTCTCACTCCTTGAAATTCCTTAGTGGAATCTTTTGTTATGAAATGCTTAGCTTTATGATTGCCCTTATCCTTTTATTAACACATACCTTTTATCTTTCTCTTGCTGGATGACCCCAACCATCCAGGCTAGGATCAGAGTGCGCATGGAAGCTTGGTGAACCTAAGGCTAAGGATAGGACAAGAAGAAAAGGAACATATCACTTGCATGATCTTAGTTGCTTTTATGTTATATAGTTGCTTTGTTTGGAGACAAGGTTGTATTAGTCTAAGTCTTCCTCTATCTAGATCCTAGTTCCTTGTATAAAGATGTACCCCTTTTGGGAAAATTTTGTAATGTACTCTTTATACATTTTGAATGAAGTCAAGATTTTAAATTTCCGCTGCTACACAATTGGTGTTTTTGTTTATCATGTTTATAGTAGAGACTTGGTCTTTACAAAGTACACACCATAGTTTCTCATAAGAAGTCAAACCATAAATCATAGTTCTAGGTCTGAAATCAGTTCATAACACTTAAGGAGAAACTGTCCTTTTAAAAGAAACAGAAGCATCAAATTCCATAAACATGTAAGGTTTAGTAGAATACATCAAAAGAAGAACATGCAAAATATCTAGAGGTAGTTTATTAATGTGTGTAAACCACACATATAAAGCACAAGTGTGCATATCACATAATATAGGCCTATGAGGCATGAGTGTCGAACTCAGGGAAACATTATCCAGGGACTAATAGTAACAATGACTAAGTCATCTAGGCCTAGTGAGAATTTATTGATTGATTAATTAACTAATTGCAAGAATTAAGAGTTGGATTAATTGGTTTGTGATCACAGTTGGAATGGATTCCTTAGGAGTATGGTTTTGGTACAGTTCACATTGCAATTAACATGATTTATTAATATTTATTTACCCTAACCCTGGACCAAGGGACTTGTAGCTAGAATTACATACTCCTACATCATAATTCACTACCTACTTTGATATAAATCCCACTCTCATAGTGATTTAACCATTATCTAGGTGCTTTAATGAATCCTCTAGTCTATACCCTTCACAACTGTAATGTAACACCCCTGACCTGGGTTTTGGGATAACCCTATTTGTTTTGGATTTATTAAGTGTTGAAACTTTGATCTAATCCTTTGAGATGTTTTTAGAGCTTTTTGAGAGCTTAAGTTTCCAGTTTGAGCTTGTTTGGATGAGGTTTGTGCCGTTTGTGCATGTTTTGGGTCAAATTGCAATTTACCCAAATGAGAGGGTTATCTTGCAATTTTCCACACCTAGAGTGTACCTTCCCTTCATTGGCCTCATGAGAGAGAATGTAGTTCTCTGTGGTACCTTAGTTGAGCCTTGGATGAGTGGTGACATCATTAGAGGTGCTTAGGGTTTCTAGGGTTTGATTGGTGTCGACCCTATGAACTTGGTTGAAGTGTAGCAACCCTTGTCTCGATCTTGATGGGCATTTTAGGTGTGTCTTGACCGAGACACCATCCTTAGGTGGTTTTGTCTCGACCATGATGGTCTTGGAGTGGTTGGGTCGAGACAATGTGTCCTTTTGTGGTGTGTATCGACCTTGGTGTCTTAGTGACCTTTTGTCTCGACCTAGACTTGTGCTTTGGTGTTGTTTCGACCCCTTTAGAGTGTCTCGACCACAACCAATGGATTGGGGGGCCTAAGTGGTTGATACACAACATTAGTTGTATCACCATCAGTTTCATGCATGCATATAGTGGTTACATGTTGGTTTCTTTTGTGAACAAGTGTTCCCTTGGTGCCTCCTTATGTTAACACATCATGTCCACCCTACTTCTCTCCTCCTTCATGTATATAATCCCATTCTCTTCAATCACGCATACCTTTTGGCCCTCCTTCTTATCCCTCTTTCTTATGGCTAACCTTGAATCTTGGTGGAGCAAGGAGAGTTGATCCTTGGAGCTTTGGTGATGGGATCCTTTGCATGTGGTGATTCTTGCTCATCTTCAACCTTGGTAAGTGTTTTCCCTCCTTTGGAAGTATTTTCCTTTGACCTTATACCTCATATTCTTCTCTTTTATTGGAACCAAACTATGAATCCTCCATGGTGGTATTTTTGGAGAGAAGCTCCTCATCACAAGGGTCATAGGCCATGTTTTGATAAGGTTGTACCCAAGTGAGGAGAAGTTCTCTTCTCTTTCTTTCTTCTTCTTTTGGTTTGGCCTAGGGTTTATTGACCTATTTTCTTGAGCTATCTTTGACCTTGGTGTCTTCTTTTTCTTGAGGTGATGTTATGGCTGAGAGTTGAGCTTTTTTGGTGCTTCATCCTCCCTTGGTGATTGTGTGCTTGGAGCTTGTGATCCTTGGGGTTGATCTTCCTAAAGGCGGGTTATGTAACTCTCTACCCTCTCTATGATTGCACTTTGCCTTGTTTGCATGTTGTTGTTTCTCTCTCTCTAAACCATGATCCTAACATGCTAGTAGATGATACCATGTTCTAGAACTTGATTGATGGTGGTTATCATACTTGGCTTGCTTAGAATCCAAAACCATAATGCAAGGTACCCAATTTTGGAGATGGCTGTGTGATAATGATTTTCTTCCTATATTTTGACCTTGGTTTTGGTCACATGCATGATGCTAATATACCATGATTTAATATAGAGTTTAATTTCTGTTTTGGAGGTGTTAAATGAGGTTTTATCTCTCTTTCATGAGGTTCTTTCATGGTGATTTCATGACCCATGTTTTAGGGTTTTTGGTGACCAATTTTGTGAGAAGTTTTCCTCCTTGATGATGGTGGTTTCCTTGAAGGTTATATCATGATTTGGTTGTGATCATTTGCTATTTTGATCGAGGTTATCTCTTCTTTGATGATGTGTTGCATAGGTGGCTTGACCTTGGTAGTCATAACACCTTTTTTGGTTTGATCGTCATCCTTTGTGTGCTTGGGTTGAGACATATGGTTTTGTTTCAATCAAAACCATAGTACCTTGTGTTATGTTGGGTTGGGGTCTGTATTGGACATGGGTTCGTGACCATGTTGGTTGTGTTTCAGTTGACACCCTTTGTTTGGGTATGGTGGTTAAGACACCATGTTGTATGGTGATCGAGACATGTTTGTGTTTAGTTCGTGACATATGGTCATGACCATGGTGTGTCTTGGTCGAGGCTGTTTGAAAGTGTCTAGGTCATGACACTTTCTTGTGTGTGGTCAAGACCTCCATGTGATGGATGGTCATAACATATGTTAGATGGTATGAGTCAATACACATACATGGGTATATAGTCAATACATGTGTATGAGTAAGCAATCAACAGACCATGTATCTAATATGCTCCAAGAAAGTGAGAGATGGTGTACCTAGGGTTTAGTGATGGATTATTGCTATAAAACCCTAATTGGCTATGTGTATGGAACCCTAACCCTGATTTTAGGTCATGTGATATGTCTTGCTTATTATACTTGGAGTGATTATCATATTATGATGCTTCCTCTCTCCTCTTTATGAATTCCTAACCTTGTAGTGTGTTATGACTATCATAGATATGTGAATTCTATGGTGAATTCGATATTACACATGATGGTGATTATGCACATTGTTGAGGTATAATTTGATGATGTACATACAAGGATTATGTGATTGGGTCCCATGACCTAACAGAGGCTATATGCCTAGTGTGAAGTGTTATCCTTCGGTGTTGTGATAAGGGATTGGTATCCGATGATAGAGTGAATATGATGATGTCCTTGTGGGACAATAGTATTATGTGGTGATGATGTGACTAGTTCACACCTTATACGTTTTATATAATCTAAAGTTGCACCTTTCCCTTATCTTTGTAGAACTTGTTTTGAATTTTTACTTTGTAACTTGATTGATGCTGAAAGATACCCAATTGTCTTAATTACTCAAGTGACACTCTAATCATGTAGGTTCCATGTGCCATAGATCCATTCTAGTGTCAGTTTTAGTTCTGGATGGTGAAACGTGTTCTCCCTTAGTGGAAGCTCAAAGTCGTATATTGTTGAGTATACACATTCACATGATTGGCTGTGGGCCATACCCTAGCAGGAGTGCAGCTATGGGTCATATCTCACTGATATGATTTTGTATATACTTATGATAATTTACAGGATGGTTGTAAGCCATACCCTGGTAGGAGTGCAGTTGCGATCGTAACTCAGTTTCACTAGTGTTGTGCCTATATACTGAGGCATGCTAGGATGTTTTGGAGTTAGACTTGATATGTCTCTATGGTGTTTTCTCTTGTGCTGACCAAGAGGTGTTGGGGAGGTCGTGGATTCTGGCTCTTCCATTGACTTTGCTGATTTTGACTTTGTAGTGGTTAGTTGGAGCATGAGTGGTATACCTCATCTCCTCAGGGCATAATTAAAGATGTAACATAGGCGTGTAGCATATTTTCATAGGGACAAATGTGAATAATATTGGATGAGCCTTGCCTTGCTCTTATAAAGTTTAGTTGATAGAGGATATGCATGTTCTTCATATTTCTTATTTGAATATTAATTGTTCTATTGCTCAGTGTTAACTATCTAGCTTGTTAATCTGCATTATCTGTTGGATACATGTCATTTAGTTCAATTTGCTCAACCTATTAAGTACTTTATCTACTTTCTTGGTTATTTGTGCTTTAATAGATGTTGGTGGAGAGTTACATCTCTCGTTGGGACGTTTGGTCTCACCCCGTGGGTTTCCACATCTTGTAGGAGATGTGAACGTTGAGATAGAGATCGTGTTGTTGAAGTTGTCTATAAGAGGAGCTATAGTCATGGATCATGGACATGTTTCTAGTGTCTAGTAATAGAGTCCTATGTGTCATCCATGTACTCTTAGGTCCTTGGGATGTTTTATAGACGTTGTGCATTGGTTTGAGTTTTTGTTTCTATATGATGGTGGCACATACATGGTTTGTATACGTGAATAGGTTATCATATGTAACATGTTGTAGCTAGTTTGCCAGTAAACTATGATATGCAACATCTTTTGATATGAATGAAATATAAGTGACTCAAGTTCTATGGATTTAAATATGATGCATTCATCTTGAGACACCTTTATGTGATCAATTTTAATTTACCCTATTTTGTGGTAATGTGGTTATAAGTGTTAATTCCGTGATTGGTTTTGAGTAATCTCGCTTGTGTGGCAATGGGTGTCACACGTAAGCCCTCTCTTGAGGTGTGGTATACACTGTGTAATACTATGACATATCTAACCCTTAATCCATCTCTTAAAGCAATTAAAGGTCTGAGAAATTAGCTATGTTGATCAGGTATAGTCAATTCATTATGAAATCATAAAATTATTTCCAAAAATTAAGAAAAACATGTATATGAATTCATAACGTTAATTACAGTGCAAAACGAGGTTACTCCTGGGTCCTAAAGAACTAGGGGATTAGCCCTACATGATATCTATCATCACAGACATAAATAGAAGAAGAGAAAACAAGAGAAACATTAGAGAACTAGTGAAAACCCCCAGAGAAGATGATCTGGTTGACTCCCTTTGACAAATGTTGTGATTTACTGCATTTTTCTTGCAAATATACTTGGCAAAGGTGCCCGAGTCACTCGGGACATGACTGTCTCCGCCTCTTCCTCCTCCCCTCTCTCTATGCTCTTATGTAATGGAATAGAATGACAATAATAGGTATGGCCAAACTCTTCTTAGGTCATAAGAGAGTCTTCAACCGTCATTAGGTCATAATTGTTGGATTGATTCAGATCTTTAATCTTGCATGGAGACATGAATTTGATACCACCAACACCAAGTCGGTTGCACCGAGTCGTCTCTTGGATTCATGACTCCTTATATGTGTCGATACTACTGACAAAGATGTTGATAGCACCAAGTTGATCTCTGACCTCTCTGATGATTTCTTCTTATAAAGTCGGTACCACCGACAACAATTCGGTGGCACCAAGATGCTTTGGTGTGGGTATGCCCCAAAAGTCAGTAGCACCGACCAAGGGGTTGTTATCACCAAAAGTCCTTAGTTTAGGTCTTTTCCTTCCCTCCAAATGTCAGTACCACTAGCATGGCTGTCGGTAGCACCGAGCTGACTCAGAAGTGCCCAAATTGCTTGAAATTTAGAACATAAGTCTAATTAAACATGATAAATCAATATAATACAATGAGACTAGATAATATTTGATGTAATACTACGTCACATGTTAATGATGATAAACAATCCATAAGTAATATCAAATTCAGTGCATCAAAATACCCTAAGCTTAAATGTTTCTCACCCTCGAGAAACACTACCCTTTGATTTGTTTGAAACAAGTCAACAAGAGGACAAATAATATGAACTACACTTCTCAACTAACCCCACATGGTGGTCCCAAACTGACCCTTACCAACCACTAAACAAAAACTACTCTAGAGTGACGAAAAATGTTCATTAAAGATGTCCACCCTTAGATCAATGAAGCATTATGAATAGAGCAGTTAATATCATAGTCAATAGGGTATTCGATTGGTGCATCATGTGATTCCCTATCTACATTGCTCTTTTAATACCTACCAAACTAGTTGGAATATGTTCCCCTTATAAAAGTGAATGAGGGGATCAATCATATATATGGCCTATCATAAAGAACAATGGTTGGAATGAAGTAGGTGGCTATGAAAAGAATCACAATTAACATCCAAATTGTTTATACAACAACAAAATATGATGAAACTATAATATGAAGGAATTGAGAAATGCATGTGTCCTAATGCCTACTATGTTGGTGGAATGATGCATGCACTGAAAGTCTCATATGATTGATGAGTGTGGAGTAAAATAATACATCATGTAGTTGTTCTCATCTCTTCTTGAAGAAAAATTCAGAAATGAGTTCAAGGCATCCTTTTCTCCCTCTTTATTTTTTTTTTCATTTTCTTTGTCCTATTATTTTAGCATGGTTGAAGAGTATGCTCGGGCTTCACTGCAATAACTCATCACTTTTTATCAATCTTTTTTTAATGTTTAGAGGGCTATGGTTGTGTATCCTTTCACTTTATTTTCGTAGGAAACAACATACATACTTGATGAAAGAATGATGCATATAATATGCAATCTACATGAATTTTGTTATGTAACTAATTGATAGCACATTTATTTTATTTTATAACTATTGAAATATAAGATAACAAGCTATCATGTCACTTATTATGTTATGCAATCCAATCAAGAGGAAAGAATTCAAGTTACTTGATCATCTTAAGGCGGTGGATGAAATGCAACAAAAAGAGGGTGGTGGAATCCATGATTAAGAGACAATGGCTTTCTTAAGCTATGATATGTCCCTTTCCTATCGACCTACGCACATGGTAATCTTAGAGTTTCTTCCTAAAAAATCCCATTTAAGATCTTGTTACTTGTTTGGTAGGTTTGGGATCAACCACATCATCATCCTCCATTTTTGGATAAATCAATACTTTTTATTCATATTAAATGTCCTGAAGCTGACTAAGCCACACACTTTATCTAGGTTATTTTGCCATTAGCCTTTGCAACTAAGCCTTCATATATATGAAAATATTTAGATTGTTACAAAATTTTCAAATTTCATTGCAAAAGCACACTCTATGATGAAGTTAGAAATCATGATAATTATGCTCCACGATTACATAGATATATGTGGATCCTACTAATGCAAACACTAAAACAACTATGAAAACCATAAATATAGAGTTGTATCAACACCCTCTAAGCTTGAACTTGACTATATCCTCATAGCTAGAATCCAACCAAAGAGGTGGAATAGAAGTACCCAAATCAGAATGGTGGTGGAAGCTTGTTCGGATCTGGTGGGTAGAATGTGTCGGTGAAATTGGGTGGCTGAGTGGGCATCTCTGGAGGCTGGAGGTAATTGGAAAACTGGCCCTGGCTCCAGTAGTGATCATAAAGTGGCTATTGATAATGCTCAATCTGTTGCAAGCGAGTATGCATGCTCTGCTAGTTGGCCAGGAGATGGCACTCATTATCATAAATGGCATGTTGTTACTGAAGAAGCCTCACTTGAATGTCAAGGATCTCTGCCAAGGTGGTCGATTGTTGTTGCTGCCCCTATTGAATCAATTGCAGCATCCCATACATACCTTCCATGGTAAAAGAGTCATCCAGTTGTGTAGGTGATGGAGCGGTGGAGCTAGATGTTGCATATATCCTTGAAGTCTGGTAGATAACCCACTGCTGAGTGAATGACATCACAACCTCTTCTTCTTCAGCTTTCCCAAACTGTTATGGCTCGGGGTCTTCCTCCTCCGTGGGCACCGATTCTACACCCTCCACATGTAATCTCAAAAATGGCAACCCTCGTAGTTAGAAGATAGGGTCAGGGAAGGCCCTTTCTCTCAACTAATCATCCATCTTGCAATAGGCAAACACCTTGCCTTCACACTTGCTGACAAGGTGTGCCCTCTTGAAATGTTGAAGTCTAGCTTGGAGGAAGTCTTTGAAGTGTTAGCGGTGGAGTGGTGGAGGTTGAGGTGCAACACCATATGTGTAATGAGCCCTCCAAAGTGAACATGGGGCTTCCTTTGAACCTACCTCTTCATGACCAGAATGTGATGTAGAAAGAAGGAACTGAGATCTACCTTCTCCTATCCCTGGGAGAAGAATGCCCATAGCACAAAGAGGTCAGCTTTTTGCACCTTACCCTACCCTTGTGTAGATCTAGAAAAGATGATATTTGTCAGATAGCAATGCACGATCTGGGAGAATGGATGCTCAATGTCCATTACTGATGAATGATGCCAGTTGATGACAAAACCTGATAACAGTTTCATCAGAAGCCTCCATGCCCAACTGAGGGGGTGAAATGCACGTTCCCTACTGGCCACCCATAGAATGTGTTGAACTCTACTAGTGTGTGGTGGTAGATAGTGTTGTAGAGGTGAAAGTGTGCCCAACCTTCCTCCCAACCTTCCTTGAGCTTGAGGATGAAGCATACTTCCAAGGATGCCAAAAACTCGATGATGATCTCCTGGTAGGTGGGTCAATCACCAAAGAAAGGGTGATTACCCACCATGCCTTGTCCAGCAAAGACTTGACAAACACTCTCAGTGAAGTCTGCATCAGTGAGGAAGGCTCAGTCACCATACCGTGTGGGTATGATTTATCTCTTCATCATGTTGGAGAACAACTTCTTTTGGTCTTCATTGATGAACGCGATGTGTTTTGGCTTGGGAACTATAAAGTTGGATCCTCCCACCAATGAAGCTTACCTCCATGAATCCATAGATCCAACGAGAGAATGGAGATTAAGAAGAGTGTACGAGGAAGAATCTGGGCATCATGGAGCACTGATTTCTTCTGAATATGTAAGGGAGGTGATGTGGGTGTATTTGAATAACACCTCATGCCTCACTTATAAAACATTTGATTCGACACGACGTGACATGTCAGTACCACTGAAATGGTCATTGGTGGCACTGAGTATCCCTCAATCCATGTGTGTCGGTATTAGCCGTTAATATCGACAACTCATGGCTGCCGATGTATCAAATCATGGATATAGCTCCTTGTTGGTAGTACCGACAGTGTGTCGGTGGTATTGACATCTAGTATGATTTGTTGCATTGGTACTACTAACCATTTAATATAAATGATATGGTCTTCGATCTTGATGTCCATAGAGTTGTGCTTTCTTGTGTTAGTGCCACCGATGGGTTGACTATGGTACTGAGTTGTATCTCGGTCACTCCTATGAAAATTTTTGGTGCCACCAACTTATGGGGTTGGTGGTATCGATTCATTCAATTTGTTGGTGATCATGAATGGCCCCCTCAGCATCTCAAACCTAGAGCTTCTCAAACTGTCAGTGCTACTGACGGTAGTATTGGTGGTACCGACTCTGTATAAGGGTTTCAGCTTTTGGTTCTACAAGGAATCAATGCGATTGACTGGAGTGTTGATGGTATGGAGTGTTTGGTGCACTATCATTGTGATTTTTGGTGCAAAATTAGTTGCTCTGACTTTTGTGTCAATGGTACCAAATGTTCATGGATTCTACTATTGAATTGCATGCCACCCTCGGTGACACCAAGTTGTGTGTCGGTGATACTGACTTTTCTACTTCATGCACACTAAACAAAGATGATCACGATACCACTTTGGTATCATGAGACTTCTAATAAATTGAATGCAAACTTTAAACAATGAAACTCCTAAAAAGCATGTAAGAGATAGAAATAAAAATAAAAATAAAATTGGGTTGCCTCCCAAAAAGTGCCCTTGTTTTACATCCTAGGCTCGATGATCACATCATGCAAAATCTCAATGAAGCTCAAGGAGCTTCAACTCCTCTTCCTCATAAACTAACTCTCCTCCACAGTAATGTTTCAAACCATGTCCATTTATTAAAAATGACTCAACCCCATCACTACTTTCTACTTCTCCATGAGGGAAAGCCTTAACCACCACATAAGTGCCACTCCACCTAGATCATAATTTTCTAGGATGCAATTTCATTCTAGAATTAAACAGAAGCATCCTTTATCTTGGAGTAAACACCCTATCAAGTCTATGATGGTCATTCACTTTCTTAGTCATGTACTTATATATACTAGAGCTTGCATATGCAACTAGCCTAATCTCATCCTATTCATTTAGTTCCAACGCACACTTCTTCCCTACACTATCAAGATTATAATTCAACTTTCTCAAATCCTACTTGGCTTTGTGTTCCAACTCCATAGGTAAATGGAAGTCTCCCCCCATAGACCAACCTAAATGTGGTTTTTCCTATAGGTGTCTTATATATTGTCATGTATGTGTAGAGAGCATCATTCAACTACATGCTCCAATTGATCTTGCTCATTGAGACAGTTTTCTCTAAAATATTCTTAATCTCTCAATTAGACACCTCAACTTGACCTTGAGGTTGTGGATGTTATGGGGTTCATACCATGTGCCTCTCTCCATACTTACTCAACAAAGTTTTGAATTTTCTATTTGTGAAGTGAGATCCCCCATCATTAAACATAACTCTCGACACCCTAAACCTACAAAAAATGTGCTCTTTTACAAATTTGCAAACCACATGTGCATCATTAGTGCGGGTTGGAACTGCTTCCACCCCCTTAAACACATGGACCACTGCAAGCAAAACATATATATATTAAAATTGGAAGACACAAAGGGTCCCATTCTACATACATCAAAAACCTTTATTTCCTAAAAGATATTCAAGGGCATTTTGTGTCTCCTAGATATATTCCCTACTTGCTGGCACGCATCACAATTTCACACATAATTGTAAGCATCTTTAAATAGTAACAACCAATAAAAATAACTTTCTAAAACTTTAGCCTACAGGTGTAATTAATAAATAAATGTAATTCATGACACCAAAAGTTGGAAATAAAGGCAAATTCGTATCTAACACATTAATTATGACTTGTGTGTCAAGTTTCATAAATTTTGGATAATCCTAAAGCCATAAATGAAGAAAGAAAGAGAAAATGATATTTGATTTATTTAAACCATTAAAGGTTTCCAAAAGGGCAAAACTAATTGGATATTCGAAATCTACATGGTTAATTTAACATATGTGCAAATTTTAGTTTAATTTGGATTATTCTAGAACCCCTAAATCAGGAAAGAGAATATACATAAATTAATTGAATTTCACTTTGATTGATTTTCCGATTTTCCTATCTTTGGGCTGTCACGCGGCCTATTTAATCTCGGATTTCACCGTGGCCCTTGGATAAGGATCCAACGGATGAGGAGTTGTCTCCTACCTCCGTTAGGACTCCTTCTCGCGACTACAGTAACGCGATTTTTCCTCCCCACTTTCCTCTTCCGTTTTTTCCTTCTCGCTATTTTCTGTTTTCCTTTTTACCATCGTCGTTGCTTTCCGGTTTGGTTGATCCCTATTTTGGTAGGGTCTCTCTCTCTCAATCTCCGGGTCGGCTAGAACCTTCCTCCCTTTCCCCTGTTTCCTGGTTCTCTCGGGTTCCTCAATGAACCTGGACTCCTCCCTTATATATTTGGCATCCTACACGATCCTCGAACCCCTACGAACCTTGTTCCCTTGTCCTTTTGGTCCGGTTTGCCCTGCTTTCAACTCTCCCTACTCCAGCTACCTGTTACGGCGGCGGCGAGATCGTCTGAGAGTTTTGGTCATCGCTGGTATTCGTTTCTGCTTGGCTTCGGGTCGTGAGGGTGTGGGCAAGCTTCGAGGGCCCTCAATTCGGCTGATCAGGAGGTATCGTGACTTTCCCCCTTTTTCTTTGGTTTCTGATCTGCGAGCAAATCTCGGTGCTTCCTTTCACCTCAGCGCTTGTTTTCTTCGTGTTTGACTCCAGTTTTGGTTGTCTGTCTCTTCCCTGTTCTTCTTTAGGCTTCCCGCTGGTTCTTCTTCAATACCCGACCATCTCGGTGTTGGCAGGGTATTGCGGAGAGAGTTTCTCGAGCTACCGATGACCGTTTTCATCGCGGTTTGTTTCTCTGAGTTTGTCGGAACTCCTGGAACAAAGTTCATGTAGGGCGCATCGCCTAATTCGCACTCTTTTGCGATCTGGGGTTGTGGATAGACCTGATTGCTCTCAAGCTGTCGGGGTGGTCCTCGCGAGGGAAACAAACCCCAGGGTTGATTTCCCTTTTTGCCCTCATTCCTTCCTTTTCTGCTTTGTATTACAGTCGGGGGTATTTTCGTCTTTTCGCACACTCCTCTTCCTTTTAGTTTGTGCCCAATTCCGCTGACTTGGCTTAAGTGGTCCACTGACGTGGGCGGCCCTGATTGGCATGTTCAAGTCCACGTGGATTTTCTCTGCTCTGTATCTGCGATCGGATTATTCAAAATTATCTGATTGGTCTATAGTTAAAAATTCATAACTAATTAGTGGATGATCAGAAAAATATAAATAAATATTCTTTGGAATTAGAAAAATGCAGGCTTTCTTATGGTATGGGTTTTGTCGACCAAATCTGATGTTTTAAAAGGGTGATTTTATGGATCTAATTAAATAAGATAAAATTTGAATAATTCATAACTAATAATCTATAAGCCAGAAAAATATAATAAAATATGTTTTAGACTCGTAATAACATAACCTAAAATATGGAATAGTTTTCATAACCTAATTCACATAATAATAAAAAGGTAGTTTTTAGGGTTTGGTCTTTATGTATGAATTTGACATAAACTTGATATATGTGTTTAATAGGCCTTTGGTGACCTAGACTTGGATCTAGGAGTACGTTGCAGTTTGGAACTTGATTTTGAGGTATGTTGTATCCCCTATTCCTCTATAATGAGAAATTCACCTATTTTATCTTTCTTTTGACTTTTGCCTACACAAAATGTCTTATCTCTTGTTATCATGGTTCGTGTGAACTATCTTACTTGCTATGTACTTGGATATTCTCTTGATGCCTCTTTTGCATGTTGGTATCTTATATTGTTGTGTGCCACATTGAAGTGGATATTATATGTTGGTGTTGTCCATTGTGTGATGGCAACCTTTATTTCATATTCTGACTATACTTTTCTACTTGCCTCTACATTATACATGCAAATGTGATTCAGTAGCACTAGAGTAGTGTAATTACATTGGTTTTGGGGCAGTAATCCCCTATTGTTTATTTGGAGGGTGGCAGTATACCATTCCTCTGTAATCGAGTATGGCAGTAATCCATACTCAACTTATTATATATTGGGAGATTGGCAGTATTCCTTTCTCTATCAGGTTCAAGTTTGTGCTTGGCCGCCAATTGTTATTTATATTGTTCTAGGGCTATGTTTATCTCACATGCATGCAGGTTGGTGATGTTGTGGGGTGTGTGCCCTACTAATTTCTTTTGTGCCAGTATTGCACAATCTTATTTGTTTTGTTTATGGCAAGTATCTTCTTTTATCATAATATGATGTTTATTTTCTTTTATGCCCGTGTGGGTTGTCCTTACCTCTTGAATGGGAAGCATTATACATTTTTTGCCCTTTATATCCTCATATTTCTCAAAGTTTCCTTTAACATACACATACCAACATTTTGCTGATTGTTTCCTTTTCTTCTCTTTTGTGGGGTATGCTTCCAACCCCAGGTTAGATCAAGGAAAGTAGCTTCAACAACAACCTTGTAGCTGATCTTTGGGAGGCTTGAAGAGGTGGTTAGATGACCCTCGGCTTAGTCCTTGGCGTTATGTTTATTTTTCCTTTAGAACACCTTTTGTGGTGAAGTGTTGTATAAAGCTTTGTAATTGTTAGATAATAATTCTTTTTCCGCTGCTACTCATTGTGTAATGATACATACATGTTGAATGAATTGATCTCAATCCCTTTTGTGAAAAATTTACGTGGTGTTTGGTTTTAAGGGATGTGATCTTTTCTTTCTAGTAGAGGAGTGGTTTCACTTCTTTACACCCACGTAGGTGTCGCTTATAAACCGACACTAAAGGCTTTAAATAACCGACACTAAAGGTAGGTTCTGTAGTAGTGTTTCAAGTTGCTGGCCACTGGATGCTAATGATCGTGGACACCGTGGCTCGAGACGCCAAGGTGGATAATTTTTGCGCTAGTGAACTAAAGGTCGGTATAATTAATTTTGCTAGTATTGAAGCTGGGGAGGCCAGATGCATCCCTTTCCGGCTTCTAAAACTAATATGGGCTACATGCCCATCCCTCCGAAATGGTTGGAACCAACCCTGGTTCCAAATCATAAACCCACAAGTCGAAACACAAGAAGGATCTAGGGATTGCACTTTCTACACTATACACCACATCCAAGCGCTCAATCAACAAATCCCTTTCAATGAGCTGGCCACAGAGGATTTTCATTCTCTATGAGGACGTTATGCCATGGAGCTAATATGCGACAGAAGGTTCTTCATGGACCCAACTATGGCACCTGACGACGTCCCTCGCTACCTCTACTTAGCCATCCAACATCCTCAAAAACAGCCATTTCAACAAACAATAAAGGAGTTGGAGAAACAACAACCCGCCAAGGTCCCCGAGAAGAAACAATGGGACCCTTACACTTTTGATTTGGCGGATGATAAAGGGGAAACCAAGTTGCTAACTGGGGCTACCATCAACAGACCATCTTCACAAAAGGTTCCCCTATCTTCCATTACACCGACGTTCCCTAATTTTGACCTCCCAGCCTACAAAAGTCTTTCTGACAATGAACTTCGGCTCATCATGTCTAGGATTTACGTCGAGAAAGATGATTTCATTTTTCTAGCCGGAGATATTTTGGTTATGGAAGATGTGCTATGTGAAACTGTATAGTTCATAGGGTCTCTATCCATGAGTTTGATGGCCACCTATCAATATCTCTTCGGACGGAATCACCCTACGATCTATATGGCATCAGCATATATGAAGGATGATCTCCTAAAGATAAAGAACTTCGGAACAACTGAGGCACTCATTTCTTTCCTCCAACATATGACTCTGAATATTATCATGCTTCCTTTCCTTCATTCAGAGCACTGGATGTTACTGGCAACAAACCTTCATGACGGAACAACAATCATATATAGCAGTTCCGACAGCCAGTACAATCTAGATCAGCAATAGTATACTACAACACCAAGAATGCCCACGGAGGAGGTGGCAAAGGAGTGTGCTGACAAACTCTATGATCTCTTAAGAAAGAACACAAGGGCGTACGATAAAGAACACTTTCATCGCCCAGCCTTTAGCCACAGATGTCCCCAATAGCTCTGAGAATCAAATGACTGCGGCTTCCACATCCTCTACTGGATGTACACCATCATTGTCCTTGGAAGACCAGTTGAGGACATGACAGGCGTGGATTATCACGCTCTACGAGGAAAGTTCACAGCTAATCTTCTCCGAACGCCTTGAGTTAACAAAGGACTAATAGAAGCCTAATGCCCTTGTCCTTATACCTCTCAACCTATCACTTTGACACTCTGAGGACATAGTGAGTGATAAGTTAGGGGGGGGGAGTACACTGGACAAGGGCGAGGTATCACTTTTAAAAAAAACCTTTCCCTCTCTACCTTCTCTTTCAATTTTGTACAAAATTGTTAGCCTTCTCTGCACATTTAGTTTTTGTTTTAAGTAATTCCTCTGTTAAAATAAATCCTGCACATAAGAATAACATCCATCTTGGAAAAAGTCATCCCCAGCTACATTCAGAATCCAGTTAGTCCTCAAAAGCAATAACAAAAATAGCATATAGGCATGTAATGGCAAATTAATAAATTACCTTCACACTAGATTTTCATGCCTTTGCTTCAATTCTACATCTGACTCTCCACAGGTCAACATCAGGGCCAAAACAAGCCAAACACTCTCAAGGACGGGAGGGATATTAGGTGACATCCAAATCAAGAAACCTCACAAGTGGACCACCAAGTAAAAACCAAATAAGTACATGTCGAGAAACTCTAAGAACAACTTTCTTCTCTTCAATAAAAGAGGCTTGGCTGCCCAATCAAAACCCCAAAAATCCTAAATCCTAAGCCTGTGAGTTTACGAATAAAAGCCAGAGTGTTGAATAAAAATATGAGAGTTGTGCCACACATAAGGATCTATATGAAAGATCCAATAAAGGTCTCGTCCAGCCGGTAGATTCAGCTGCCCTCACAAAGGCAGATGTGTCGTGCCCGATAGTGAGACCCTAAGGTATCCAAATATATGAAAAGGTTGATAAAGGACTCGCTCGGCCGGTACATTCAACTACCCTCATGAAGGCAGATGTATCGTGCCCGGTAGTGAGATCCTGAATGCATAGACAAACCCTCCCCCACTTGAAGGGGGAGTTACACAATAACATTTAGCCAACCCTCATACCCACTCTAGCTTCTAGCATGATTTTCAGAGAATTATAAAACTGATTAGAGTCGACGACATGCACAGAATAAAACAAAAAAAGCGTGGTCTCAATGCTAGCTACGTGATATGGAAGAAACCTGAGATCTAAGCACCTCTCAGCACCTGAAAGAGTTAGAGCAAGCAAAAGCTCCGATACGACCTTAGGAGATCTCTGGTTTAGAATTGAAGCAAGAGTATGGGAATCTTAACTAAATAAAATCACCTCGCCACTATGTGCCTTAGCTTTATCTAGCTTGAGGACAAGCTAGACTCTAAGTTAGGGGGGTGATAACCTCCCATTTTGCAATGTTATCTTATTAGTTTTTCTCAATGTTCCATACTCTTTCTTAAATAAATTAGACATAATCTTTAATTTTCCAATCTTTTGAAAATATGTCATTAGCCTAACTGTTCCCCTTTTATTTCTTACAGAAAAGTACAAAAAAAACTACGAATGGACACCAAACGGTCCCAAGACTGAATGGACACCAAACGGTCCCAAGACCGAATGGACACCAAACTCTCCCAAGACCGAATGGACACCAAACAGTCCCAAGACCGAATGGAGATCAACCGGTCCCAAGACCGCATAAAATTACACGGTCCCAAGACCAAATAAAGGCAAATGGTTTCATGACCACAAGGACTCAAACGGTTTCCAAACCGGGAGAGCCCAAACGGTTTCAAAATCGAGAGAGTCCAAATGGTCTCAGAACCCAAACGGTCTTCACGACTGTTTGGGCCCAAAACCACCCAAACCGTTTGGACTTCACTCAAATCCTATAAATAAAACCCTAAGGGTCCTCACAAAGTATCAAGTTTTCAGATGTCCAAAGGCTGCCTCTACTGTTCCAGAGCTATTCCATCCTTCATCCACCACCCCGAGGCTGCCGATCTGAGATCCACACTCCATCCAGAAGATGCTTTCTCTCTCATCTCCAAAGAAGGTGGGAAGAGGAGGATTCATCATCAAACAACCTACAAAGTGTGAAGATCGTCGCTCTCTCTCCCTAAGGGGTCGAACTTCCTCCCTCCTTCGTGGAGATGACATTCTCTCTCTCTCTTCTCGCCTCCTTCTTTTTCCTTGCCATGAGTGAGTAGTCTTATATACTAGGGTGCGGGGAGTATCCCCGCTACCCATGTTTTCATTTCATGCAATGAAATCCATAAGTTTGCAATAGAGATATACTTTCTTTTCAGTTCAACATCAATCGTTTAATGAATGCTTGTTGCTTGATCACCAGCTTGTGTTACCTTTTATCTTTTAGTATGAATTGTCTATGTTTGTACTATCAGATTTGAATCTCGATTGAGTGTTGGTTCTTGATGCATGTAGCCACCATGCATATGTTTTAGTGTCTAGGAGTGCTTTTCGAGAAGTGGAGTAAACTCACTTCCATCGTTGTACTTTCATACTATGAAATGGAATCAGTTGATGTATGAAAGTACAACCTTGATAAGTCGAGGAATACACTTTGTGAAGGGAATGATGCAAATCAAGTGACAATTCGTTTGGGGATGGCTGGCATTGCAACATTCCCACACTTCACGTAGTTAGTTCTCTGAAAGGAAACTAAATCTACAAAGACACTAACTATTTAGACTCGTATTGCATGTTATGTTACTATATTTCATGTTTTGATCTATGTGTAGTGGTGGAGAAAGTCGATAACATCCTAGTGGTTTCTTAACATTGTTTACAACCTTAATTTTACTTTCTTGCTTTTACTTTACTTGCACTTAGTTTAAACAACCAAACCAACTCTTTGATCTAATTACCGACTGTTAAGAAGTAAAGTGGAATTCTAACGTGTTCTATCTTGTTGATCTCAACAAGACCATTTTCCTGTGGGTTGGACTCTTAACTATACTACGATAAGACTTCCATGTATCATAACACACGTGGGTGGAGTTTTTAATCTAGTATAAGCAAGGATAAACCTAAAGACTTACTATCTTTAGGATATTTAGTGGTGCACGCAACTCCACACAAGTGGAAACTCCATCAACATTGCACACATCATTGCACCAAAATAAAAAATAGTCATTAGAAGTCATACATTCACATTTTATCCATCATACAGATGCATCATATTTTTACTTTTTGCATAAATAATTTGGATGATTCTTGTGAATCTTATTTTCATAGCCACCCATCTTTTCCACCCATTGCTCTACATGGTAGGCCACCATCATAATTAATCCCCTCATCCATGTTTATTTGGGGATCTTCTTCCAAGTAGTTTATTTAGGTAGATCAGAGCAGTGTAGATAGGGAGATCACATGGTGCATCAAGCATGTGTCTTACTGGTCATGATATTAATTGCTTCATATTGATAGTGTTTTTCATTAATCTTATTGTGGACATCTATTATGAACATTATTGATCGCTTTAGAGTAGTTACTTGTTCAGTAGTTGGCAAGGATCGGTTTGGGACCGACTGGTGGAGGTTGGTTAGAAAAAGTAATTCATATGTACTTGTCTTCTTGCTGACTTTTTAAAACAAATCTAAGAGTAGTGTTGCTCAAGGAAGAGCAATATTCAAGCTTAGGGGTGTGATGTATGTACAAATTATCGTTATTTTGATATCAAATTTGGTTATTCTCTTTGTCATTTGTGCTTAATTGAATATCTTTTTAATACATATTTTACCAAATTAGTAAAAATCACTTGTGCATCATTTCTTATATTTTTGCATGTATTTACATGCATTTTACATGTTTTGATTATTATAATAATTATTTGATTTTATTCATTGATTATTTTATTACAAATAATTATTATTTATCAGAGCAAATTCGATACCACTGACTTGCAACTCGGTGGTACCGACATGGAATCAGAGTACAAATATATTTTTCTCTAGACAGAAAAGGAAAAGGATTTTTTTACTATGAAGAAGTCGGTGGTACTGACTTCCAACTCGGTACCACCGACTCAGACACTATAGACCAAATTTTAATGTGTTAAATCTAACACATATTGTACTAAAAATTACATTTTAGGTTTCTCTTGATCTAAACATGTACGACAGCTACAAAAGGCACCATTAGAACCACAATTGAAAGATCTATCATGGGGGGACGATACGACAACCGAACGGAGGGTGAAAAGTGGAGGAACCCTACCCGGCAGACCTCAGAGGTATTTTGGCAGCAGAAACAATGACAAATCCTCTCCATATTCTCTAGATCCACTCTTTAACCCTTTCTCCAACTTATTGTATCTCAAAATTCATGTTTTACATCTTTTCAACTTATTGTGATACCATCTCGTCTATTTTCAGCTAAAAACCTTAATTCCTTAGGACCCGGGAGTAGCCTGGGGAATCATTGTATCGACTTTTTACATAATTTAATATAGATTTCTCTTTATTCATGGATATATAATTATGGAATTGAATGACCTATCTATGCTTGATTACCATCGTTAGGATAATAGACAAATAGTCGCTCTGGAAGGAGGATTAAAGGTTGAAAAACCACAATTTATACACTTTCCTACGCGTTCCTTGGGAAAGGTAATGTACAGTTAGTGAAAAGAAACCCAGAGTCTTCGATAATGCACCTAGACTAAGATATAAATTACTACATACGTGAAATTGACTTAGATCTAAGTAGTGAATTGCACCGTGGAAGAGGGCAATTCTGACTACATGCTTTCTATCCAGGATAGGAGTAAAATTTATATTAATTTGGTAGATATAAGATATAACGAGACCCCATGGTGAAATCAGTAATCCTAAGGAATCCATCTCATTTGAATCAACCACTTTTAATTTTTCTTTTAATTTCCTTTTATTTTTGTTTAAACTCAAATCCAACTCTTGTTTTCAGCTTAGCTGATCAATCCTAATTAGTAATAGTCTTTAACCTCACAACTCCCCGTGTTCGATAACTTGGGACTCATAATCCCATATTACTTTGACATGTACACTTGTGTATTACACACACGTTATACGCATGTCATTATCCCAGGGTGATGTGATAATAATGATGGCCCTATATGACAGTGATATCATGTGATGATGTAACAAGTTTATACCTCACACATTTTATATCTTATGGAGTTGTTTTACAATTATGGTTGATAGAATGAATTAGGTATTTATATCCCCATCTATGATGGACCTTAATTCACCCAATTGGCATAACTAATCAAGTGAAACCCTAATCATGTAGCCGCCTTGTGCCACAGATCCATTCCAGTGTCAGTACTTGCTGGATGGTGAAACAAGTAATTCATGTAGGAAACTCGGAGTGCATATCGTTCAATATGTGGGGGTGTAAGTTGAGGATATATCCTTGCAGACACAATTTCATGTTATGGAGGATAGATGTGGTCATGCCTTGGATTTTTGTGATATGTGAAAGGTAACGGTGGGTGCATTTGCAAGATGACTCAGATGGAACACGCATGCTTGACATGTTCTCTAGCATCGTGACCTATACTAAGGGGGGTTAGTTGGTTTCAACTTGACTATATGTCATTGTTGGTAGTTGACTGTTATGTCTCTGTATTGTCTCTCGTACTAACCAGGAGTTTTGGGTGAGATCATGGAGTTTGGCTCTTTCATAGATCTTATATGGCACTCATTTAGACTTAGCAGTGGTCAGTTAGATTTGGGTGGTATGACTCAAATCCTCAAGGCATAATAAAAGACGTAATACAACCATGTAGTATATATACTTAGGGTTGAACACGACTCACATTGGATGACCCTATGCGTTGTTTCTTATGCTTCTTACATGTTATCTTTTATACATGTTCTTCATATTTCTTCTAAATGTATAAGATGTTCTACTGATCAGTTGTAGCTTCCTAAACTGTCTAATCTGTGTCAGTTTTACATATATAATTTAGATGAATCTACTCATCATGTTAATAGTATTACTCTTCTTCTCTATAATCCATATGTGCTGATAATAGTTGTTGGTAGAGAGTTATATCTCTCGCTGGGGTGTTGGTCTCACTCTGTGGGTTTCCACATCTTTAGGTGGTCGTGCACGATGAGGTATAAATCGTGTGGTTGAGGAAGAGCAACAAGGAGAGAAGTAGTCATTGAAGGTTGGATGTGATGCTAGTGTTTTGTAGTAGAGTCCTATATGCCGTCCTTGTACTCTCAGGTCCTTGGGGGTGTTTTGTAGATGTTGTAAATCGATACGAGGTTTTGGCAGTATGCCATGGTTGTACATGTATGGTTTGTATATAACGAACAAGTTATCTTTTATAATAGGTTTGTGGCAAGGTGGCCATAGTACAGTGATGTATATACCTTGATGGTATGATATGTGATACAAGTGGAATAGTTTGTGGACTTCAATGTAATATGCTCCACTTTTGTGGTTATCTAAAATTGGTTCTAATTTTACCATGTTTTTGGCAATCTTGATGTTTAGTGTTAATTTTGTGCTTTGGTTTGAGTAATCTCTCTCATGTGGCATCATGTTGTCATAAGAACCCCTAGCTTTAGCACTCCAAATGCTCCAAGCTAGCTCCCTTCTTCAAGAAAAAGGAAGACATAGGGCAAAAGAGAAGAAGGAAGAGGTTCTTCGACCACATGCTTGAACTTCCACTAAGAACACCAAGGTTTTGTCCAAGGAAGAAGAGAGAAGGAGGGAAACAAGAAAAACAAAGGTTAGGAAGATGATCTTACTTATTTAGCTCAAGAAGCTAGGTTGGGAAGATCCAAACGTTCCTAAAGATGGTAGATCAAAGCCCTAGAGCACATGAAACTAAGCTTAATCAAGCTTCAACGTCAAGAGCTCTTCTCCTTCCATCAAGCAAGAGGGTCATACCTCTCAAGAAACAACAAGAATATGAAGGTGTGTAAAGAGTTCATTCAGGAGAAAAGAGAGGAGTATATAAGGCTAGGATGAAAGAGGAAGGTGTATTAAGGGTTGAAAGCAAGCATGCCATGTTTCTAAAGTTCAAAACCTGTAATAAATGCAAAATAAATCCACCATCGGTTTGTGATGCTAGGGGGTTCATCGCAATCGAGTTCTAACACCAGATGAGCCACTGGATCATGCCTTCACTTGCCACAAAAGCAAACCCTAAACAACCATAGATTCATGCACAAAAAATGGAAAACCATCAAATGGTGTGCCTAAATAGGAAAACTCTCATGATACACAAGAACATCATCAGATCCTTCACTTCCATAGTGAAACCATCAGATCCCAAGCTTCTAAGGAAAAATAGTCGAGCTAGGTACATAGGTGAGAAACCCTAGGTCTCAACCCTAAGTTAGATAACACCCCACACCTGATGGTGCATCTAGGTGCTCAAGGCACTAATATATCAAACATGTTATGAATACTTATGGAATACAACATACACATGATATATATATATATATATATATATATATATATATATATATATATATATATATATATATATATAGAGTCAGGCTAGAATACACTTGAGTGTACGGATCGCACGAATACACTCAAGTGTGTTTTCATATCAAGACTATTTTTTGCAAAATGTAAACCGTTGATCTTCACTGTCATACTATAACTAGGCTACATACAAATTTTGAGCCCATTTGGATGAGTGTAAGTCACTCATCCAAGGGCAACAAAATCGACGCGCGAAACTAATTTGAAATGCATAATTTTTGCGGTCTTCATAACATGAGCTATACATATCCAAATGTGCTCAAATTTTGCATATGAGTTATTCACAAGATGTTTCAGAAGATCAATGGATTAGATTTTCAAAAAAAATATTGCATAATGAAAAACTACTTGAGTGTATTCTGCTTCAGATACACTCGAGTGTATTCTAGCCTAACTCTCTCTCTCTCTCTATATATATATATATATATATACATACATACACATAACCCTAGATATGGAAAAATGGTATAAAAGTCCATATAGGATTATAAATTACAAATCTTAATCAAACAACATCCAAACTAGACCAAACTTGAAAATTATCTTTGTCACATGATATCAAATCGTTATTTAGGGTTTTATTAAGGTTTTACAACACTCAATTAAGATAATCAAGCATGTTTAACTAAAAAGTCAGGTCAGGGGTCTTACACTTTGTTGACTCCTACCCCTCTATGCCCGTTGTGAACTGTTATTATTTCATCTCTCCTCCTCATCCTCTGGTCTTTCCATACCATCCTGGTCCTCCTTTCCTTAGATATAACACTGCCTATGTGTTCCTCGTGTTCCTTTGCAATCAACTGTTGTGAGCAAGCTACCTCCCCCATTGCAGTGTTTGTCTCTAACACCCACCATGACCTCACAGACAACAATCTGCCCGAATCTCAGCCTTGTCAAGACATCCTCTAGTTATGATGAAGCACGATCAGAGTGGTGGCCTACACACTTAGATTCACCGACATGGCACTTTGGACATTGGTCTACCTCACCTTCGAACAATAAAATATGCTACTCCCCTTTTTATACCTCACTCACTTGAAACCACCATGAACTGCCGTCTCGACTCCAGTGTTCTTGCATTTTACAATACACTTCAAGGAGAAATCACCTCCACATTGTTCCTATCAATGGGAAGATGTAAACTCAAATATAATCCCAAAAGGTTGAAAAAGAATTGGGTCTTATTGTGCCCATGAGCATAGGATATACAATCCAAGATGGATCCATCAAGAAGGGTATGTCTACAACATCTTGTATTTCCATTTCCAAGAGCTCAATGAAGATAGCTATATGTAACTGATTATATAGTCATCTTAGTAATATAAACACTTAATGTACTTATAGTAGTGTAGGTAGAAACACCTACACATATCACACTATTATGTAGGCATAACTACCGATATAGAGATATATGTAGTAAATATAGGGAGCATGAAAACAATAAGTTCTATAGGAGGGCAATGATATATTGTATTTAGAACTAAATGATAATATAAACTATTTGGCCAAATACCTTGGCATATCTTATAAGCATATTAGTATTTGGTTGAGTAAATAATGAATCTTTAAAATATGTAAATATAACTGATTATCTCATGGGTACCAATGTGTCATTCGTGTTGTGCATTAACCTTATATGTAGATATATGTATTCATTGGTAATTATGAATACAATAAGAGTGTAATCGTATATCTTCTTATGATTGACCTATTGTTTTAGTAAGATATTATATGAGAGAAAGAGTATGCATAATATGGTTGATTTTAGTACCATAATGGATCATCGTGATGTACACATATTGGTTTACCCATAATAAGAGACAATTATGCATTCACATATAACTGTACATAATGCTTAAATCCTAAATTCTTGATGCTTAAACCCTAAATTATTACAATAAGGCACTCCAATAAATATACCAAAAATGGAGTATTTGCTTGCCCCTAATTTACAAGCGTTGAATGATATGGAATTATAAGACCTAAATCAAAATAATTCATATTATTACCCACACATATGTGTAACTTAGACGTACTCTGACCTATGTGAGTAACGATGTATGTTGGAACTAAAAATATAGGTACATGATGAAACAGTCACTTTATTAGATTAGAACTCCTAATATTCCTTAAAGTGACCCAAATAAGGGTAAGATCATTATGTATAGCTATAATACAAATGTATACACATGTTTATTTTGGCTTGACTAACATACAAAATATGTTCCCATGATGAAAACTCAACCTCGTGGACCAATTATACAGATCGAGTTAAGGTTTAGTTGTACATATCATTGTTTGTACATTCTATTTTATTTTGGGCATTATTTTAGTAAACCCGCATTTATTTGCTTAGGCATCTCTTGAATTATGAATTTTACTTGAAATCTAATTGTTGGACATTCGTATCTTTAGATTTTGATCCATATAAATTTATACACTATTGAATTATTCTTTTATCATAGGTCTTTAGACCCCTCCTTCTATGATTTCTTCTTTTATGAGAAATTAATTAAAATTCTAGTTTTGTCACTCTATTTATGCACATTGGATTAGATTATCTAGAAAAGTGGTATTTATATACAACTATACTTATATAGGCCATGCATATTCTGCCCAGAGTGCGTGTTTCCACCCTTCTTTCTTTTAGATCATTATCCTATGGTGTTATGACCCAAAATTTGTCTACATTGTTATGTATGTAAACATTTATTATTTTTAATTAGAATTGTGATTAATTGTTATGGCAAGGTAGTTTTGCAGTAATGCTTATAATCTGAATTTGTATATGCTTGGTTTTCTTTGTTTTAATTTTGTTGAACTACCTAATTGCAAATATCCCCCTTCTTGTGGGAACATCTCTTATTATAACTTTCACTGAATATATTGTCAAAAAAGTTTGTTATATGTACATACTCAGCCTTTGTTGACTTAATTTTTGTTTCTTATGTTCTGAGTGATGTTTCCTTCCACCCATGTACATGTACATTATAAGATAACGATGTATAGAGGTTGTATACATGAAATTGGACCTAAAGATGACTTAGAATAGTTGGTTTGCCCTCTACAACATGTCTTGCATGTGATTGATTTATTCGATGTATACATTTTTACTTTATATTCCACCTTTTACGTTGAAGAACAATTCTAAATGAATCATCTTGTAGCTTTATAAAATTTAATTTCCGTTTGCTTATTCAGTATCTTGCTTTGTAATATATCTCATTTGGAAAATAAGCAAATTCTTATTTTCTTCCATTTTCTAAAATAGAATAATTTTATATTTTCTCTATTTAGTGACGAGCGGATCTCCTCTCATATCTCACTCTTTACAAAATAGTATCAGAGTCCAAGTAATCAATGATTTGACTATTTTAAGTAATCTTAATTTGTTCCTTAAATTAGGTAATTAGGTGACCCTTTAGAAGTTGTTGATATACCTATTACCGAGGCATTGGAATACCACATATGGTTTCAATCAATATTTAATTGGGTGATTTTCACTCCCCAAACCACTACAGTAGTGACACTCAGTTGACGATTCAACTAGAGCATATACCTATACTGTGGGACTTTCGACCGGCATGATAGGTTTAAGGCCGTTGAGAATTTAACAAGAGCATATACATATACATGCATTGTGCATACTTACACTTCCCGCTTATGCATATACCAATAAAAATGAACATCTGACGTGGATATAGAGATCCGTAGATGGTGGTAATTGGTAATCGGTTGGTAGTTATAGGACATTTTTGTATCTTTTTCTAGACATGGGATGAAGGAGGAGGAAAATCCGTCATCTCTAAACTAAAGTAAAAGAAAATTGGTTCGTAAAGCAACGGGAAGATACTGGAGAAGGATGTTCGGGATAATTGTGGAGTAGAAGAGCCCATGTCATTACCACTTTGCCATTCATTAATGTTTGTCCGTCCTAAAAGCGACGGCGTTATTTTCAACTTGTTTGACATACAGGGACTAGTTGTTCGTCGTGGTCATCAGTTTCCCTTTGTTTGACGCGCCAGTATAGTCATCGATTTGGTAGATGACGTGTAGCTTAATGTGGGGTTGGGGTATTCTGGTCATTGGTATACTGTAAGAGTGAACAGTAGTGTTTGAGTCAATCAATTTACTTAAAAACTTGAGGCTTTCGGATAATTATAAAAGGGCATGTGTCAGTATATGCGTTATGCTTCTCAACTTGACCTGTATCTAGAGATCCGTAAATGGTGGTGATCGGTAATGATAAAGTTGGTTGTAATTGGGATACATCTATATCTTTTTCTAGACAAACAAGGACGGCGGAGGAAAAAGCATCACCTCAAAGCTAAAACAAAAAATGTTTAGTAAAGCAACGGGAAGATAATAGAGAAGGATGTTCTGGATTATTGTGGAGTGAAAGAGCCCAACGCCATTAGCACTGCGCCGTTGGTTAGTGGAGATGGAAGACCGAAGGTAACGTGCTCACTCAAGTGTCACCGTGCTAATGCTAACGGCACTATCACCACCTCGTTTGACACAACGAGAAAAGGCGTATGTGCGTAGTGGTCATCAGTTTGCTTTTTGTTTGACGCGCCAGCCGGTATAGTCATCGGTTGGTAGATAGCGCGTATCCTGATGAAGAAAGAGAAGTATAGTCGTCGGCAATACTTATTAGTATGAGAAAGAGCGAATCTATTTATTGCTGCGACCTGTCAATTGGTTTTACGTTTAAGCCAATTTAGTAGGATGTAGTCAGATGACCAAGTATGTGTTTGATGTACAATTTTACATTACGAATCCACACAACTGCATGCTACTATACCCAACCAAACTAGCCCTTATAGCCTGTCTCAAGTTAGCTTCACATTGAATATTCTGATTCTTAAGAGTTCAGATTCCGGAAAAACGATCGGTACAAATCAAGACCTCAAAATTTCTGTTCAACTTCGCTTATAATCTTGAAAAAACTTGATTTGGCAAACCCTAACGTTCATAGATAATCTGGATTATGCCACAGGTTTTTATCAGGCAACACGCCATTTTTAATACGGCTTCAAGCTAATACATACCGGTACTAAAAGACAAGGCCTATATTTATGCTATTGGACAGCCGATCACAATCTATTATCTCCTCCTCATTCTTCATCATAACTCAACACCCTAGAAAAGATAAAAAGAAAAAAAAATGTCAATTATACACTATATCAAATATTATTGGATCCTACTAAATTTTTAAGCATCACTAGTTGATGCCAATGAAACAGTTTTTGGAAAACAAGTCATACGATTATATTGTGCAGCGTGAATATAAGATTCTGCCTCCAACCTTGCCCTGAATTCTCGAAAGGGACCACACTTTGAACTCAACGAGACATTGTGCTTATGTGTATGACCGCAAACAGTTCCGTTAATCAATTTGCTACTTTGCCTGGGACTTAGGAGGTTGTTCGTGTATGGATATGAATGCATGTATTATGGAGCTGCGATGCTTTACCGAAAAGAGTAAAGGGAAGCTGTTAGATTCATTAATCTGCCTAGATTTAAAGAGAGTGGGTACGCAAATCTTGACACAGCGGGCCTATAGTGTCGGCACGACGACAAATACTAATTTGATCGACCAAGACGCCCGACACAGATGACCCATCACCATTCCAGCCGAATGACTTTTCTTCTTTTCTGTTTTTAGCTAACCAGCCCGATCCGGACAATACAAACCCACCCAGCCCAAATCAGATAAACTCAGCCCAAGTCAACCTAACCTGAACCGTATATTAATACACTTTTTTTCTTCTTCCAAACGCGTGGTTGTCGATCGATTAGTCTCTGTCAAACACATTATTATATAAGTACTTCTGCTTAAATATTGCCTACAAATTTGCATTGCCAACGTGTGGGTCGACTTCATAAGATGAGTTCCGTAAAACCTGAATTATAAAATGGATACATGAAAAGAGGAACAAAGTGGGGGTGATCGTAGTAGAAAAAAGAAACAACGTGGGGGTCATTTGAATGATTTGGATATGCGTAATGAAAACCATTAAGTGCACCAGTCTATAGTAACTTTTTGGAGTCTCATGAAGATGAGAAAGATCGCAACATGCTTTTTTTGGTTGTTGGAGGTGTATTACTTCATTCATTCATTTAAAAAACCTTCACAATAGCTTTATATGTAACTTGTTTCCTATGAGAATGCATAATAAGGAAACGATCATTTGCCATAGTTTAACTAAATTTTTGATGTCTCGATATATATGCCTCGATATAATCTCCCTATCTTAACCATTATCGAGAAATATTTCTTTCTATCTGAATATAATATACTATGAACATTGTCCATACATATTCATTTTTCATTTTGAGATGGAAGTAGGCAGCCATTGTATTTCTTGCTTTTGATAGGATGTATCCCAAACATTTTTGACAATTTGCATTCAAACCAATTTATTCTTTGCACAGAATATACCATGAACAGAGGTGCCTAGATAGCATTTAGAAACTATCATGTGTGAAAAGACGTAAATCTGAAGACGATGTGGAGTACCCCCTCCCACCCCGACCAAACTCAATGCGCACACAAAGACTTAGTCCCCTTTCCTAGTAGTATGTTCCCAAGCACAACACATGGTGGCTTCGATTTCCCCCGGCAAGTCCCCATGACTTGGAAATATTCCACATGTTATTTCCAATGATGTGTAATACACGACATTAAGTTTCAACTCAAAAGTTTCAAAATTTCTTCACCCCCACAGATGCTCGATAACATTGTTCTTGGACAACCATGGATCAAACCATAAGTAAAAGGTTTGTTCTTCTTCCATTTAATGGAGATCGGGTATGGTTTGAAATTCTTGCCTAACTAGCTTCTTTCGCAATTAAGATTGATTTTGTTCTCTTTTTCTTGTCCATGTAGATTTTGTTCTCAAATATATTTTCTTAACCCATCAAACCCACTAGCATTCTTTTGTTGATGGTGTGTTCTACATTTACTTTGTTAGACCTTTTGTGATATGTTCCTTTATTTTATATATTCTCAAGCCCCATGACTCTTCGTTTTACAAAAAAAAATCCAACTCTTCTTAGCAACAAGTGGAACATGACATTATTCTACTACTTACTTGGTGGTGGTGTGAGATACTAATTCCAAGATAGTTTTGAGGTTTCCTCTTCTTTACATGTGTGTATTTTTATATGCTTGAGATAGGATGGAGTCTTCTTGGCGGTATAACCATATGGAACCTTTTCGAGATACACTCATACATTTATCCTAATTTATACAATGGACCTGACTTTTTTGTGGTGGCTTTTCTTCTTCTTTATGATTGTCTACTCTAGGCCCTTTGGTCTTAGTCAAAGAAGAATCATTTGAATTCCTTTGTATAATCGCAAAATGCTAAAAATTTATTTATATAGTACTTTGGATTCACATGGAGTTCATTTATAAATATGTAATCATTTTCTAAATTAAATATATATGTGCAAGTGCGGGGCGATATAACATTCCATAATATATGTGATCTTTGAGCCTAAGTTTGCATTGCCTAATCCCATACCTCGATTATGACTTAAACGTTCCATATTATTGTATCTAATGACTATACATAAGATGGTTTGGATATTGTGGGCACATCCATGCATGCTAGTTGACAAGTCCTAACTAGAGAGCTTCTCTAGTCATACAACAAGATTATCATTTTCGAAGATTGATTAAGATTTTTTAGATCTTTGTTGTAATTTATACATAGAATGCAATGCACTTTATCTTTCAAGTTGTAATTATTTATATATCATGACAATGAC
Source organism: Alisma plantago-aquatica (assembly GCA_963693085.1). NCBI lineage: Eukaryota > Viridiplantae > Streptophyta > Magnoliopsida > Alismatales > Alismataceae > Alisma > Alisma plantago-aquatica. Next base: position 1,934,115,820 of record OY856409.1, read on the forward strand.
GAACTTATATTTTTTAGATCCAATATTCTATTGGTTGCTGGGTTTTTCTCACAGGATTATCAATGTAATTGTAAAATTAGGTTTTATTGGTATTGATTCTATTTAAATTTCATCTACAAAATCCATTCCATAGAGTTATAACTTATGTGTGGAAATTCACTTGAGTATCTATTCTAGAAAACTAGTTGATGAGCAAGGTGGAGTTCACATAGAAAATAACATCAACTAGTTTTCATGATTTTCTAGTCGACCATATGTTCTAGACAAAATACAATATGGGTGTATTTTCCTAGGGAAGATTTGGCCATTGACATTTCAATTTTCCATAAGGGTATATATGTGGTTGATTTTTCCCTTGAAGAGCTCAGTTGACAATGTTGTTTGAACACATAATATAATATATAAATGTCAAGTGGTTTTTTGCCAAGAAATTATATCCAACTAACCTATGAAGATTACTTTTCAAAAGTGTAGTACCAACTATTTTTGAAGAGAAAGGGTGTATATGTTCAATTTTCATCTACTCTAGCATCTACAGATAGCATTCAATAATCACCATTGCCCAGTGACCCTTCAATAATTTATAGGAACTATTTGGGAGCATATAAATTGGACCTAAGTATCTATACGCTATAGAGTTGAATTGTGCATCAATAATATATTTATTCCTACTTGATCTTACAACTTCCAACTTCAATTGAGTGATTAGAAATGTTTTTAAGATATAAACTTGTAATTAATCTTTCTTTGTGAGATGCTAAATGCTCTCTTGTATTCTCTTTATTTCAAAGTTGATTGAAGTTATTCTTTGATTAAGGAAGGTGTGGCCCAAGCGGCCCTTGTTAACAATAGGTTGACGCTTGTCATAGTTTTTTGACCCCTTACCTAAAAACAAAGATAGTATTTTTTTACTTCAGAATAGATTTTACATAGTGTATTCTATTAGTGAGGTAATATTACGTGGCACTCAAGTTGTTGAGAAATCCAATTATGTGAACTAGTTGATAGTGAAGCAATAGCAATTCAACTGAGTCCATCTAAATATTTTCTTGACTTTTGTGGTTTCCCATCGCTCTTCCTATCTTGTTTCATTATATTTTGATATAATTTGAAGATATAACAAGTTTTTTTAAGTGTTAATAGCTCAATTCACCCCCCTTCATTGAGCCTAGATCCTACATAGAATATATTTTTAACTAATAAAAAATAAATTTGATAGAGAAAAGTTTGTGTTTGAATTTAGTATAAAGATACATATTACATTTTTATAGGAAATAAAGAACTCTTTTTATCTGCACTATATGTATAAATGCACATAGGTCGAGGGAAATTGAAAGATATTGATGTGCACAAATCATATCATCTTTTGGATCATGTTTGGTTGCATATCCACGTTGTTTTGACTCAATTATCACTCTCATTCATGCTAGATTCTATATTTTTAGCTATTCTTACTTGTCTCATAGTTTGGATTGTAGGTACTATATTTTGCAATGAAATGATGAGGAATATATCATATTATCTCTTATTGGATCACTCCTCAAGTATCTACATGTTTTGGGGTTTGAAACTATACAAATACCACTTTTTACGGCATGCAATTCAGACCTACACGCTGAAAGTTATGAGCAGAATACACAACAGCCCAGAACAGCAAAGTGCACGACGTGCACCACAAAATGCACGCCGTGCACCTGGAGCATCGAGCAGAATGAAAGTTTCTGGAAAGTTGCACGGCGTGCACGCAATTGCACGACGTGCACCTGGGAGCTAAACGTTTTTGGAAAGTTGCACGGCATGCATTTCTTCAGCGCACGACGTGCACAGTGCATTCTGGAGAAAATTAAAAGTTTCTGGAAAGTTGCACGGCGTGCACTTTTGGGTGCACGACGTGTACCTGGCAGTTTCAGCATTTTGAAAAATACGAGTTTTTGTTTAAAACGAAGTGAGAACTTAATGGGCAGTTATGCCCGATCATTTGTGGAAGTTCTCTCGTCTTAGAGCAAGCCTAGAGCATAGGAGGGCAATTTTGAGGGGAAAGGAGGTGGTTTTTTGCCAAAGAAACCCCATTCTTCCTCTCTTCTTCTCCAAGCTTCTTCTCCAAGGTGCAACGAAGCTTCTTCACTCCACAAAGCTTCTCGGGAGGGAAGTTTGTCCGGTTTGGAGCAGCTGTAGAAGTGGGATTTCGTCCTCAAGTCGGAATTCTACCTTCCTTTGGTTACACCTTGGGGTTTCTTAGCTTTTCCTTCTCTAAACCATGTTTAACTCTGAAATTTCTACACATTTTCTGCTATACATCATTATGGACGAGTAGACTCTTTTTCTTAGGCATGGGAAAGTAACTCCCATGTCATAGCTTGTATGAACATATGAATTTCGTACTAAATGTTAGTTTCTTACATATTCCAAGAGTTGTTTCATATCTGAAATGCTTATTTGTGTGATTGGCCATCATACTTGCATATTTTATACTTTCTTTCATAATCTGAGAAGATGTGTTTGAGAGTATGGAGTTACTCTTTTGGCAACTTGTCCTTGACCGCGAGAGTGGCTGGGATTATGTTGAGGAGCAAGGTTTGTGATTTGAAATGAAATATATACACGAGAGTGATGTATGGAGTTAAAATCGTCATCACTTCACTGGGAGGTGAGTGATGACTAAAAACCTCCTTTGTAAGTTAATTAACATATTTAAATTCATATTTTAATATAAGCTATGATGTGATAGTGAAATCCCAAGTCTAAGATCCTTCCAAATCTGAATCTTAACCTTTCTTAAGTGATAATTTACTGTTTTGTTTTAAATCTATAATTTAGTTGTTCTAATCCAATCATCTTGTTTACAACGATCTAGATTATTAAAAATCATAACTCTTGCGCCTAACTAACCAACGCTCCTTGTGTTCGACCTCGACTACAACTACTCTCGTATACTTGCGGGATATAGCTAGTTGAGTAAAAGATCATTCTTAATGATTGAAACTCGTTAGTGTAAACAACCAACAGATATCAGTACTTTGTAATCAAAAGATAAACTTACAAGAAATTTTTTATGTGGATTTAAGTAACACTTATTATCAGGTATAGATGTGCATAATTAATTTAAATTTTCAGTCACCCAGATTTTTGCCATTTTTATTATCATAAAAAAGTGGTTACAACACCATACCTGCAAGACAAGAATTATCCCATTTCGATATATAGAATAGGGAGGATAAAACAAAATCTACATATATTTGACTATTATACAATTATTTACAAGGAAATGTACCATAAGAAGAAGAAGAGTGAAACAATTAATAAGTGCATGCTTGAAACTATAATCAGATACAACTCCTATAGAAAGTCAAAACCTCCTCAACATCAATAGGGGATAAAGAATAAAAGGCAGACAACCTTATAATAAGGCTTCAAACTAAAAAACATAATCAATTAAGGCTTATCAAGAAGAATCCTACAACCCATAACTCTGGTCCAAGAAATCAAAATTGTTGAACTCGAAATGCTAACTTAACATAAGAAAACCAGGAAAAGAGTTCCTTTCACTAAGGAACAAAGCCTATAAAATTATATTCAATTGTGAACTTTGACCAAATGTCATTATTATAGACCTTTGAACCTTCAAAAATTGCCTTACTTATGCAATTATGAATTTGATAGAGAATAGTTATGTGGCAACATGACTCTTGTTATTTTTGTGAAATTATATCTTGCATATATAAAGGACACCTACTATAAGATCTTTGGCTTGAGAAAACTCCTAGACTTATAAGGTAACAAGACATATAAAGAAGAGATGAGTGATAGGATCTTCAATATTAAGTCAAAACATACAAAAAAGGTGCAATCTTTTTTGGATTTCTTTTTAGAAAATCCATAGATCTAGTCATTATGTATCCTCCAGATCACCAATTAAAACCATTCAAGAACATTGAACCTCTGCAACCACTAACCCATTACTTCTCAGGAATGGAACTCTTAGGTCTTCCCAAGGATTATTTAGTTTATTTTTTACCTTCCCACAACATAAAAAGAATCATGTTGCATAAGAGGGGGCACAAGATTGGACATGAACAACTTTAGGTATACACCATAACTAGCTTCACAACTGAATTAGCAAAGGTCAAACAACCTTTTCCCAAAAATTAAAAAGAAAACTTACTATCTATATTTTTGGTTAGGAAATTACCGCCTTTCAACCAAAGACCACTCAAAAGGGAAACTTCTTTCTTGCCTCCAATTTGGAAATCAATATAGGTTTTTATTCGTTTGCTAAAGTTCACAACCTTATTCCACATCCAGGATTGATATCACAAAGACTTGGGTAACCATATAGAGTCATTTTTAGGCATGTGACATGGATCCATTTTGCTTATAATCAAGCCTTATTTGAAGCTACATTCTAAAAAAAAGCCAAATTCAAACACATAAAATTAATCTTACATGCAATTCCAAGACAGTAGAAAATATAATAGAATGGTCGTGATATAATAAAATGTAATGAATGATAGAAATAAGTAACACGAAGTAAATTAATAGAGTGGGGGATGTATGCATGACAATATACAATTTTTATTGAAGAAAGAATACAAAATGGGAAATATGAGTTTGAATCATAAGTGCAACTTGAGTTTGAAAAAGATATCCTAGGGTGATTTTCCTATCTAGTATACATCAAGAGGAGTGGAATCACCAACATGACATGCCTTACGAAACATGACTTGCATAGAAAACTAGTATATTAGTTCTTGTAGTTGGAAAAATATAAGGTTATGCAAAGTAATGAATTAAAAAATGATTTATGATTGTTTAGTAAAAACTCATGAAAAATTAAAAGATGATTAAAAAGTTGTATGCTAAGAGATATTTAGAATGTAATGTTCATGAGATATTTTGGATGCATCGTATTGTTAGGGTCAACTAAGATTAGCCCCCCATATTGCTCAACAAATTTTGGTACTTATGATCATCTAGATTCAAAATAAAGAAAGCAAACAAGTATTTTAGTTGGTGGATTAGTATACATAGAGTTAAAACCTTTACTTTTCTCATCTTTGATTATCATGATCCATAAGCACTGAACTCTTTTGGCCATCTATTTGAGTTCTTCTTTATACATTATTAGAGAGATAAAGTAAACCAATGAAAATATATATATAAACTTCTTTGTAAATTCAGTCATATGTTTAATAAAAAGACAAACTTTATAGTGTAAGATATGATAGAGAGGGAAGAGATAGATAAGAATATTTTAAAAAAAGTTGTGATCTTTCATTAAACCATGTTCCTAATATATGTACAATGTTGTAACAATGAAGTAGTTATGGAGAAGAAGAAGAAGAAGAAAGAAGAAGGAAAGAGTGGTGTAGTACCTCCTAGATGAGACTATGTAGGTAGCATGTCATCATTAAATGGGTCTAGAATAGCTCAGGTTGGTTGATCCATAGGAAAATGGGGATGTCCAAGTCATATGTATGCTCTTTCATTATGGATCATATGTTCCCAGATTCAAGAGGGAGACAAGAAGCATAAAGAGTTTTTAAGCCTCAAACAGTCAAAATTCTATAGTTCATGTCAGCACATCATTGAGTGCCATGCACCAAAAATCACTATTGCATTTGTTTGAAAGTACAAAGGAAGGGTATGTAAAAGAACTAGGACCCCGAGTTTGATCAGATAGAAATGGTGGCATCACCACTTAAATTTTGATCAGGTATGCAAGATTTCAATGACCACTCTAAATGGGAGTAAAAGTGTCACCTTTTTTAGTAGGAGTCGATGTCTATTTATTGAATTTTTTTGCCCATGAAGTGGCATATACTTCAATCACAATTTGAGTAAACCAATTTTATCACAGTTGAAGTTTATTTTAGTGTTTTTTCTTATAATGCATACATAAATAAGTGGTAAAATGTCAATTAAGTGGACAAACAAAGTATATTAACATTGGTATGTTGCAGAAGATCATTGTTGTAGTTGTACAATAGTTATATCATTTTCTTCCTAATACTTGTATCCACTTCACTTGGCATGCTATCCAAAGAGAATTTTGGGGACTTCTTTATGCAATTATCTTTGACTTATTGATCAATCATCAAGTGAAAGTCTTCCATCAACATGTTGTTCGAAGGGGGGAAGTCTTATCCTTTTATACATTACACCACCTCATGTTGAAATAAGTGAGGATAATGCACATGTTAATAAGTTTGCCACATAGTCATGCAATAGATTTCCACCTATCCATGTCAATAGTATCATCATTAGCTCTATATACAATTGTGCCTTTGCTTGGGCTTCCCACATACATCACACCACATCTTGAAAGGATTGTGCCACTTTGTTGATGACGGTAAATCACACGTCACAAATATTCATAATAGAGGTGTGCAACATGACACATTTTTGTTAGGATTTTCTTAATAAACGTTGTTTGTCTATCCAAACTCATCACATTACCCTATCAATAAAATTACTATTTATATTAGTTTCAACTAGAATGAATTCATTTATACAGAGATGCCTTAATTCCCCATAAATTTTTGACTCAAGGCTACATTAGGCCTACCATACTTTGATAATGACTTAATTTTTTTTGATGTTATTTGGCAACTAGAGAAATAAATTTTTGAGTCAGGGCTACATGAGGCCTACCATTCTTTGATGATGACTTAATTGTTATATGTTATTTGACAATAGGAGAACATCAACAAGTCATGCGACAAAGATTAAGTTGACTCAAGATCATTAAAAAACTCATTTAATTCATTTTTTAGAAGAAGAAAAATGCCATTGTACGTATGCCTTGTATAAACTCAAATGTACTTATTGAGATGATGATGACAAAGATATAATTGCACTTTCATACTACAATTTTGAAAAGTTCAATTGGTTTTTTTCATAGGAAAATAAATGGCACAATCAAAATGAGGGTTTTTAATAGTTTAATAATTTCCTTGTGTTAGAAATACACTAAGAACAACAAATAGAATCATCTCAAACTCCCTAGGAAAAATCAAACTCGAACATGTTATTCTAGCCTTGGTTTGAAAGCATTGTCGGTAGTAACTGACCTATGAAAATTTCATCCAACTGTATTGGGTCATTTCCAACTGGGATATCATAAACTAGAATTCCTTAGGGTAACTATAGCCAATCATGTTTCTTGAAAGCAAAAAGGTCAATTATGTGTGACAATTAATATGAAAATTCCAACCAAAAAATAAGATAATCATTTTTTTATTCACAAGTAGCTATTTTTAGGAGAATGAAAGTAAAGATCTATTATGACTTTACGACTTCTCCTTAAAATAGATATATTCAGTCAAAATCACATGTATTGTCTAGTACACACCCTCAAATATAAATATGAACAATTTAAAAGCTTTATCACGCTCTGAATTCTATGCAGTTGAGGTAGTTTCTAAAAGTTCCCTTTAAACTCCATTCTTAAACTTCTACTCAATGTTTTTGGAACTGGATTGTTGTCGGGACCGGTGTTGACTGGGACTAGATTTAGTTGGGTTGAACCATAGTGGTCGAACCGACTGGACCATTAATGACACCAACAAAATATTGAACCGGAATAACTCAAATAAGTCAACATAGTATGAGGCATTTAGTGGTTGGATCGGTAAAACTACATGAACTAGAATATATATATATATATATATATATATATATATATATATATATATATATATATATATATATATATATATATATATATATATGGATTAGGAATTGTGTACTGGTCGGTACATGTATGTTATGTGTGACGTCCATTAAAATGGAATATGTGGAATCTACTAAATAAATTTGACCATTTGGATTGAATCAACATTGTACATATTAGATGTATTTAAAAAATTACAACCATATATCACAAGTAACATGAGATATAGTAACATATCATCCAATAGTTTTTGCAATTTCTACAACTTACCGTTGATTAGAAAATATACATCTTCTTTCATTAAATGATCTAGAAATGTTAGATTTGAGAAGATATTTGATAAACATGTTATAAAAGTGGCCCACATCACATTTGTAAGGTTATTTTGTTGTGTGTAGTTGTACAACCATCATAAATTAAGGTAGGTACATATAAGATACATGTACTCAGGTACACAATTCTTTTAGCTATATATATATGTGTGTGCGTGTGTGTGTGTGTTGGAATCATGTAAACATATTCTGACTTCTTCCTAAAATTAATAGGAGTTCAAGAGTTACATGTAGCCCCAACGCAATACAACATGAAAATAGAGCTACAACCTACTCTTCTAGCTTTTGTACAACTTAATTTTAATACATTTTCAAATTTTTACAACAATACTCATAGAATTTGCAACAACACCTTGATGTCTGTAGGCATTCTATTCCTTACAGATATGGTAGCATAGAATAGAAAATAGAAGCTTCTTCCTATCATCATTCCCACACTTTGTTAGCATCCTTCTTGGACCGCCCACTAGCTGGAGCTGTACCTTGAAATCCTTACACAACATATCCCAAATCTCTCTTGTGAATTTGCATTCACCAACAAGATGATTATGAGATTCTTCGACATGCATACATAGTAAGCACATTGTGGATACATCATAGTTCCATCCCTTTATCCTATCAAGAGTAGTAAGAACAATGTATAGAATTTTGAATACACACATACTCCATTTCAACACGTACCCCCCAATCCAATCTTGCTCCCCATGCATGTCCTTTGCACCCCTTGTGTGCGTCACCTCCCATAAGCATGTCTTTGGATCTTTAAGTCTCCATCTCTCCATATCCTAGCCTCAAACAAGTGTTTAACATGTTTCCATGTTTATGTCATGACAGTAATAGTGTGAGAGTATCCTTCCATTGTCTTTGACTTGAAGTCTAGTCCTCTTGGATATCTCTCCCTCATCCATTTTACTCAATATGAGGTACCTTCTTGATAAATGATTATTCTCTGCATTGTCCCCCACTTTGTTATGTCTTTAGGTGCTTTTAAATTCATCCCTCCTTCATCTTTTGGGAGTGCTACTCTTGCATATCTCATTGGATGATGCCCACTTGCCCACATAATATTTGCCATCTTCATATTTATTTTGTCCAGGACTAGACCGAGAATCTCCCCCTGTTGCACCTAGAAAATAAGAAGTCCTTCAATAGCAGCCTTTATCAGTGTTGCTCGTCCTGTCATGGATGTCTTCTGTGTCAGCCACCGATTCACCATTTCCTCCACCATGTCCATGCAGTCGACAAAGTCCTTGACATGTAGATTACCTCCAACTAAGGGAAACCTAAGGTATTTTGTTGGGAAGTTCCCCCTCTCCATGCCCATTGCATCTACTAACATGTCTTCTATCTGATAACAATTCTTGGATAAGAAAATATGTATTATGTTTGCATTCACACACAACCCCGTCTGCTCTCCAAACTTCCCTAGTAGATTTTTAAGATTTTCCAAAGAATGTTGCTTAGCTTCAACAAAAACTAACACATCATCTACAAAAATCAAATGAGTCATCACCATTATACCGTGTATCAGTGTAGGGATTGATCTCCTTTTTTTATCTCAACTTACTGCATCTTTTGTGTGAAGTACTCCATAACAATCACAAAGAGTAGAGGTGAAAGGCAGTCTCCTTGCCTCAAACCATTACCTCCTCTAAACATTCCTACAGATGTGTTGTTAATTAGAATAAAATTCTTATAGTTCCAACACACTACTTTATCCAAAAAATCCATTTCTTATTGAACCTCATTTGTTTCATTATCCACCACAATTTCTCACATCTAACGCTGTCATAGGCTTTGGAAACATCCAATTTTAAGCAGGCGTTTCTACTTCCTCTCTCACATTGTAGTCCAACAGAAATTCCCCCACCAACAATGCACAATCACTAATGCTTCTTCCTATAACAAAAGCTCCTTGATTTGTAGATATAAGATAGGGAAGTACCATCTTCAGTCTAGAAGTCAAAATCTTAGCAATGATTTTATATTGTACCGAGCAATATCAATAGGTCTGAAATCAACAAGAGAGGAAGTAACCTTCTTCTTAGGAATGAGTACCGGAAAAGAAGCGTTAACCTATCTCACTATGTTACCTCCTTTAAGAAACATATGCAACCAAATCCTCCTTGATGATATCCCATGTCTTCTTGTAGAAAATAACATTGAATGTGTATGTATGTATGTATGGGATAAAGACAGACATTCTCTCCCCCTCTCCCATTCCCGTGATGGAGCCCGAATGTATGGGAGGGTGATAAACCAAGGCGGCAGCTGGGATTCGAACCCGACTCCCTTCATGATGAAACACTGTGCTTGACAACTTGAGCCACTCCTTGTCGACGTATGTATGTATCGGAATCAGGTAAATATATTCCGACATTCCCCCTAAAAAATATTAGGGGGTCAAAGCTTACATGTAGGCCCAACGCCATACACGCATATCACCAATACAACTCACACATCTAGCTAATATGTAGTCTGCTCCTAATGCATTTACATATTTTTATAGAAATGCTTGGGGCATTTGTGGACTTCCCTTGGTGTTTTCTAGCATTCCTTTCTTCCCAAACATGGTAGCATAGGCCAACAAACAAGATATTTTTCTTTACATCTGTTCCGCATCTAGCAAGTATCCTTCTCGGTTCAGCAATAAGTTGGATTTGAAGTCTGAATTATCTGCATAAATACTCCCATATCTCCATTGTGAACTTGCATTCCCCCACAAGATGGCTGTGACTTTCTTCCTTTTCCTCACATAGCAGGCATGTAGTAGATATATCATGGTTCCAATTCTTAATTCTATCAAGAGTAGAAAGGATATTATGCAGAAAATTTATAGACAAACATGCTCCATTTTGGTACATACCTACCCGTCCATACTTGCTCACCCACCGAGTTCCTTACACCTCTAGTACGGGTCACCTCCCACAAGCATATCTTCTTGTCTTTGAGCTGCCAACCTCTAGAATCATTAGCTACAAACAGATGTTTGACTTGTGGCCACATCTCCCTAATGACATTGATGGATCTTGAGTATCCCTCTCTTGTCTTTGGAATAAAGTCCAACCCCCTCCAATATCCATCTCTCATCCACTTTCCCCATGTAGAGGTGCCTTCCTGGAATGCAACAAGCCTTCTCATGGATCCCCATCTTGCAATGTCTCTCGGAGTCTTCAAGTTCAACCCACCTTCATATGTAGGAAAAGCCAACCTTGCATATTTCATAGGATGGTGCCCACTCCCCCAAAGAAACTTAGCAATTTTCATTTCAATTCTATCCAGAACAAATATGGGAATTTCACCTTGCTATACCCAAAAAATAAGAAGTCCCTCTATAGCATCTTTTATACGAGTTGTACGCCCTACCATGGAAGTCTTTTGTGTAGGCCATCTGTTTATCATCTCCTCTACTCCATCAATGCATCCCGTGACGTCTTTGACTTGAAGATTGCCACCACCAAGAGGAAATCCCAAGTACTTGGTTGGGAAGTCACCCTTTTCAACACCCATAGCTTGTGTAAGCCTCTCCTCCAGTTGATAGCAGTTTTTGGATAAAAAGATATGTGTTTTATTTGCATTAACACACAACCCCATTTGCTCCCCGAACTTAATCAAAAGGCCTTTAAGATTCTCTAAATGTTGATGTTTGGCTTCTACAAAAATCAGCACGTCATCCGCAAAAATAAGATGAGTCATTACCTTAGTGCCATGGACTGTATAAGGTTTTATTTCCCTCTGTTCTTCATCTTGCTGCATCTTTCTTGAGAAATATTCCAATGCAATCACAAACAATAGAGGAGACAAAGGGTCCCCTTGCTGTAATCCATTTCCACCTCTAAATAGACCTGTAGAAGTGTCGTTAACCAGAATGAAATAGCTAGTTGTCCCAACACACTGTTTTATCCAGCTGATCCATTGCTCATTGAAACCCATCTGTTGCATGATCCACCATAACTTCTCCCACCTCACACTATCATAGGCTTTGGAAACATCAAGTTTAAGGCATGCCTTCCTACTACCTCTCATGACATTATAATCCAAAAGAAATTCACCAGCAAGAAGGGCACATTCACTAATACTCCTACCTGTGACAAAGGCACCTTGATTTGCAAAAATCAGATAGGGGAGGACCATCTTCAACCAAACAACCATGATTTTTGCAATGATCTTATATTGTACTGAACAACATGCTATAGGCCGAAGATTAGCAAGAGAAGAGGTGACCTTATTTTTTGGGATAAGAACAAGAAAAGAATGATTAACATGTCTCACCATATTTCCTCCTTCCATGAACTAGTTCATATAAGCAAGCAGATCATTTTTGATGATTCCCCAAGTTTTCTTGTAGAAGTAAGAATTGAAACCGTTGGACCCAGGTGACTTGTTGCTACCAATACTCCATAGAGCATTTTTCACCTCTTGTTCATTAACTCTTCTTATAAGGATGTTATTATTGGTGCTAGTGAGCCTGTACTTCCAATCAACTTCCTCCTCCTCATCGATATCTTCATGAAAGTTTTTGTTGTACAAAGATGTGTAGAAATTTATAGCATGTTCTTCAATGTCCTCCTGCTTGTTAATCACCTCTCCATTTGCATTAATAAGTTCAGAAATGATGTTACCTACCTCCCTCCTTCTCACCGTGGTATGGTAGAGCTTTATATTCCGGTCCCCATCATTCATCCATTTTTCTTTGCTTCTCTGCTAGTAGAATTTTTCCTCTGCCTTTTTTAAATCTTCCAGCATCATCTTTAGCTCCCTATCCTTCTCTATCAAATGGGGGTTCAGTGGGTCAGCCAACAGTCTTTCCCTAGTTTCTTTGCACTCCCTTTTGGCCTCTTTCAACATATTTGAGATATTTACCTCCTCCTTTGCCCACTTTTTCATGACCATCTTAGTGTTCATTAGCTTCTTGGCAAACACATACATAGGATTACCAGTCACCTGAGTGTTCCATCCCTTTTTAATGACATCATCAAAGCCTTTCCAGTCAGCCCTTTTTAATGACATATGTATGTATGTATGTATGTATATATGTATCAGAAAGTTGGTAAATATATTTCTTACCCCAAAGGGGACAAAGTAAAAGTTTTACACATCATAGAACTCCTTAAAACAACATCTCCAACATTGAGGAGATTTACAATAATTCCCAATTCCTCAATCTAGTATTATCAACTAACCCTAGATTGTCCTTATAACAATAGTTAAGCAAATTTCATGTGAAATCATTTTAAAAAGAACTAGAACATCTGAAGCTTAGCCTCCAAATCTCTTCTTGTTCCTCTCACTCCAAATATAGTGTGAACAAGTAGTCACACACCAAATGGCTAGGGTTTTATCATCTCTATTCAAAAGCTTCGTACTATCAAGTACCTATTTGAGGTCCATCTCTTGTTTCATGTTCATGTTCAGTGCGTATCTGCCCCAAAGATACCTCCAGAATTTATAACTCCAAAAAAGGTGGTCAATATCTTCTTCACCATCATTATAGAGGTAACAAGTGCTACTAGTGTTAGGGTACCATGCTTTAACCCTGGATAAGGTGGCAAGATAGTCTTTGTATGCTATGAAAGCAATAAGACTCCATCTCAGGTTGTGATGGTTGATCCAAAGATTGATAATGGCTCCATCATCTGGACCTTATTGCCTGCATCTATCCCAAGTATCAAAATCAATATCATTCCGGTGGTATAAGTCCCACACTTCATTATCCTTCTCCATTGCGTAAAGAAACCCCATCTATGTGGAGGTTTCTCCTAAAGATTCATACCATATCTATTCAGCATCCAAGAATCCCAAATAGATTCATTACACATCAATCTCTTAATACGTTTGACAGTAAAGCGATTAGCAAGGTCCAACAAGGATTGAGATCCAATCCCTCCTTCACTATATGGGTATGAGAGTTTGGACCAGCTGGCTGGGTGTGAGGCACTTCTCCAGATGAAATCACTCATCATAATCTCCATTCTTCTCAAGGTCAAAGTAGTGATTTCACCTTAAGCCAACCAATATCGAATCAACCCTATAGCACAAGTTTTGATCAACAGAACGTGACATGCCATAGAGAGTTTAGTTCTAGGCCATCTGCCTATCATATCCTTCAATTTATCTAGACACACGTGGAAGTGAATCCTCCTTAGGTTGCCTCCAGCCAGAGGATAACCTAGATACTTCATTGGCAGTGTTCCAAGTTGAACACCCAAAAGAATCACAATCTCCTCTTTGTTACTAACCAACTTTGACAGAAATACACTAGATTTAGAATCATTGATTTTCATTCCAGTATACTTCCCAAATTCTTCTAGTATCTTCCTCTACTAAAAAATACTTTGAGTTCTAGCTTCTATGAATACCAATACATCATTCATGAAAAGCAAATGGGACATGACCAGGGTATTCATTATGGTGTATGTCCTTATTAGCTTACTGGACATAGCCACATTAAGTTTCCTGCTCAGACCTTCCATGGAAATATTGAAGAAGAGAGGTTATAAGGGGTCACCCTACCGCAACCCGTTGGAGTTTGTAAACAGACCCTTTGAGGTACCATTGATCAGAAGAGAGAACAAGGGAGTTGATACACATTGTTTCACCATGTCTATCCACTTCTCACAAAAACCCAAACCTTCAAGACATTTCCAGAGGTAGTCCCAACAAACAAAATCATAAGCCTTTTTGATGTCAAGTTTGAGACAAGCTGATGGAGTGCTTCACTTATGGTTGAAGTTCAGAGTGAACTCAACAACCAAAATAGAACAATCTTCAATCTTCCTACCATGCACAAATGCCCCTTGATTGGGAGATATGAGTTTAGGTAGAATCAAAGCTAATTGATGTATAATGATTTTAGTTATAACTTTTTAGAACATAGAACAATAGGCGATTGGATGAAAATCAACCAGAGAGGACACAATCTCTGTCTTGGGTATTAGGGCAAGGAATACATGATTCACTTGGCGTACCATATTCCCACCTTTAAAGAACCACGTGATGGCCTTTATGAGATCATCATTCATGATCTTCCAGTTCTGTTGGTAAAAATAGCCATTAAAATTGTCTGGTCCGGGGCTTTTATCAGCACCAATGCTCTTGATGGCATTCAGAATGTCCTCTTCTACAGGTTCCTTGCACAGTAGTTCATTATCCTCATATGAAACGAGTTTGTCCCATTGGATATTCGCTACTGTATTGTCTTTCTTCTGATTATAGAGATTGTTGAAAATTCTCACAACTTCATTAGCAATAGCTTCACCATCATCAGTGAAAACCCCATTCTCATAATAGAGCTCTGTGATAGTATTAATAGCATCACTTCTCTTCACTGTAGAGTGGTAAATCTAAGTGTTTTTGTCTCCGTTGACTATCCACTGCATTCTGCTCCACTACTAGTAGTACTTCTCCTCCTCCTTGTATGTATGGGATTAAGAGAGAAAGATCCCCCCCTCTCCCATGCCCGTGGCGGAGGCCAAATGCCCAGGAGGGTGGTAAATCAAGGCGGCAACTCGGATTCGAACCCAGGTCCCTTTGTTAGGAGACACCGTGCTTGACCACTTGAGCCACCCCTTACTGGCTCTGCCTTGTATGTATGTATGTATGTATGTATGTATGTATGTATGTATGTATGTATATGTATGTATGTATATGTATATTAATTTAACCATATATATGTATGTATGTATGTATATGTATATGTATATGCATACGTATATGTATATGTATATGTATATGTATATGTATATGTATATGTATATGTATATGTATATGTATATGTATATGTATATGTATATGTATATGTATATGTATATGTATATGTATATGTATATGCATACATATACATATATGTATATGTATACGTATATGTATATGTATACATATATATATATATTTATATATATATATGTATATATATGTATACGTATATGTATATGTATATGTATATGTATATGTACATGTATATGTATATGTATATGTATATGTATATGTATATGTATATGTATGTGTATGTGTATGTGTGACGTCCCCCAATTTCTATATACTTTCCATAGTGACATTCATAGATATGTGTGCACTCATATCTATAGATGTCAAAAGGGAAAATATAAGAGATTAAGGTGGTCAGCTAAAATAGAGATTGAGCCAAGATCAAGTCCACATCATCATATAATGCCATACAAACATTCATTCATAAAGATAATAAAGTCATTACATATGGAGAGAAAATATTGTTCTAGAGAAAGTTAACTTTATTACATAGGATCTCAATCATCCTCAATATCAACTAGGAAAAGAATTAAACTAACATCTAGAAAGAAATGAGATAAGAGGAAACGATCTATCTAATATATCCTCCAAGTTTATTATTTTATGCCTTTAGGTACTTTGAGCATGCATTTCACTTTGTTGTCAATTGTTCCTTGCACCTAGAAAATACGAGAAACAAAACATCAACAGAGATGGTACATGGTAAACGTTACACTAATAAGGGTGCATAAAGGAAAATATTTGAAGAAGAAGAAAAGAGAGATAAAACCATTTCTTAAGACAAAAATCAGGTAAACATCCTTTTTATTACAATCATTTTGATGTGGTTGTACTACACATATTGCACTTGACTTACATCTAGTGTGGGCAATATAATATCATCATACATCTAACATGGACCAAGGAAACATACATCCATGTTAGGCAACATACCTCCACACTAGGCTATGTGCTCTAGTAGCTACAACCCATCATAGCCATTTATGTTACATTAGGTTTGGCGAAGTATAACTCATACTAGTCAACCAAGCAATACTATTCAAATACGAGCATTCAAGGTATACATATCATAGGCAACCAGAAATCTAGTCCTATACTTATAAGACCACGTACCTGCTTGTTCAAATCAGATATCCAAAGATTTAGAATCAATCAAGAATTTAGTCACCCTGCAAAGAAAGCAAGGGTACAACATTACTATTGGTCCACGTGATGAAGACTAAGATATGCCCTTAGTTATTATTCCTTTTTATGTATCTTAATCCAGATCAGGGATTTCCCATATTTTAATTGAGTTTAGAGATATTTATGAGGTCTGATCCATCATTAATTAGTTTGCTTAAAAGATAGCATTTAATTAATCAATTGGAAGATTTCCATAAACTAGGGTTTATAAGATGGTTGGATAAAAGGGAAAAGCAACCCTATACATATTAACCATTCATAACATCAAGGTTCGTTTTAAAGATTCAGATCAATCATAATCACTAATTATCATCTAGTGATATTAATTTTGTTATAAAGATATATCTTATTCCATGTAGAAAGAGAAACTAGATCTAGGGTTTCTCCTAATCCTTTGATCATTTATCATCTTAGAATAGGATTTCGAGTTATTTAGAAACAGAGTTCTATCTAGGGTTAATTACACCTTAGAAGGTCATATATCATCAAGGAAAACTGTTATAAAAAATTAATTATAATTAAGGGGGTCATTAAGGATTTAGGCAACTATTTTTGAAAAAGGCAACGGATCTAGGTCTTGGTAGCATCTTATTTGGACAGAGAACAAATTTTTGATCAAAATGGTATATAGGTTCGTTATTTTCTGCTAATCCTGTAATTTTTTATGATTTTCTTAAGATAAACTATTTTCTTGAATAAAAGAAAAAGAAGAAGAGGATCTTACCTTGATCAACGGTCGAATCCTACTGGATCGACGGCCCAGGTTGATCCAAGGTCTTGCAAGTTTGATCCCGGGTTGCTGACATGGTGATTGACTATTGGTTCGCTTGGCACCCTGGGTCCTGACCTGGTCAGCGTGTCCTCACACGAGTAGGCTCCAGGTCGCGGTGGAGGGCTCACCGGCGAGAGTAGGAAAAGGAGCAACATGCTCCCAACATGGGTGAGGAGGTGCCGCCCAGATTCTACTGCCGCTTCCAAGTCAAGGGAGGTAGGTAGAGGAGAGGGAGGAGACGAGAGGGAGGAACGCCCAGTAAGGGCAGTGCGGCAGCGCCGCAGGGTAGCTCTAGGGTTGACGGGAGATCCTGGGGAATGATTAAAGCTCGGGAGGAAGTGGATTGAGGTAAAGGAAGGTGGCGGTGGTGTCTAGGGTAGGCACTTGGGTAGGTTTAGGGTTGGCTGGGGGGGTCCCGAGCTTTACAGCCGCCGCCGGAGTGAGAGCAACAAAGAAAAGGGGAGGTCGTTCTCCCTGCTCCGAGGGTCTTGGGTGATGCGTGAGGATTTGTTGAGCTCGTTTTGGTGAGAGGAGTGTGCCCTCCAAATATCTCAGGAAGGAGACTCAGGAGTCAGGCGCTCGAGGTCGTCGTTGGGTCAGGGGTTCTGTTAGGGGTCAAGACCGGGAAAGGCGGGAGGTAGGTGACGCGTCCTTGACCCTTGGATCATAGTGTGGATCTGTGGCCATAAGATCGGACGACTGGATTTGAAAACCAGCTAAGTGGTCCGCGCCCAACAGCTTAATGGGTCGTGTGACCTAAAATTTGATCAATTAAATTGAAAACCTAGGTCCTAGAGTTACTAGATGGAATTATACACCTGATTTTCAAATGTGAATAACTCCCAAATGGTACATCCAATTGGAAAAAAAATTTAGGGGTAGCTTAATGATGTCAAGATGTGACTATGGTATAAATTAGGGGTCCAAAATAGAAAGTTTGATGTGTTCATTTATTAAATACATTATCACATGTACTTTATCATCATAACATATTAGGGTTTGCATTTGTTTTTGCAATTTGTGACACATATTTGTCCAATTGAGTGAGGAAATTTTTATGAGGATATATTGGTCAACAAATTTTCCTGCTTAAGGGCCATGAATAGGGCTTCATCAATGCTTCGGGGACGAGAGGCTATAACTAGGGTTTTTAGGTGTGCGGAGAGACAGTCTACATAATGCTCAGTGAGGCGGTCCTCAGACCAGATAGGGGCATAGCGTTCCAGAAGCCTAAACTTCCAGGTATAATCGGCCACTGAGATACTACCCTGCAGAAGCTCCATGTACATCTTCTCTTTCCTCTTCCTCTCAGCTATGGGCATGAAGCGGTCGGTGAAGAGGGTCTTAAAGGCTTCCCACTCCAAGTTATCTACTTCCTCTCCTTGGTTCCCACCATAGTTCTCCCACCATATCTTCGCCCCTCCCTTAAGCAAATGGGTGGCGAATTTAACCTTCTTTTCTTCAGGTACTTCTAGGGTACGGAAGGCATTCTCTATGGAAAGGACCCAGGCGTCATCCTTGTCCATGACTTCGGGTTGGTCTTTGCCCCAAAAGCTATCAAGGTTGAGCTTAATGAAGTCTATCATCTTCACCTCCTTTTTCCTAGAGGGGCTAGGTTCAGGGGTTCCTTTTGTGGCGAGGGTTTCCATAAAATCTAGAAGGATTTTCTTTTGTTCCTCCCACCTTTCTTTGGCCATAGTTTCAGGATCAGGTACTTCCGAGGTTTCAGGCTCTTTTCTCTTCTTAGAGGACGATTCTTCCGAGGCCTTAGAGTTACGAGTCTTAGGAGGCATCCTGAAATTAATTTGAATATATTAGATTTATTACTTCAAAAATTATTCTCGTCATTATCATTATTATTATCACATGATATTTCATTATTCTCCTTTATCAATTATTAATGTTCTTAATGTTGTGATTTATGGAGGATATCCTAAGATCCTTATCAGTCGATCCTTAGGACTTTATAAATAGAGAGACTCATTCCTAACCTTATAACAAAGGTAAGTGGGAAGATTTATTTTAAAACATAGATGAGAGGGAGAAATATTTCCTATAGAAGAGGTGAGAGGGAAAATCTATAGATGAGAAGGTTCCTAAATTAAGGTAAGCCAAAGAATAGGGGACACTTAGGATATTGGCCAGGTAGACTTATACTGCCATAAAGGTAGCCTCGTGATTGCCAAGCTAAGTGGCTCAGAGATTTTAATCAGACCCATGGCAGATGCTATCCTAGACACCTCCACCCTTCATATCCCTAACTCAAGGACTACCCTAGACTCAAATAGGGTGAATGAAGTTCATGTGACTTTATTTGTGAACATTGGCTCTGATACCAACTGTGACGTCCTCCAATTTCTATATACTTTCCATAGTGACATTCATAGATATGCATGCACTCATATCTATAGATGTCAAAAGGGAAAATATAAGAGATTAAGGTAGTCAACTAAAATAGAGATTGAGCCAAGATCAAGTCCACATCATCATATAATGCCACACAAACATTCATTCATAAAGATAATAAAGTCATTACATATGGAGAGAAAATATTGTTCTAGAGAAAGTTAACTTTATTACATAGGATCTCAATCATCCTCAATATCAACTAGGAAAAGAATTAAACTAACATCTAGCAATAAATGAGATAAGAGGAAAAGATCTATCTAATATATCCTCCAAGTTTATTATTTTATGCCTTCAGGTACTTTGAGCATGCATTTCACTTTGTTGTCAATTGTTCCTTGCACCTAGAAAATATGAGAAAAAGAACATCAGCAGAGCTGGTACGTGGTAAAAGTTACACTAATAAGGTTGCATAAAGGAAAATATTTGAACAAGAAGAAAAGAGAGATAAAACCATTTCTTAAGACGAAAATCAGGTAAACATCCTTTTTATTACAATCATTTTGATGCGGCGGTACTACACATATTGCACTTGACTTACATCTAGTGTGGGCAATATAATATCATCATACATCTAACATGGGCCAAGGAAACATACATCCATGTTAGGCAACATACCTTCGCACCAGGCTATGTGCTCTAGTAGCTACAACCCATCATAGCCATTTATGTTACATTAGGTTTGGTGAAGTATAACTCATACTAGTCAACCAAGCAATAATATTCAAATATGAGCATTCAAGGTATACATATCATAGGCAACCAGAAATCTAGTCTTATACTTATAAGACCACATACCTGCTTGTTCAAATCGGATATCCAAATATTTAGAATCAATCTATAATTTAGTCACCCTGCAAACAAAGCAAGGGTACAACATTACTATTGGTCCACGTGACCAAGACTAAGATATGTCCTTAGTTATTATTCCTTTTTATGTATCTTAATCTAGATTATGGATTTCCCATATTTTAATCGAGTTTAGAGATATTATCAGGTATGATCCATCATTAATTAGTTTCCTTAAAAGATAGCATTTAATTAATCAATTAGAAGATTTCCAAAAAATAGGGTTTATAAGATAGTTGGATAAAAGGGAAAAACAACCATATACATATTAACCATTCATAACATCAGGGTTCATTTTAAAGATTCAGACCAATCATAATCACTAATTATCATCTAGTGATATTAATTTTGTTATAAAGATATATCTTTAATTCCATGTAGAAAGAGAAACTAGATCTAGGGTTTCTCCTAATCCTTTGATCATTTATCATCTTAGAATAGGATTTCGAGTTATTTAGAAACAGAGTTCTATCTAGGGTTAATTACACCTTAGAAGGTCAGATATCATCAAGGAAAACTATTATCAAAAATTAATTATAATTAAGGGGGTCATTAAGGCTTTAGGAAACTATTTTTGAAAAAGTCAAAGAATCTAGGTCCTGGTAGCATTTTATTTGGATAGAGAATAATTTTCTGATCAAAATGTAATATAGGTTCGATATTTTCTGCTAATCCTATAATTTTCTATGATTTTCTTAAAATAAACTATTTTCTTAAATAAAAGAAACAGAAGAAGAGGATCTTACCTTGATCAACGGTCGGATCCTACTGGATCGACGGCCCAGGTTGATCCAAGGTCTTGCGAGTTTGATCCCAGGTTGCTGACATGGCGATTGACTATTGGTTCGCTTGGCGCCCTGGGTCCCGACCTAGTCAGCGTCTCCTCGCACGAGTAGGCTCCAGGTCGCGGTGGAGGGCTCACCGACGAGAGTAGGAAAAGGAGCAGCAGGCTCCCAATGTGGGTGAGGAGGTGCCGCCCAGATTCTACCGCCACTTCCGAGTCAAGGGAGGTAGGTAGAGGAGAGGGAGGAGACGAGAGGGAGGAACGCCCAATAGGGGCAGTGCGGCGGCGCCGCAGGGTAGCTCTAGGGTTGACGAGAGATCCTGGGGAATGATTAAAGCTTGGGAGGAAGTGGATCGAGGTAAAGGAAGGTGGCAGTGGTGTCTAGGGGCCTTTTATAGGCACTCATGTAGGTTTAGGGTTGGCTGGGGGGGGTCTCGGGCTTTACAATTGCCGCCGGAGTGAGAGCAGAAAAGAAAATGGGAGGTCGTTCTCCCTGCTCCGAGGGTCTTGGGTGACGTGTGAGGATTTGTTGAGCTTGTTTCGGTGAGAGGAGCGTGTCCTCCAAATATCTCAAGCAGGCGACTCAGGAGTCAGGCGCCCGAGGTCGTCGTTGGGTCGGGGGTTCTGTTGGGGGTCAAGACCGGGAAAGGTGGGAGGTAGGTGACAGGTCCTTGACCCTTGGATCATAGTGTGGATCCGTGGCCATCAGATCAGACGGCTGGATTTGAAAACCAGCTAAGTGGTCCACGCCCAACAGCTTAATGGGTCGCGTGACCTAAAATTTCATCAATTAAATTGAAAACCTAGTTCCTAGAGTTACTAGATGGAATTATACACCTGATTTTCAAATGTGAATAACTCCCAAATGGTACATTCAATTGGAACAAAATTTTTAGGGGTAGCTTAATGATGTCAAGATGTGACTATGGTATAAATTAGGGGTCCAAAATAGAAAGTTTTATGTGTTCATTTATTAAATACATTATCACATGTACTTTATCATCATAACATATTAGGGTTTGCATTTATTTTTGCAATTTGTGACACATATTTGTCCAATTGAGTGAGGAAATTTTTATGAGGATATATTGGTCAACAAATTTGATAATAAACTTTTTTTTGTCGTGAAAAATCATGTTGCTTTATTATGATGCCAAAACTTTAGGTACATGTGAACTGCACCCCTTAACCCCTTAATGGGGATTACAAAGATGATCTAACTAAAACTATGGTCTTACGTAGAAGACCCAAAATAGAGAGAGAGGAACCATCTGTAGAAATATCAAACAGAACACAAGATATAGTTCTAACTGAGATCCATAATCTTAGACAGATGAGGGATTCCACTTTCAATGCTCACCCACAAAGATAGGAACCTCAACTATTAGTAAGAAGGAAAACAACTAATAGACTGTACTCATGCTCATTGGTAGTCTCCAGGCTAGAACACTGACTATCTATCAACAAAAACTTCCTCTACTATTTCTAGAGAAGAGACGAAGAAGAAGATCTAAACAACGCCAACTGCATCAAAAGCCAAAAGCTTTGGACTAAAAAACCCTTCACACTGGCATTATCCACACTCACAGAAAAAGTGGAATGGTGATCTAGCCAAGACTCTTATCAATCGGACAGCAGACAAAGTCTTCAATTCTAACACATCACCAATGAAGAAACATGGAACAAAGAATGGGGGTTAACCCCCTTCCATTCTTTTCTTGCCTGGCTTTTTTCCCCTACTCGGCCTGAACCTACTGAAGTCCTGCGATTCTGCCTCCCAGGGATCAAATTCCAACTCTGAGTTTGAATCCATAATGGATTCATCATCCTCACCGAGCAGCTATGCTTTTCCCTGTTGAACGTCAGTAGAGAACACACTACTGTTCCAAATTTTATTAACCTGCCACGAAGTAGAACTGGACATGTCTTTAGTTCTTCTGCTTAGTTCCACCTCCCGTTCCAGATTAAGACTCCCCATGTCGATGGGTGGAAAGGATCCACACATCTCAGGTTTCGGGACTCTTAAATGGACCTAGTGTTGACATTCAGCAGCAGCAGAAAGAAACACATCCTTCACCAATTGAGCAATGGAGTCACAAAGACCCATTTCCACTGCATCAGAGACAAGAACATTATCCCCCGATTGGCTAGAAACCTTCCTCCCACGATCCACCTTGGATTGCTCCTTAGAGGACTCGTCGACATTGTCTCGAACACCTGGTGATTTCCCCAATCGCACCTGTAGGTCTTTCTCCGGTGGGGGTCTCCTTGTCTTCAGAGGACAGGAAGTGGCTCTGTGGCCAAACCTCTTGTAGTTTGGGCATATCATAGGCTTAGATATAACCTCGACCTTCAAGGTTTTTCACACAGAGTCAACCTCCACCAACGTCTCCTTAGGGAAGGTAGATTCATAGCCCAGTTCGATGCAGACCCGCGCAGCTTCAAGGCAACCTGTAGAAATGGATTTATCATCAAAGTCCACAGGTCGTCCAATGGTGTTGGCGACGCTTGAGATGTTCCTGTGATTCCAGGGAACTCCGGTGTTCTCAATTTTGAACCAAATGGGCACCTGTGAGAAGGAAAGGGGTAGAAGGGATGAACCCGGGTCCCACATACCCCAAACTATTTAAGGCTCACTCAAAATCCTATAAATAAAACCCAAAGGGGTCCTCACAAATCATCAAGTCTTAGACATCCAAAGACTGCCTCTATTGTTCCAGAGCCATTCCATCCTTCACCCACTGCCCTGAGGCTTCCGGTCTGAGATCCATACTCCATCTCCAAGCTACTTTCTCTCTCATTGACAAAGAAGGTGGGAAGAGGAGGATTCACCATCAAGCAAGCTATGAAGTGTGACGACCGTTGCTCTCTCTCCTCGAAGGGGTTGACCTTCCTCCCTCCTTTGTGGAGATGACACACTCTCTCTGTTCTCGCCCCCTTCTTTGTTCTTGCCATGAGCGAGTAGTCTCATACACTAGAGTGCAGGGAGTTGCCCCACTACCCATGTTTTCATTTCATGCAATGTAATTCATGAGTTTGCAATATAGATATACTTTCTTTTCAGTTCAACATCAATCATTTAATGAATGCTTGTTGCTTGATCACCAACTTGTGTTACTTATTATCTATTAGTATGAATTGTCTACATTTGTACTATTGGATTCAAATCTCGATTGAATGTTGGTTCTTGATGTATGTAGTCACCATGCATCTATTTTGGTATCTGGGAGTGTTTTTCAAGGAGTGGAGTAAACTCACTTCCATCGTTGTACTTTCATACTATGAAATGGAATCAGTTGACATATAAAAGTACAGCATTGATAAGTTGAGGAACACACTTTGTGAAGGGAATGATGCAAAGTAAGTGACCATTCGTTTGGGGATGGCTAGCTTTGCAACATTCCCACACTCCTCGTAGTTAGTTCTCCAAAAGGAAACTAAATCTACAAAGATACTAATTGTTTAGACTCTTATTCCATGCTATGTTACTATGTTGCATGTTTTGATCCATGTGTAGTGGTGGTGAAAACCGATCACATCCTAGTAGTTTCTTAACATTGTTTACAACCTTAAATTTACTTTCTTTTACTTTACTTGCACTTTGTTTAAACAATCAAACCAACTCTTTGATCTAAATACCAACCGTTAACGAGTTAAATGAAATTCTAACATTTTCTATCTTGTTGATCTTAATAAGACCGTTGTCCTGTGGATTTGACCCTTAACTATACTACGATAAGACTTCCACATATCCTAGCATACGTCGGTGGAGTTTTTAATCTAGTATAAGCAAGGCTAAACCTAAAGACTTACTATCTTTAGGATTTTTAGTGGTGCACAAACTCTACGCAAGTGGAAGCTCCATAAAAAATTGGAGTCGTTGCCGGGGATCGAACCCGGGTCTCTCGGGTGAGAGTTGAGTATCCTAACTAACTAGACTACAACAGAATGTTTTAATTTCATTTATCATCTTGCTAGTTGGTTAGGGTTTTACACTTTTTCTTTAAACATTACCCCATATTCTCTTGATTTCATCATATCTCCTACATCATTTGAAAAGTGTGTTTCTTCCTCTACTCAGGTAGAAGATGTGTATGAAACCATCACATAATCTCAGATTCTCCCCTGATCCAGAGTACGACTCTGAGGTAGAGAGAATCTTCCACCGCCGCATTAGACTTAATTGTCAAAGAGTCAGACAAATGGCCGAAGATCAACGCCAAGCTGCACTAGTGATGGAAAGGGTCAACGCTGCCATAGCAGCCCAGCGAGCGCAACTCATTGCCAACACGTGTGCCCAAGTTCAGGCTGATGTACGGGCTGAAGAGCAAGCCCACATCCGTGCTGAGAATGAAGAAGCCACGACTGCTGCTCAACTGTTGGTAAGAAGCAAGCAATTATGGTATTACGCTGTTCCGAAGAACTACAAAGACAACCATCTAGTCCAACCACCACTCATCAACACTCCTAATTTTGATATTAGGACACAATGGATCCAAATAATGCAGGGCATCTCATTCTCTGGAAGTGCCAGAGATGACTGCATGGACCATTTGAAGAGGTTCAAAGCTCTTTGCAGGTTGGTGCCACAAGCTGGAACAACCATGGATGCAGTCATGCTCAGACTCTTCAACTTCACCTTGTCTGGAAGAGCACTAAGCTGGTACAATTCTTTGGATGGAGAGCCAATCACCACCTGGGCTCCCTTGGAAGAGAAGTTCTTGGAGAAATTCTCCCCCCCTTCACTAACCTACCAAATCAGAGGACAAATCAACCAATTCCTTCAACTATGGGGAGAGTCACTGGATGACTCATGGGAAAGGTTCAAGGACTCTTGAGGAAATGCCCTCACCATGGAATCTCACAAAATCAGCTCATAGAAACTTTTTATAGGGGAGTAAGTGATGAAATTAAGAAGTTCTTAGATTCCTCATCTGGAGGAAAGTTTATGAGACAGAACTACGAAGATGCCTGGAGGATCATCACTCTCAGAGCCAAAAATCAATCCAATTGAGGGAGGGCGACCAGAGGAGGAGTTCTAAAGGTTTGTAAAGATGAAGAATCTATGGAAATGAAATCCATATCCGAAGCTTTGAAAACCATAGCCAACAAATAACAAGCCCTCGAAGCATCATTTGGGGAGTATGACAGAAAGAAGAACCCCCAACAAGATAAAGTAGCTACAGGAACTTGTGAGGCCTGTCATGCATCTGATCATCCCACATTGTCATGTGGTCACCTATACAATGTAATGATGGATTTGCAACTACCTCAACCACAGTATGAGCCGATCATTGAACACCCTAAGGATTAGATGCCAGAACAAGTAAATTCCATCCATTCCATACCAGTTGAAGCTTACTACAATCCAAATCAACCAAGAAACCATCCCAATTTTCAATATGGAAATCCTACGGGGACTGCTAACCCGCAACATCAAACACAAGGTAGATCTTCCAACAGACTACCTCCTGGATTTCAAAGCAACTACAACCAAAATCAAGGGAATTTTAGAAACAATTTCCAGAGATCCAACTACCCAAGAAATCCCTCTACATACTACCAATATACTCACCCTCCTCTGCACCCGACCGCAATTACAAAAAACTTAGATGCAACAACTACAACAACCTCAGTTTCCAGCACCTCAACAACAACCACCTCAAGGGCATCAACAACTCACTCAATTTCAACAGAAGAATGCCCCACCATAGCACACTGATGAACTATCCTTGATAAGGCAGATGCTGCAATCACAACAAACCATGCTGGCTAACAAGCAAGCCTAGCAAAAAGCTGTGGAAACCCAATTAGCATAGATAGCAGCTCAGCTAAAACCTCCAGTGGGCACTTTCACTGGCCAGCCAGAAGAAAATCCAAGACACGATCAACATAGACCAGAACAATTAAATGTTGTTACAACAAGGTCTGGTCGTGCTCTCACTGAAGCCATCTCGGTTAATCAAGAAGACAGGGATGTAACTGAAATCATCCCAATAGAAGAATCAGGTCAAGAAGCTAAAGAAAGGAAAGAAAAGGAACAAGGTCCCAAAGAACCAGATGTTCCACAATATAAGCCAAGGATACCCTATCCTGGTAGGTTAAAGGAAACCATACTAGACTCTAGATTCCAAAAATTCAAACTGGCAATGAAGAAACTTTATGTTTATACTCCCTTTCTCAACGCCTTATCTGAAATCCCAGCCTGGTCCAAATATCTGAAGACCTTGCTGTCAAAGAAATATATCACAGAGGAGCATGAAACTGTCAAGCTATCCCAAACCACTTATGATATCATTTTGAATAAAATGCTGAAAAAACAGAAGGACCTTGGCTCCTTTGGCATACAATGCTCTATTGGGAATACTTCTTGTAAAAAGGGATTGGCCGACTTGGGAGACATCATATCAATTATGCCATTTTCCATGTGCAAAAGATTGGGGTTCACTGACTTGTTGCCTACATCAATGACCATCCATCTCACTGATTCCACCATTACTGCACCCCTGGGAATCATTGAAGATATTTCTGTAAGAGTGGGGAGGGACACTTATGTCCCTTGTGAATTCATCATTATGGATATAAAAGAAGACCTAAGGTACCCGATAATATTCATTAGACCCTTCCTTGCCACAGCTAGAGCATTAATTGATGTCGAGGCTAGCACAATTACCTTGAGGTTGGGTAAAGAAACTGTTCAATTTAGGGTTTTCAACAGCCTGAAGAGCCCTAGTATCCATGAAGTGGTTTTTCTACTTGAAGCAATTGATAAAATGTCTCAACTCAAGATAGCAAATCCAGAACCAGCAGATGCCCTAGCAGACGCTCTAAGAAATCCGGAAGCTGAATTTTCAACCAACGAGTTAGTTCAGCAATGCCTGCAATACATGGAGCAGGCTGAAAAAGCCCCAGAAGCTACTTTTGAAGAACTGAAATCTATCACCATATTAGAGACAACAGAAGTACCCAAAGCCCCAGAAATGAAAACTCTACCAACTAGGCTCAAACATGTATTCCTAGATGAAGAAAAATTATGTCCAGTTATCATTAGCTCCTCTCTGGTTGATGATCAGGAAGAAAGGCTTCTCACTGAACTAAGGAAGCACAAGAAAGCAATTGGGTACAAGATGAATGACCTAACAGGCATAAACCCAACTCTATGCATGCATAAACTACCTATGATAGAAGAGTTCAAACCCTCGAGGGAGCACCAGAGAAAATTAAACGCAAATCTGAAAGAGGTAGTTCGCCTCGAGGTTCTTAAACTCTTGAAAGCGGGTATTATCTATCCAATTTTTGACTCTCAGTGGGTTAGTCCTGTCCAAGTGGTTCCCAAAAAGGGGGGAACCACTGTTGTCTTAAATGATAAGAATGAACTAGTACCTACAAGGACCGTTACTAGTTGGAGAATGTGCATTGATTATAGAAAACTGAACAAATCAACAAGGAAAGACTGTAACGCCTGGGCCCATTGCCCTAGGCTCTAGTAGAGTTTTAGGAATGACGACTGGCCCCACAGACCACCACTAGCCTTAACTGCACGCTTTTTCTTCACTCACGTGCAAGCCGGGGTCAAATTCCCAATTGGTCACCCATCCTAGTACTACTCCAAGTTGAGCACGCTTAACTATGTAGTTCTTTAGTGATGGGCTCCCGGAAAAGGAGGTGCACCTTAGTGATATGGGTAGTCCAATCATTCCTTTTAAGATCATGCTATCTGAGGCCTCAAATCCTAGGATGTTACAATCTCCCCCACTTAGGCTCTTGACGTCCTCGTAAAGGATCAACTATAAGGCCTCATAATCTCTTCCCCATTTCAGTGCAGACCCACAATGGCCCATGGACACCCAGCTCTCGATCACGGAATACCAGCGCAAGGGTGGCTACATCAACCATAGACAACCCTTTCCTACATGAATGGACTGCATGACTCAAGACTAGCATGCCATTTCCATGTGGGCCCCACCTACTGGAGGGGTTATGGCTCTGATACCATTTGTAATGCCTGAGCCCACTGCCCTAGGCTCTAGTAGAGTTTTAGGAATGAAGAATGGCCCCACAGACCACCACTAGCCTTAACTTCACACTTTATCCTCACACACGTGCAAGTCGGGGTCAACTTTCTGACTGGTCACCCATCCTAGTACTACTCCAAGCTAAGCATGCTTAACTATGGAGTTCTTTAGTGATGGGCTCCCGAAAAAGGAGGTGCACCTTGGTGATATGGGTAGTCCAATCATTCCTTTTATCATGTTATCCATGGCCTAAAATCCTGGGATGTTACAAAGACCATTTTCCCTTACCCTTCCTTGACAAAGTCCTTGAGCGGCTAGCTCACCAAAAAAAATTCTTCTACCTCGACGAATATTCTGGGTTTTACCAAATCCTAATTCACCCCGAAGACCAAGAAAAAATGACATTTACTTGTCCTTTTGGAACATACGCCTTCATAAGGATGCCCTTCGGGCTATGCAATGCACCCTCAACCTTCCAAAGGTGCATGACTGCTATCTTTGTGGGATTAACCGAAACCATTATGGAGGTGTTCATGGACGATATTTTAGTATACGGAGACTCTTTTGACAACTATTTGCTCAACCTAAGTAAAGTCTTACAGAGATGCGAGGAAACAAACCTTATCCTAAATTGGGAAAAATGTCACTTTATGGTGACTGAAGGTGTTATCCTCAGACATCGAGTGAGCGAAAGAGGAATTGAAGTAGACAAGGCAAAAATTGATGTCATTTCAAAGTTGTCACCACCCAAAGACATAAGGGGAGTGCTAGCTTTCTTGGGCCATGCCGAGTTCTACCGGGGATTTATCAAAGACTTCTCAAAAATAGCAAAACCTATGACTTACCTATTGACCAAGGATGCTGATTTCAACTTTGACCATGAATGCCTGCATAGCTTTACAACCTTGAAGAATGCTCTAATCTCTACACTCATTCTGAGAGCGCCAGACTGGTCACAACCTTTTGAAATAATGTGTGACACTAGCGTCTATGTTATAGGGGCGGTGCTGGGGCAGAGAATAGACAAAAAACCATATGTAATATACTACACATCTAAGACGTTAGATGAGGCACAAAAGAATTATACTACTACTGAAAAGGAATTCTTAGCCGTCATCTACGCCTTCGAAAAATTTCGTTCTTATCTAATTGGATCAAAGGTCATAGTATATATAGAACACTCCGCCATCAAATATCTTATTCAGAAACATGATGCAAAACCCAGACTCATCCGCTGGGTATTGATGCTACAAGAATTTGATCTTGAAATAAAAGACAAGAGCAGAGTGGAAAATGTCGTCGCTGACCACCTAAGTCGCATCGAGTGTCAAAAGGAAGACAATGTACCTATCCGAGACTCCCTCCCTGACGACCAACTTATGAAAATTACCACTGAATTTCCCTAGTACGCCGAAATAGTGAACTATCTGGCTACAAGAATCATCCACCCTTCCGCCTCTCACCATGAGAAAAAGAATTTTCTCCATGATGTTAAGCAATACTTCTGGGATGAACCCTATCTTTTTCTTCTATGTGCATACAAACTTTTCTGTCGCTGCCTACCAAAAGAGGAAATTACCCCTGTCTTAGAGCACTATCATTTTGGCCCCACTGGGGGGCACATGAGTTCGAAGAAGACCGCTCTCAAAGTTCTACAATCGGGTTTCTTTTGGCCAACAATAGCAAGAGATTCCAATGATTTTGTAAGATCCTACAATAAATGTCAGCTTTTTGGCGGTATAAATAAACGGAATGAAATGCCTCTCACTTTGTGGCAAGAAATTAAACTTTGATGTTTATGGAATAGACTACATGGGTACCTTTCCCTCATCTTATGGATTTTCTTACATATTGGTCACTGTGGATTATGTTTCGAAATGGGTAGAAGACATACCCACCGTATCCTGTGATTCCAAGACAGTCATCAAGATGTTCAAAGATATCATCTTCCCCATATTTAGAGTCCCCCAAACTATCATATCAGACGGAGGAACCCATTTTCTAGAAAGAAGCTTCGAAGCCCTCTTGAGAAAATATGGGGTCAACCATAAGGTCGCCACACCTTACCATCCACAAACAAGTGGCCAAGTTGAAGTTTCAAATAGACAATTGAAAGCTATCTTAGAAAAAATAGTCAATAGACATCGTACTAATTGGTCTACCAAGCTCCCCGATGCCCTTTGGGCATACTACACAGCTTACAAAACACTGATAGGAACAACCCCTTTCCGTCTGGTGTATGGAAAGTCGTGTCATCTACCGATTGAACTAGAACATAAAGCTTGGCGGGCCATCAAACAGCTGAACTTTGAACTCAAAAGTGCTGGTGAATATAGACAACTTCAACTACAAGAACTTGAGGAGCTTAGAATGACAACTTCCCAAAGAGCCATAATCTATAAAGAACAAACAAAGATGTGGCACGACGGCCACCTCAAAAGAAAAGACATCGCTGTCGGAGATAAGGTCCTCCTCTTCAATTCTAGACTTAAGATGTTTCCTGGAAAGCTCCGTATGAAATGGTGTGGACCTTTCAAAATTAAACACATCTATCCCACCGAAGCAATCATCATCCTTGATAATAATGGGGGAGAACGGACCGTTAATGGCCACAGATTGAAGAGATATTACACACCAGTAGATAAAATACCAAGACAAACTATCAAGATCCACGATCCCTCAGCATCGACATAACCAAATCGTATTTTTGTTGAGCCAGCGATGTAAAACCCAGGCGCTACTTGGGAGGCAACCCAAGATCTGAGTACCACCGTTTTATTTTTCCTAGTTTTACTAATTTTCTAATCTCTTCATTTGATTGAGACTTATCATCTTTAATCTAAAAATATAAAAATTCACATAAATAACCAAAATAAACATAAAAATATAAAATCCAAAAACCTAATTAAATCTTAACCTAACGGTTTTGAAACCGTTTGGACTCAAATGGTCTCGAAACCGATTGGTCTTTTCGACCTCGAAACTGTTTGGTCCTTTCGGTCCTAAAACCGTCTGGAACCCAAACAGTCCCGAAACCGTTTGGAACCCAAATGGTATCAAGACCGTTTGCCCTTGGGAATTTGTAGTGACACCCAACGTTTTCTATAAATATAACCCCCATCATTTTCTTTCCCTAGATTCTCGATTTCTGTAAACCCTCGTGCGAACCCTGTTCCATTCTGTTTCTCTGCTTCTGACTCTTGTTCGTTCTACAACCATCGCCGAAATCACTGTCGATGCCACCATATCTCCGCGCCCCTTCGTGACTTCATCTCTGTTGTTATTGCCGTTCGTCGCTTCGTCACCATCGTCGTCACCTTCACCCTCAACACCATCGTCTTCTTCATCTGCAACAGTTAGGTAGAACCAGCCATAGCTGTCCATTCTAATGCTAACAATGAGTTCTTCTTTTATCGGTGCCAGCTTCGCCGCCGACCCGTGCACCACCGGCGTTGTCCGCTGCTTCCGCCCATTTTCAACCGTCCAGACGCTTCGCCTTCCTAACGATCTCAGCTCAAACGGTCCTAAAACCGTTTGAGCTCGAGACCGTTTGGACCCAAACCATTTTAAAACCGTTTGGTTCCAAACGGTCTTAAAACCATTTGGTGCCAAACGGTCCTGAAACCGTTTGAGCTCGGGACCGTTTGGACCAAACTGTCCTAAAACCATTTGGTGTCAAATGGTCCTGAATCTGTTTGAGCTTGGGACCGTTTGGACCCAAACGGTCCTAAAACCGTTTGAGCTCTGGACCGCTTGGACCCAAATGGTCCTTAAACCGTTTGGACCCAAACGGTCTTCAAACCTTTTAAACCCAAATGATTTTCACCTTCACAATTTATTCTATTAAGCAAACCAAACAGTTTTGCAAAACCATTTGAAACCAAACAGTCTCAAAACCGTTTGGATCCAAACGGTCCTCCAAATCGTTTGGTTCCATAAAAAAATTAACTTCAAGATTCCTTGTCAACTTTCAGAATGGCATCACCTATAAAGGAGATCACCACCTGGACTATAGAACAGTTGATGGTGCACAGAATTAAGCTCCAACGCATCATCGACTCATGTGAAAAGACTGGAAAAACTCCAGCTGACCTACCCATGGTCATCCAAGACCTCGAACAAATCAACCAACTGTTAGCAGTCGATCTTGAGGAAGAGGCCCAAGATATCTCCTCATCTGATGATGCCTCAGAATACGAGCCAAATCCCGAGGAGGAATCCCATCCATAAGAAAAAGGGGAAACGAAAGACCCAAGAAGCTGCAAAAGAACAACCAACAAAGAAACGAGCAAGGAAGCAGGTACATCCCACCACTGTAAGGGAACAAACCCTGGTGGGATACGTTCCATCAACCACTGTCGATCCCACCACCACTGCTGCCCCTACTTTCACCACCATCACCACCACAACACCACCACCAGCAAATCTTTTCATCCACACCCTGCCATCTATTGACAAGACCCTGAAGCCAACAAAGTATGTTTGCTCCAGCATACTACTAAAGATGGGGATATATGATAGAATTCTCACTCTGCCCGATAACGCCAACCTTTCAAGACTCTACTTTGTCCTTGAGATATCTTATGTTGAGCCCACAACTCAATTCTTCACACATCTCAACAAAGAAGTTGTGGACATTACAGATAGATCAAGGGACGAAGGTGACTGCAGGTTGGTCACCAAACTCTTTGGCAACAAGGTTGTCATAACAGAAAACCTGCTAAATGAAATATTTATAGACAACCAGGAGCAACTAAAGAAGGCCAAAGCTATAGGAATAGAAAGCTCCGAGTTCAACAAGCATATCTTATGGAAATCCCTGACAAGGATCCCAACCTACGGGGTAAAAACTTGCAAGGCCTCTAATATTCAATCTGGCTGGTGCACACATTGCACAAAATTCTTACATGTGCACTTTCCCCAGGACAGAGGGCGTAAATGTTTGCATTTCTAATCTTTTCTTCCTCTGGTCCATTCTAAAAGGGCAGCCAGTCAACATCGGACGGTAATTGAGACACAAGCACACAACTTACGCCCTCGAGAAAGAAATATGTATGGGAGGTCACATAACATCCATCCTAAAATATCTCAAGATGGAAAGAATACTCCCCAAGTGCACAAAGATCAAGGGAGACATCCTTACCAATGAGCAGACCTTAAAAACTCATACATCATCAAAGAAAAGGATGCAAAGCTGCACTATATCTTTTGCCCTATAGTAAAATTCTCAAGGACTTTGCTTCCACTTCCGAAACTTGCAGACTATGACAAGGAAAAGCTTCTCTTCATCAAAGAGGAGCTTGTAAACCTCCTACCTTCGGTCAAAATACACGAAAAGAAATCCAAAGCAGGACAGACAGAGCACAACATCACTGCCCCGGTAGAAAGAATAAAAAAATACCAGTGAAACGACCATCCAAAGGGCATTTGTAGACACAACAACTATCGGGAATGCCGACATCAAAACCAAATCCAGAGGCAGAACTCCCCCTCCCCAAAGAAAATATCATCACCTCATCACTAGACTCCTTCATCATGAGTCTAAATGTTGAACTTACCCCAGCCACCACACCCATCCATAACTGTGGTCCCTTTTACAAATTTTGGTGAGGAATTCAGACGTCATTTCGATGCCATCTGAAACCTCCTCAACAACCCTTCTAACATAATGCATTCTATTTTCTCTTATGTGTAGGGTCTTACTAAATAGTTCTCCAAGATCGACGAGCAAAACTGCACCTTACCAGGCATCATCTGAAGTATCCACCAACGGCAGGAAGTAGTGGCCACGCAAGTCGAACACATCGACGACCGCCTACAACAACAACCACAATTGGTGCTTGAGGTGAAAAGCCAACAAGCAGTGTTGGCTCAGCAAGTTGACAGGATCTCTATGCAGACTCAACCTCTACCTGAGACCATGTGCGAGCTTAAGCAGCAACAAATTGCTTTTAGCACATGCTTGGACGACATCAACAACACCCTTGCACAACTCCATAGCTGCCAAGAGGAGTCGTCAAATAATGAAATCAACCAATTATGAGCTCAGGTGACAGATCTTACTACACAACTCCTCTCCACTGAGGCTAGATATTTAGATCTTACAGAAACCCACAACACACTGCTTGAAACACATGAGCATGTCCAAGTGGCTTTCGAAGAACTACAAGCCCTTCACGGGCAGTGCAAGAAGACTACAACGATGAAAATAAAAGAAAAAGCGACAGAAGATGACGAAGAAGAAGAAGACAAAGATAAATAAGATTCTGACTCCTCCGCTGACTCCAATGATGATACTTCCTCTTCATATGACAAACCTGATGACCCAGGACATGCTGGGGAGGGAACTAGCCAAGGAGAAGAACCTTAAAAGAAAGCAGATGACAAAGACCACCACTAAGGTGGAAATGATCCCAAATCCCATGATCATAATGACAGTGTTAACATGTCATATGGGGATCAATTCCTTGACTACTCAGCATGGGATCTCTGGGGGAAACTGTCAAAGAAGCAGCCTTTGCTGAGTTCCAACAATGTATATTAGGAACTAGCACAAGTCAACCAATAGCAAACCTTCCACAACACTCCACCCCAGAGCAATCTTCACCTTTTCCCCCAGACCACAAAGAGGAAGACAAAGTGAGTCTAGACACGAATATTGGACTCAACTCTGATTCTAAATCAGAAAAAGATGAAGATCTGCAACATTATATGGACGACTTAGTGCAAACTTCTCTTCCACCTCCGTAAGAGCTTCCCCCGCCACCACCTCTACCTAAGATGATGCACAACCTAGACATGGCAGCGATCTCTACCCTAGATGTCCATGATATCTTCATTCTGAACACTATCATAGACGATGCCAAAGAAGGGGGGACATCATCTACACGAATATAAAAACTAAGCGTAAGTTGACATGTGAAGATTTCTGCACCATCCTTCGACCACAATCAACAGTGAAGATGGAAATCTTCTGTGTCTTTCTTGCCAACTCTATCGAAATATATAGAAGCTCAAAGTGACCGCAACCAGTTTTCAATGCTTCACCAGCTCTAGATATGAGCCTATTATACAAATACTTACGTAATAAGTCTATAGAGCGGCTGCACATTGGGATCACTCGAAAGGTGTGATATCTCACGGTCCCCTTCCAAGTTTTCGGCCACTGGCTACTCATGATTGTTGACATCGTGGCCCGCGATGCCAAGGTGTACAACTTTTATGCTAGCGAACTAAAGGCCGGAACAATCAACTTTGCTGGAGAAGAAGCCGGAGAAGCAAGATGCATCCCCTTCCGACTTCTCAAACTAATTTGGGCAGCCTACCCTTCTATCAAGAATGGTTGGAACCAACCTTGGTTCCAAATCATCGCTCCACCAGTCCAAACCACTGACGGATCTGGGGATTGCGCTTTCTGCACTATACGCCACATACAAGCGCTTAATCAACAAACCCCCTTCATCGAGCTGGCCATAGAAGATTTTCACTCGCTACGAGGGCGTTATGCCATGGAGCTCATATGTGATAGAAGGTTCTTCAAGGGTCTGACTATGGCGCCAGACGACATCCCTCGCTATCTTTTCTCAGCCATCCAACATCCAAAAAGGTGACCTTTCTAAAAAACATTAACGGAGTTGGAGAAAGAACAAGAACCTGCCACGGTCCCTAAAAAAGACAATGGGACCCTTACACCTTTGATTTGGTGCAAGAAACAGGGGACATAGACTTGATATCAAGGGCCACCATCAACAAACCTTCCACACAAATGGTGCCCCTACCTGCCATAGAACCGAAATTTCCTAATGTGACGTCCCCGGATTTTCATCTTCTCAAAACCCCATGGAGATGAGAAGACAGAATCCGAAAATGTTAAGTATTTGTATCAAAGTGTGTTGCGGAAGCAATATGCGCATACATGAACATACAACCATAACATTTCTCAACATTCAACATGTATATTTATACAACCTGAATTATTACACAATGATTTACAATTACATATTGAATGAAGATTCTACGGTCTAAGAACATGTATGCTAAACTAGGATCTACACAATAGGTACAACCTGTACAACTTGCACACATCCTATTCTTTTAACTCATTCTAGCTCTGGACCTAGAAAATACGAGAAATAAAAACATCAAAAAAAGTTGGTACGTGGAATTAAAAGAGCTATACTATGCTGGCATATTGAAAATACTTGAAAAAGAAGAAAGAGAGAAAGAAACATTATTTAATGGCAGAAAATCAGGTAAACCCAAGTTATTAATCATATTTCAATGGACATGTATTACTATGGTGGACTTAGCACAAACATATATTATTGGGCCCTATCCCCGCGTACCTTGTACCATTAGGGATCTCCCTGCGTACCTTGTACCATTAGGGAGGTGCTAGTCATCATTAATACTTTCCCTCTCTAATAGGGAGATTAATGAACCATCAGTAACTACATTCCATTTTCTTTCCTTAATGATCTTAGTGTTCAAGGCGGAAACAACAATACATATAGATGTACATCCAACAAGATATTCAAATACATGCAAGCAATTACTCATAATTATCATCCAGCAAAAACTAGTCATATACTTATATCCACACACCTGAGTTCAGAGATTCTTTAGACAACCATGATCATCTACAACTTTGTCCATGACCTGATTAATAACAATTATTCATCATTAACACATGGTTCATACATATTCTAGGTATTTTAGGTCCAAAATTAGGGTTTGGCCAAATCTAGGTTCCATCTAATCTTAGGATGGTATCTAATATTTTTCTACTGATCATGTGATCATTTTAGAGGTCTGATCCACATTTCGTATTTTTCTGATGATTACGCTATTTTCTATAATTAATATGAGGTTGAAAGTATCTAATTATGCATTAACAGAAAAGGGCCCAATGTTGGGCATTATTACTTAGATCAGAGTCCATACATCATTTCTAAGTGATGCCAGGGTTCAAATATAATTTTTTGAGTATTAATCTCAACTGGATACTATTTATTTCATTCAATAAATCGTAAAAAGGAGCATTATACTATAAATTAAATATTATCATTAAAAGTGATTCAAAGGTCTGGTATAGGTGTCCAATAAGGTAGAGAATACTTTTCTAAGTCTAGGCGTATTTTTGGGGCATTTATAGGCCAAGGGATCTATTTTTAACCATTTTTCTAAGGTCCAATCTATTTCTTGATAATTAATAAATGATTTACCTTTAATAGGGCTTAGGCCGGCCGGTTCAAGCGGTTTGGACCCAGTTCAATCTGGGTGGAGAGTCAAGAGGGCCCGATCTCTCTTCTCAACCTCTCTTTCTCATGATCTGACGCCCCCGGTTCATCCCCTTCTGCTGCGCTTCGAGCGTCGTCGCTGGGAGAGGTATCTCTGCCGAGTAAATCGCCACAACTCCAAGGTTCTTCGCTTCTCGCATGACTCTTCAATGATTCTTATGCTCATGGATAGGAGAAGAAGCTTGCCGATCTTTGTGGTGCTCTGCAGCACACAACACCCCACCTAGGAGCTCCAAAGCACCATCGAGGAGCGGTCGCCGGGAAGGAGGGTGATTCCCTCGGTGCTTGAGTTATTCACTGTTGAGCAATACCCTACTAAGAACCTTGGATGATCCGCATGTACCCAATGAATATGATTGTGGTCCTCGGAGGTGGTGGGGAAGCAGAACAAGTCATCCCCTAGGTGTCGTCCTCCTCCATCGGCGGCTAGCTGGGTTGCCCAGGATGGGGGTCTCGAACCCTGGTAAAATCGACAATCACCCAACCTATCTACTAATAGTTTTCATCTATTTCGGATCTCCCCCTGATACCTCACCACCGTTTCCCAAATTCCACCATCACCTGTTTATGGCGATGGAGAGAAAAAGCTGAAAAGAGGAGGACTAGTTAACAGGCTTCTGCTATCTATGACTCCATCTCAAACATCGATCGGCCTCACAAGGTTTTAGGGACGATCTTCCCTTCTCGATACTCTCAATACGCCTCTCATATGATCAACCTTGTCTGACTTCCCACTGTGAATAGTGATGATAGAGAAAGCCAAGAAGCATACGACTCGTTCTCCCTCTCCAGGGAACCACTCTGCCAAAATGAGAGGTCGATATGCTTGGGTTGAAAATGCTCTTT
This sequence comes from Alisma plantago-aquatica, assembly GCA_963693085.1. Taxonomy (NCBI): domain Eukaryota; kingdom Viridiplantae; phylum Streptophyta; class Magnoliopsida; order Alismatales; family Alismataceae; genus Alisma; species Alisma plantago-aquatica. The sequence continues at coordinate 1,934,155,747 of OY856409.1, forward strand.
TGGAGAAGAAGCCAGAGCCGCCAAAGGCCACAGACTCCAGCTCTGCCAGCCACTTGGACGCCACAGGGGAAGATGGTTACACTAGAAGAGGGTCTCTTCAACTTCTAGACCCCTGAAGCCCAATGCAGCAATAACCTATGAGAGACAATGGAGAAGGGAGGAGGAAGGAGGCTATTTTCTCTCAAAATGATGGGTGTCCACTCTCGAGTGAAGGGTCATCCGGTTTGAAGTGTTCCACAGAACTTGGTTTTCCCAACAAAATTCCCTTCATTTCCTTCACCATCCTCGGATATGAGAGACACCTCACTGTGTTCTGTTCCCCCCTTTTACGGAGGTTATGGATGACTGATTCCCTGGATTAGTCACCCCCATCAATGTAAAAGGCTGCGTGACACTAATGTATCACAGACCTAAGTACTAGATACCTAAAGGAACAAAGTCCGATCAAAATTATATCATCAATGTCCCCAATTTCAAATAGTTGCATCTATTTATAGCAATCTCCAAACATTCCCAAATTTTTGACATAGGCTCACTTAATCCTAAGGTATCTTCTATTGAAGTTTGAGACTCAAAATATATTATTTACCCATGTGAATAAAGTTTTCAAACAACCTCATAAATAGGTATATTAACCTTGAATTCAATTCAAATAATGATTAAATATTGACCTCTTATAAGTCCCAAACACTTGTTATGATACTAACACACCTGGAGGCTGATCAATTGGCCACTTGAGTTTGATGCAACTACTAAATGGACCTCTTGGCCATAAAGCAACCAAGTTGATTAATAAAAGATATTAATCATAATTGAACTCAATTGGGTCTGATAATCATCAGTTGCATCCCTAGTTACACTTTTTGGGTGAAAAGAGTTAGTAATTGGATAATGCATTCCTCAATTTGGCATCAATCATCGACATAACATTCACCATCTTAAAATACTATATTGGGTGTCATAATCCTAAAATTGAGTTCATCACATTCATAATTTCACTCGCTACGAGGGCGTTATGCCATGGAGCTCATATGTGATAGAAGGTTCTTCAAGGGTCTGACTATGGCGCCAGACGACATCCCTCGCTATCTTTTCTCAGCCATCCAACGTCCACAAAGGTGACTTTTCTAAAAAACATTAACGGAGTTGGAGAAAGAACAAGAACCTGCCACGGTCCCTAAAAAAGACAATGGGACCCTTACACCTTTGATTTGGTGCAAGAAACAGGGGACATAGACTTGATATCAAGGGCCACCATCAACAAACCTTCCACACAAATGGTGCCCCTACCTGCCATAGAACCGACATTTCCTAATGTGACGTCCCCGGATTTTCATCTTCTCAAAACCCCATGGAGATGAGAAGACAGAATCTGAAAATGTTAAGTATTTGTATCAAAGTGCGTTGCGGAAGCAATATGCGCATACATGAACATACAACCATAACATTTCTCAACATTCAACATGTATATTTATACAACCTGAATTATTACACAATGATTTACAATTACATATTGAATGAAGATTCTACGGTCTAAGAACATGTATGCTAAACTAGGATCTACACAATAGGTACAACCTGTACAACTTGCGCACATCCTATTCTTTTAACTCATTCTAGCTCTGGACCTAGAAAATACGAGAAACAAAAACATCAAAAAAAGTTGGTACGTGGAATTAAAAGAGCTATACTATGCTGGCATATTGAAAATACTTGAAAAAGAAGAAAGAGAGAAAGAAACATTATTTAATGGCAGAAAATCAGGTAAACCCAAGTTATTAATCATATTTCAATGGACATGTATTACTATGGTGGACTTAGCACAAACATATATTATTGGGCCCTATCCCCGCGTACCTTGTACCATTAGGGATCTCCATGCGTACCTTGTACCATTAGGGAGGTGCTAGTCATCATTAATACTTTCCCTCTCTAATAGGGAGATTAATGAACCATCAGTAACTACATTCCATTTTCTTTCCTTAATGATCTTAGTGTTCAAGGCGGAAACAACAATACATATAGATGTACATCCAACAAGATATTCAAATACATGCAAGCAATTACTCATAATTATCATCCAACAAAAACTAGTCATATACTTATATCCACACACCTGAGTTCAGAGATTCTTTAGACATCCATGATCATCTACAACTTTGTCCATGACCTGATTAATAACAATTATTCATCATTAACACATGGTTCATACATATTCTAGGTATTTTAGGTCCAAAATTAGGGTTTGGCCAAATCTAGGTTCCATCTAATCTTAGGATGGTATCTAATATTTTTCTACTGATCATGTGATCATTTAGAGGTCTGATCCACATTTCGTATTTTTCTGATGATTACACTATTTTCTATAATTAATATGAGGTTTAAAGTATCTAATTATGCATTAACAGAAAAGGGCCCAATGTTGGGCATTATTCCTTAGATCAGAGTCCATACATCATTTCTAAGTGATGCCAGGGTTCAAATATAATTTTTTGAGTATTAATCTCAACTGGATACTATTTATTTCATTCAATAAATCGTAAAAAGTAGCATTATACTCTAAGTTAAATATTATCATTAAAAGTGATTCAAAGGTCGGGTATAGGTGTCCAATAAGGTAGAGAATACTTTTCTAAGTCTAGGCATATTTTTGGGGCATTTATAGGCCAAGGGATCTATTTTTAACCATTTTTCTAAGGTCCAATCTATTTCTTGAGAATTAATAAATGATTTACCTTTAATAGGGCTTAGGCCGACCGGTTCAGGTGGTTCGGACCCGGTTCAATCTGGGTAGAGAGTCAAGAGGGCCCGATCTCTCTTCACTCCCTCTCTTTCTCATGATCTGACGCCCCCGGTTCATCCCCTTCTACTGCGCTTCGAGCGTCATCGCTGGGAGAGGTATCTCTGCCGAGTAAATCACCACAACTCCAAGGTTCTTCACTTCTCGCATGACTCTTCCATGATTCTTGTGCTCATGGATAGGGGAAGAAAGCTTGCCGATCTTTGTGGTGCTCTGCAGCACACAACACCCCACCTAGGAGCTCCAGAGCACCGTCGAGGAGCGGTCGCCGGGAAGGAGGGTGATTCCCTCAGTGCTTGAGTTATTCACTGTTGAGCAATACCCTACTAAGAACCTTGGATGATCCAGATGTACCCAATGAATATGATTGTGGTCCTCGGAGGTGGTGGGGAAGCAGAACAGGTCATCCCCTAGGTGTCGTTCTCCTCCATCGGTGGCTAGCTGGGTTGCCCAGGATGGGGGTCTCGAACCCTGGTAAAATCGACAATCACCCAACCTATCTACTGATGGTTTTCATCTATTTCTGATCTCCCCCTGATACCTCACCATCGTTTCCCGAATTCCACCATCACCTGTAGATGGCGATGGAGAGAAAAATCTAAAAAGAGGAGGACTGGTTAGCAGGCTTCTGCTATCTATGGCTCCATCTCAAACACCCATCAGCCTCACAAGGTTTTAGGGACGATCTTCCCTTCTCGATACTCTCAATACGCCTCTCATATGCTCAACCTTGTCTGACTTCCCACTGTGAATAGTGATGATAGAGAAAGCTGAGAAGCATACGACTCATTCTCCCTCTCCAGGGAACCACTCTGCCAAAACGAGAGGTCGATATGCTTGGGTTGAAAATGCTCTTTCGGAGAAGAAGCCAGAGCCGCCAAAGGCCACAGACTCCAGCTCTTCCAGCCGCTTGGATGCCACAGGGGAAGATGGTTGCACTGGAAGAGGGTTTCTTCAACTTCTATTAGACCTACCATGGTGCACTCGATGGTCCTAGACCCCTGATGCCCACTGCAACAATAACCTGTGAGAGACAATGGAGAAGGGAGGAGGAAGGAGGCTATTTTCTCTCAAAATGATGGGTGTCCACTCTCGAGTGAAGGGTCATCCGGTTTGAAGTGTTCCACAGAACTTGGTTTTCCCAACAAAATTCCCTTCATTTCCCCCACCATCATCGGATATGAGAGACACCTCACCGTGTTCTGTTCCCCCCCTTTACAGAGGTTAGGGATGACCGGTTCCCTGGATTAGTCAACCCCACCAATGTAAAAGTCTACGTGACACTAATGTATCACAGACCTAAGTACTAGATACCTAAAGGAACAAAGTCTGATCAAAATTATATCATCAATGTCCCCAATTTCAAATAGTTGCATCTATTTATAGCAATCTCCAAACATTCCCAAATTTTCGACATAGGCTCACTTAATCCTAAGGTATCTTCTATTGAAGTTTGAGACTCAAAATATATTATTTACCCATGTGAATAAAGTTTTCAAACAACCTCATAAATAGGTATATTAACCTTGAATTCAATTCAAATAATGATTAAATCTTGACCTCTTATAAGTCCCAAACACTTGTTATGATACTAACACACCTGGAGGCTGATCAATTGGCCACTTGAGTTTGCTGCAACTACTAAATGGACCTCTTGACCATAAAGCAACCAAGTTGATTAATAAAAGATATTAATCATAATTAAACTCAATTGGGTCAAATAATCATCAGTTGCATCCCTAGTTACACGTTTTGGGTGAAAAGCGTTAGTAATTGGATAATGCATTCCTCAATTCGGCATCAATCATCGACATAACATTCACCATCTTAAAATACTATATTGGGTGTCATAATCCTAAAATTGGGGTCATCACACCTAACTTCGACCTTGCAGCTTGCAAGAGTCTTTCTAAAAACGAACTCTGACTCATCATGTCTAGGCTATATGCTGAGAAGGATGAGCTCATTTTTCTAGCCGGAGATATTCTAGTCATGGCAGATACCCTCCGTGAAACCGTACAATTATAAGGATTTCTATCCGCAAGCCTGATGAGTGCTTATCAATATCTCCTCAGACGGTACCATCCTATGGTTTATGTAACATCCCTGACCTGGGTTATGCCTTAACCCTAGATGTTTTGCTTAATAAAGTTAATTATATGCTTTCTCTTATTTCTTGAAAAGTAATTAAGGCTCAAGAGGAACTTGTGATTCAATTTTAGTCCTTTTTGAATAATGTTGAAACAATGTTTTGCTTGTTTTGGACTAAAGTGCAAATTACCCAAGTTGAAGGGTTAACTTGCAAATGTCACATGATAAAATGTTCCTCAAGTGTTTAAGCATCATAAGAATGAGAATGATGCAGAGGTATGGATTGTGACAACCTAAGTACCAAGAAAGAGCTCGTTGAGCATTGTGTGTGCATTAAAACCTAGTTTTGGTGTAATGTACCATTTACCCAAAACCTAGGGTTGAATATGCAAAATACCACCTCTAGAGAGTCCCTCATGTTTCTTGGCATCATGTAGAGAAATGAAAATGAGAGGGGCACCTCATTTGAATCACTTTGGAGGAGAGAGAATCTTGATATTTAAATAATCAAGATTTAAGCATAATTGAAACCCTAATTCAATTTAATGCAAAAATAAATATATTAATTGAAGTGCCCTTCAACCAAAATTGAGATGGTTGAATTTGCATAAGTGTGAACGTCCTTGTTCATTGCAAAGGCCACAAAATATCCTGAGTGAGTGGAGAGCCCACTCACATTAGTAAAAGGAAAAGTAATATCCACTCAATTTGGGATATTATTATTATAATGGTTAAGGTGCTTAATTTGCTTTCTTTTAATTCATGGATAATGAAGAGGAATTACAAAGTGGGGGATATGGATTCGTATTCAAGGTATGGAGGGCAGTATGTGGCACCAATTTTGGGAGTTGAAGGAATTAATTATCACTTTCTCTCTCCTTGAATTTTCTTATATACATCCCATTTCCAACCCAAATGAAAGGCTTTTTCGATCCTTTTTTCTCTCCTTGCTTTGGACGTGCACAAGGGAGCTTAGGAGCAATAGGGGGAAGGACTCCAACCTGTAGGTAAGATCCTTAATCATCTTCAACCTTGATTTTATGGTGGAAATCAAAAATCAATGCTTGATTTCTTCTTTTCTTCATTCAATCTTCAACTCTAGCCATTCCTTTTCACTCAAAGACTTGAGGATGAGTCTTGGGAGGTTGTGAAATATTCATTCACCATTGGAGACATGGAGTTTGACGCTTGGATTCAGTTTTGAAGGTGGGTTATATAACTTGAACCCTTAAATGCTATTATTGCATTCAATTCTTCATCATTTGTTGATCATTTTGTTCTTCTTGAAATTCCTTTGAATAATTGATGAAATTTCCATAAGAATGGTAGTAGTTTTTGAAGTATCGAAGCTTGATGATGATGACATCATAATAAGCACACACCTCAACAAAGTACATGAGCAAACCGTTTCAACATTGGAACCAATTGGTTTCAAGATTGATTGAAACCAAATGGTCTCAAGACCGTTTGGGAGTAAACGGTCTCAAGACCATTTGAGATCAAACGGTCTCAAACCATTTGAAGGATCAATGGTTATGTAGATTGATGATGATCCAATAGTACTTAATTGAATTAATTTCTAAGGGTTCAATACTTTAAGGTTACTTGAGTACAAACCCTAAATCGGGTTGTTGAAGAAACCCTAATTGGATTTAACCTATTTAAGAGATTGGATGGGTCAAACGGTCTCAAGACCGTTTCACACCAAACGGTCTCAAGACCATTTGACACCAAACATTCTCAAGACCATTTGGGGTTAAATGACCTCAAGACCATTTGAGGTCAGGAGATGTCATAGTTAGATGATGATCCAATGGTTCTAATTGACTGATTTGTAATAGGTTTATTGATGGATAAACCATTAATTACAAACTCCAATTGATTGAAGATTTAATTGATGGAATTGATCAAGACTGAATGGGTAATAAATTACAAGATCGAATGGGTAATTGAATCAAAAATCGAATGGGTAATGGATCTCAAGACCGTTTGGAGTTCAAGGGTCATGATGGATAGTTGGTCCAATGGTTCAATTGTTAATTGATTCAATAAAACAAACCCTAAAATCAATTGATTGATTGAAGGAAACCATATTGGTCCAATCAGTTTCATGATGGTTTGGACCAAATGGTCTTGAGACTGTTTGAAGGGCAATTTTTCACAAACCATTTAGGGTTCATTTAGTTTCAATAATAAATTGATCAAACCGTTTCAAAACCGATTGAAGAAGTATGGATAGACCGAATGGAGGTCAAGCACCTCAAGACTGAATGGAAGTCAAGGTACTTCAAGACTATTTGAAGGTCATGTGACTTCAATACCGTTTGAAGGTCATGTGACTCCAAGACCGTTTGAAGGTCCAGGAGATCAAAATCATTTGAAGGTTCAAAAGTAACAAAACCTTTTGGAAATCTAATAGTTTCAAAGCTACGAAAGATTAATCAACCCCATAATTGTTGATGATGGTCATCAAAGGTAATTAATTACAAAGGTTGTACCTTCAAGGTACTTAAGTGATTAGTACCTTTTGAATGGACTACCTTTGATTCTTATGGAAGTAATGACATAATACACTATGTCAACCCTTCATTCAAAATGAGTTGACCTAATCTAATCAAGTTTGAAGTAATTGACATCCTAGAGAGGATGAGAGAGAGACGAATTCCTACACGAATGATAATCATGTAATGGTTAAGCCTCAACACTTTCAACATGAATAAAATATGTAATTAGGGTATGATCTTTGATAAAGAGATCATGAAACCCTAATTGAAAAGGCTGATGAGCCCTAACCCTAATTGAGGGTGATGTCATGTGAAACCCTAATCAAGGGTGATGTCATATGAAACCTTAATCAAGGGTGATGTTATGGGAAACCCTAATCAAGGGTGATGATATATAAAACCCTAATTGAGGGTGATGTCATATGAAACCCTAATTGAGGGTGATGACATGTGAAACCCTAATTGAGGGTGATGACATGTGAAACCCTAATTGTGGGTGATGATATGTGAAACCCTAATTGAGGGTGATGTCATGTGAAACCCTAATAAAGGGTGATGTTAAGTGAAACCCAACACAATGATTTGATGTGAAACTCTAACCTAAGGTAATGATGTGTAATGATATGTAACACCTTGATATGAAATCCTAACCCTGATACAGAGTAAAGGTATGAGAAGCCCTAATCTTGGGTTATAGTGTATGAAACCCTAATCTTGGGCAATATAATGATAAACCATAACCCTAATATGGGTAATGAGATGAGTATTCCTAATTGACATGAATTGGGAAATCTTAATTCTAATAAGGAAATAGTGATGTTACTCTTACATTGCCTAGCACTGATATGTGATTGATATAACTGTTATCATATGCACTAATCATGCAGGTATCATGAGATGTTGGACATAGCCAGGTATGAGCTATGATGTTTTATTAATGAAATTGTTTATGGGCCTTGTAATCCATAACATGTTGTGTTTCCTAGTGAGAGGTAACAAGAGATCAATGGGCTTTAAGAGCCATGTGAGATACCTGTATTACAAATATCATATTTACCTTGGTCAGATGACCTGAAGGTATTAGTCACTTGATAAGTAGTAATAAGTGTTCTTGATGAATTGAGGGTTTGAATACCCATTTTCCATAATCATGATGATGAGATATTAAGGGATAAGAATGCCCCTGATGTAACAAGGGATTGAGATCCCAATGTTTTATAAAGTTTTGAAAAGGACTTGATAAATGTAGTACTCATTCTTTGTAGCATTGTTATAATGAATTATATTTGAAAACATGATTGATGCTAAAAGAATATGGTAATGTACTTAATTAATCAAGTGAAATCTTATCATGTAGAGCCCTAACCATAGATCCACCATCGTCAGTTGTTGGTGATGGTGAAATAGGTTTTCCTATAGGAACTCCTGGAGGGCATACTATTGAGTATGTGGGGGTTATGGGCATGAATATCCTTACACCCTAATGGAGGAATTGATGTGAGGTAAAAATTAAATCTCTCAATCCTTCATTATATAATGTCGGGATGTATGTATCACTAATCTCCTGAATGTCGGGATGGATGTATCACTAATATCCCGATGATGTTAATGCCGGATCGATGTGAGATAAACATGATATCTCTCAATTGCGAAGAGAGTAAAGCATGTCACTGTAACTCTAATAGAGAAGTTGCTAGTATACACTGGAAAGCTATTTAGCAAAGACACAAGATGTCCTGCATTTGGTCCTCACACTGACTGAGAAAGATGAGGTCATGGGATTCCGACTCTTCTATTGAACTATGTATGGTACTGATTTTGATTTCACAATGGTCGGTTGGAGTATGAGTGACGTACCTCATCTCCTTAGGGCTTAAGAATGCTTGTAAAAATGTAATCAGCCGTGTAGCGTATTTGCTTAAAATTGAAATACGAGAATCACTGGTTGATGTTACTGTGCTTAGTATATCTTAGATTGATAAATGTTATACATTTTCTTCATATTCCTTACTGGATAAATGACATACTACCTTATTAAGCTACAAGCTGAAATACTTTGGAAAAGAACATTGCTTTAATATACTTTAAAAAATGATTTATCTACTGTTGAATACTTATGATTTTTCTTCTCATTTTTATTCCATTAATTGCAATAATAATGTTTTTGGAAGAGAGTTATATCTCTCGCTGGGGCAATTTCAATTGTCTCACCCCTGTGGGATCCAACTTTTTAGGTAGACACAGAAGAAGAAACAGAAACCCTACAACAGGGGAAGAATAGCAGCAGTAGCAGCATGGACAATAGTGACATCCAGGTGGAGACACTGGCTATCATGTTTGTATATAGAGTCCTATGTGTCTTCTCTGTACTCCCAGGTCCTAGGAGTCAGTAGTTATTTAATATTGATCTGATATTTTGGTTTGATGCCTCGAGATTTTTATACTACCTATGTATAGTTTAACATGGCAGTTGATGCTTGTAACTCTTGAGAAGGAATGGTACAAGAGATGTGTTGGTGAACCAGAATGTAATTTAATTACTTTGGTTCTTGTTATAAGAGTTTTCCTATGTTTGGATCTCTTTGTAAAAGGTTTTAATTTTTAGTGATTTTCAGTAATTCTGCTGCTAACGAATGCTTCCACTTAAGTAAATCATGTTTTTGAGAGTTGGATGCCATAATTGTTGGTATCAGAGACCTAGGTTCACTGAGTCTACAGAGACATAGGATTAAGGTTGTAGAGTCTGTTCTAGTGTCTTCTAGTTGTCCGATAGCATCTTCTGCTCATATAGGAGGAGAAGAAGAACTTGAAGATGTCTGGATCACACGAGGAACATGTTGTTGAGAACAGCGTCGGTGCACCAGGAAGAGGTGCAAGGGACCAAGCTAGGGAAGAACCAGAATCTGAACACCCCCAATTTAACCAGGCTGTACTGGAGAACCCAACTTTCCATGATCTGTTTGGACAGTTCATGGCAACTATGACGCATATGGCGGATAGGATGCCACCACCTGGACCTAGAGCACCCACTCACCATGAAGGACAGGGCACCGACAAGACTTTTAAATGACTTCGCTGGGTTGTGGCCACAGAATATGCTGGTACAGCTGACCCAACAAATGTTGACATGTGACTGATTGAGCTGGAGAAGGCCTTCAGAATCCTTAATATCCCAGAAGCTGAGAAGGTTAGACATGAAGTGTACCTTCTTAAGGGGAGTGCTAGCCACTGGTGGACCATAGAAGAGTGCAAGAGGCTAGGTGTTGAGATCGGATGGGAAGTATTCCGACATGAATTCATCAATAGATACTTTCCTAAGATGTTTCTAGATGAGAAAATATCTTAGTTTGAGAGGTTAAGACAAGGACCAATGAACATTAGCGACTATGAGGCTAAGTTCATGGAGCTTTTGCGGTTCTGTCTGCATATGGCAGCTACTGATGAAGAAAGAATTCGACATTTTGAGAAGGGGTTGAATGCTGATTTAACCACTCCTATGTCTGCTTTGGAGAATAGGGAGAGGTTTTCCACTTTTGTGGAGTCCGTGAGACAGATAGAGAGGTCGGTGATTGAGAAGCGACGGACCAAGAGTAAGTAGGTGTATACTCAGTTCCATGGACAAGGGTCCAAAAGTTTTAAGAAACTGAGGTTTTCTACACCAATAGCACCGCCGAGATTCAATACCCAGACACAATGGATGTCGAATAGGGGTAGAGGCCGTAGTTTACCACCAGAAGGAGCCCACAACGCAACATCAGTGTCAGAAACAGGACCGCCCAGGCCACAATTGGGGAACAGAGGATGTTTTATATGTGGAAAGATGGGGCATTTGATGAAAGATTGTCAGGTTAGAGAAGCAAGTGTGACTCAAACTCAGAGGCAGAGTCAGCAAGGCCCTCAAAGGAGATAGTTTCTGAGTAGTGCTAGAGGACATGGACAAGCATCCAAAGATGGTTCATCGGCACCCAACAATCGAGCACAGGGTCAACAGCAAGCAACGACGATATTCTATGCGATGAATCAACCCAAAGCAGTAGTCAACCCACGAGTTGTGTCAGGTCAGATGGAACTATTTTATTCTGATATGTCTACATCCTGCTTCATATCTATTTTAATTAATCTGGGTGCTACACATTCCTTTATCACTCGAAGAGTGATCCATGACTACAACATGACTGTCAGTCATAGATCACATAGTCTATTTTTAGAAACCCCACATAGTCTATTTTTAGAAACCCCCTTGTTGGGATCTGCAGTGTTGTGGGAGGTGTGTTCTCCTTGCATTCTTTCCTTTTCTAAACATAGAATTCATGTGGATCTCATACCACTTGAAATGCATGGGTTTGATATAATTCTTGGGATGGACACCCTAGAAAAGTATAAGGTTGTCTTGGATTGTGAGTCCAAGCAAGCTGTGTTCACTGATGATGGTGACACATGGATCTTTCAGGGAGATAGAAAGATTCTTCCAACCTATCTTGTGTCATGTATGGTAGCTAAGAAGCTGATGAGGCAAGGATGCTTTTCATTCCTAGCACATGTGGTAGATACCACAATGGAGAGTTCTAATCCATCTGAAGTTCTGATAGTTAGGGAGTTTGAAGATGTATTCCCTGAGGAACTTCTAGTTGTACCTTCGCCCTGAGAGATTGATTTTGAAATTATTTTCTAGTCATGGGCACGCAACCTATAGCACAAACATCGTATAGAATGGCACCTTCTGAGATGGCAGAGCTCAAGAAACAGTTGCAGGAGTTGCTTGAAAAAGGTTTTATCCAACCAAGTACTTCATCATGGGGTGCTCCAGTTCTCTTTGTTAAGAAGAAGGACGGATCGATGCGGTTATGCATTGATTATAGATAGTTGAATAAAGTAACTATAAAGAACAAGTATCCCTTGCCAAGGATTGATGACTTGTTTGATCAGTTGCATGGTGCAACTATCTTTTCTAAGATAGACCTGAGGTCGGGATATCATCAGTTGTGTATCAAGGAGAGTGACATATCTAAGTCTGCCTTTAGGACAAGGTATGGTCACTATGAGTTCATAGTTATGTTGTTTGGACTAACTAATGCACCAGTTGCATTCATGGAACTCATGAATAGAATCTTTCAACCTTTTCTTGATCAGTTTATAGTAGTCTTTATAGATGACATCTTGATCTACAATAGAGATCCTCAATAGCATGAGCAGCACCTCTGTCAGGCTTTAATTTTGCTAAGAGAACATAAGCTGTATGCTAAGTTTAGAAAATGTGAGTTCTAGTTACCAGAAGTTTCTTTTCTAGGACATGTAATATCTGCCTCAGGTATCTGTGTTGATCCTAAGAAGGTAGAATCTGTCCTTCAATGGGAACAACTGAAGACACCAACGGAGATAAGTAGTTTCCTAGGACTGGCAGGATATTATAGGAGGTTCATTAAGAACTTTAGTTCTATAGCTTTACCCCTAACCAAGTTGACCAGGAAGGAGGTTCCTTTTGTCTAGAATGACAAGTGTAAACATTCTTTCCATATATTAAAAGAAAGGTTAACAAGTGCACCTGTGCTAATGTTACCTGAGCAAGGGAAGGGGTACATAGTTTTCTTTGATGCATCTAAGAATGGTCTAGGATGTGTGTTGATGCAGGATAATCAAGTGATTTCTTTTGCCTCTCGACAGCTTAAGAAACATGAGGAGAATTATCTGACACATGATCTAGAGTTAGCTGTTGTGGTCCATGCTTTGAAGATCTGGAGGCATTATCTCTATGGGGAGATATTCCAGATTTTCATAGACCACAAGAATTTAAAATATATCTTCTCACAACATGATTTGAACATGAGGCAACACCACTGGATGGAGTTAATCAAGGACTACGATTGTACAATTGATTATCATCCAGGGAAGGCTAATGTAGTGGCTGATGCACTAAGCAAGAAATCAACATCACCGGCCTTAGATAAAGCACAATTGAAATCCTTAGTGTGCTTTAAAAGAGATATGTTTATCTCCTTGAGGCAAAATAATGTACAACTTAAAGTATCATTGTTAGCTGGGTTGTTAGCTGAGATGCACATAAAACCTACTCTGAGATATTAGATTAAAGAAGCACATGAAGCTGATGCTGTGGTTCAGCAGATCAGGTCAAAGTATGGTAGTGGGAAATGGGATGGCTTTCATGAGTTAGAGGATCAGGTAGTCTGTTACCATGGTAGGATGGTAGTACCTGATGCCAATGACTTAAGGAAGTTAGTCTTGGAGGAAGCTCATTCTTCTATGTATGTAATGCATCCGGGGAGCACCAAAATGTATCATAACTTGAAAGATATGTATTGGTGGCCAGGATTGAAGACAGATGTAGCTGAGTTTGTTATGCGGTGTCTGGTGTGTCAGCAAGTTAAAGCTGAACATCAAAAGCCCGTAGGAACAATGAAACCTTTGCCTATACCACAGTGGAAATGGGATCATGTGACCATGTACTTTGTGGTTGGATTGCCTAGAACAACCAAAGGTCTTGATTCCATATGGGTGATAGTTGATAGGTTGACTAAGACAACACATTTCCTTCCAGTCAAAACAACCTACACTGCTGAAAAGCTTGCACAGATATATGTAGATGAGATAGTGCGGTTGCACGGGGTTCCAGCTACTATTGTTTTTGATAGAGGTCCCCAGTTTACGAGTCATTTTTGGGAACAACTACATAAAGATTTGGGTACGCAGTTAAGGTTTAGTACTGCTTTTCACCCACAGACAGATGGACAATATGAGAGAACCATACAAACCTTGGAGGATTTGCTTAGGGCATGTGTTCTTCAGTTTGTAGGAAGTTGGGATCTACATCTGAGCTTGATAGATCTTGCTTACAATAATTGTTATCAGCACAGTATTGATATGGCACCATATGAAGCATTATATGGTAGACATTGTAGATCTCTGTTATGTTGGTATGAAGTAGGAGAATATAAACTTTTGGGTCCTGACCTAGTGCAACAGACAACTGAGAAGATTAAAGTAATCCAACAACAATTGAGGATCGCACAGGATAGATAGAAGTTGTACGGTGAAAAATGGCGAAGACCTTTAGAATTCCAAGTTGGAGACATAGTATATCTCAAGGTCTCACCTTGGAAAGGTGTTCTTAGATTTGGGAAGAAAAGAAAGTTAGCTCCTAGATTTATGGGGCCTTATCCAATCATTGAACAAATTGGAAAGGTGGCCTATAAGACGGAGTTACCACCTGAGTTGCATAAGTTGCATCCAGTGTTTCATATCTCCATGTTGAGGAAGTGTCATCCTGACACAGAATTAGTTCTGCAACCTTTGGAGGTAGAATTAAATGATGATATATCATATGTTGAAGGACCTGTGATGATCCTTGATAAAAGAATTAAAAAGTTGAAAAAGAAATACATTTGTCTTGTGAAAGTTCTCTGGCATCATCGTGGCATTGAAGAAGCTACATGGGAGCTAGAGTAAGAGATGAGGAGGAAGTACCCTTCTCTTTTCTCTTGATGATTTCGGGGATGAAATCCCTATTAGGGGTGGATAATTTGTAACATCCCTGACCTGGGTTATGCCTTGAGCCTAGATGTTTTGCTTAATAAAGTTAATTATATGTTTTCTCTTATTTCTTGAAAAGTAATTAAGGCTCAAGAGGAACTTATGTTTCAATTTTAGTCCTTTTTGAATAATGTTGAAATAATGTTTTGCTTGTTTTGGACTAAAGTGCAAATTACCCAAGTTGAAGGGTTAACTTGCAAATGTCACATGATAAAATGTTGCTCAAGTGTTGAAGAATCATCAGAATGAGAATGATGCAGAGGTTTGGCTTGTGACAGCCTGAGTACCAAGAAAGAGCTCGTTGAGCATTGTTTGTGCATTGAAACCTAGTTTTGGTGTAATGTGCAATTTACCCAAAACCTAGGGTTGAATATGCAAAATACCACCTCTAGAGAGTCCCTCATGTTTCTTGGCATCATGTAGAGAAATGAAAATGAGAGGGGCACCTCATTTGAATCACTTTGGAGGAGAGAGAATCTTGATATTTAAATAATCAAGATTTAAGCATAATTGAAACCCTAATTCAATTTAATGCAAAAATAAATATATTAATTGAAGTGCGCTTCAACCAAAATTGATATGTTCGAATTTTCATAAGTGTGAACGTCCTTGTGCATTTCAAAGGCCATGAAATATCCTAAGTGAGTGGAGAGCCCACTCACATTAGTAAAAGGAAAAGTAATATCCACTCAATTTTGGATATTGTTATTATAATGGTTAAGGTGCTTAATTTGCTTTCTTTTAATTCATGGATAATGAAGAGGAATTACAAGGTGGTGGAGATGGATTCGTATGCAAGGGATGTAGGGGAGTATGTGGCACTAATTTTGGGAGTTGAAGGAATTAATTATCACTTTCTCTCTCCTTGAATTTCCTTATATACATCCCATTTCCAACCCAAATGAAAGGCTTTTTCGATCCTTTTTTCTCTCCTTGCTTTGTCCATGCACAAGGGAGCTTAGGAGCAACAGGAGGAAGAACTACAACCTGTAGGTAAGCTCCTTAATCATCTTCAACCTTAATTTCATGGTGGAAATCGAAAATCAATGCTTGATTTCTTCTTTTATTCATTCAATCTTCAACTCTAGCCATTCCTTTTCACTCAAAGACTTAAGGACGAGCCTTGGGAGGATGTGAAAGCTTCATTCACCATTGGAGGCATGGATCTTGAAACTTGGAATCACTTTTGAAGGTGGGTTATATAACTTGAACCCTTAAATGCTATTATTACATTCAATTCTTCATCATTTGTTGATCATTTTGTTATTCTTGAAATTCCTTTGAATAATTGATGAAATTTCCATAAGAATGGTAGTAGTTTTTGAAGGATCAAATCTTGATGATGATGAAATCATCATAAGCACACACCTCAACAAATTACATGAGAAAACGGTGACAACATTGGAACCAATCAGTTTTAAGATCGATTGAAACCAAACGGTCTCAAGACCGTTTGGGAGTAAACGGTCTCAAGACCGTTTGAGATCAAATGGTCTCAAACCGTTTGAAGGATCAATGCTGATGTATATTTATGATGATCCAATAGTACTTAATTGAATTAATTTCTAAGGGTTCTATACTTTAAGGTTACTTGAGTACAAACCCTAAATCGGGTTGTTGAAGAAACCCTAATTGGATTTAACCAATTTCAGTTATTGGATGGGTCAAATGGTCTCAAGACCGCTTGACACCAAACGGTCTCAAGACCTTTTAGGGTTAAATGACCTCAAGACCGTTTGAGGTCAAGAGATGTCATGGTTGGATGATGATCGAATGGTTCTAATTGACTGATTTATAATAGGTTCAGTGATGGATAAACCATTAATTACAAACTCCAATTGATTGAATCGATTGAAGCCTTAATTGATGGAATTGATCAAGACCGAATGGGTAATAAACTACAAGATCAAATGGGTAATTGAATCCAAAACTGAATGGGTAATGGATCTCAAGACCGTTTGGAGTTCAAGGGTCATGATGGATAGTTGGAGATCTAATAACCTCCAATTTTGGGATGTTATCTTAGTCCTTTCTTCAGTTTTCCACACTCGTTCTCAATTAGAATTAGACATAATACCTAAATATTCCCTCTTATTGTAAATATACTATTAGACTAACTTTTACCCTTTTATATTTGTAGAAAAAGACACAAAAAATTCATAAAGGACTCAACTAGCCTCAAGACCGCATGGAGTCACACGGTCCTAAGACCGCATGAAGCCAATCGGTCTCGGTCCCAAGACCGCATGAAGTCAATCAGTCTCGAGACCGCATGGAGTCACACGGTCCCAAGACCACATGAAGCCAATCGGTCCCGAGACCGCATGGAGTCACACGGTCCCAAGACCGCATGAAGCCAATCGGTCCCGAGACCGCATGGAGTCACACGATCCCAAGACCGCATGAAGCCAATCGGTCCCGAGACTACATGGAGTCACACGGTCCCAAGACCACATGAAGCCAATCGGTCCCGAGACCGCATTAAGTTACACGGTCCCAAGACCGCATGAATCCAATCGGTCCCGAGACTGCATGAAGCCAAACGGTCTTAAGGTCCAAACGGTTTTGAGGTCCAAACGGTCTTGAGATCCAAACGGTCTTGAGGTCCAAACGGTCTCGAGATCCAAACGGTCTTAAGATCCAAACGGTCTTGAGGTCCAAACAGTCTTGAGATCCAAACGGTCTCCAAACCGTTTGGACTTCACTTAAGGCCTATAAATAAGATCCCAAGGGTCCTCAAAAGGGGGAGTTTTTTCAGACGTCCAGAGGCTGCCTCAATCACTCCATAGCACATCTGACTTCCATCCTCCACCCAGGGGCTGCCGGTCTGAGACCCACACTCCATCTCGAAGCTGCTTTCTCTCTCTCTACCAAAGAAGGTGGGAAGAGGGAGATCTCATCATCATGCAACCTGTGAAGCTGGTGGATCATTTCTCTCTCTCCAAGGAGTTGACTTTCCTCTCTCCTTTGTGGGGATGATGCTCTCTCTCTCTTCTTGCCTCCTTTTTCCTAGTTATGAGCGAGTAGTCTCTTTCACTAGGGTGCGGGGAGTAGCCCCGCTACCCATGTTTTCATATCATGTAAATGTAATCCATAGTTTGTAATATAGAGTTTCTATCTTTTTAGTTCAACATCAAACGTTTAATGAATGCTTGTAGCTTGATCACCAACTTGTGTTATCTTTTATCTTTTAGTATGAATTGTCTATGTTTGTACTATTAGATTCGAAACTCGTTTGTATGTTGGTTCTTGGTGCATGTATCCACCATGTGCTTGGTTCGGTATCCAGGAGTGCTTTCGAGAAGTGGAGTAAACTCACTTCCAAATGTTGTACTTTCATACTATGAAATGGAATCAGTTGACGTATAAAAGTACAACCTTGGTAAGTCGAGGAACACACTTTGAGAAGGGAATGATGCAAAGCAATTGACCATTCGTTCGGGGATTGCTGGCGTTGCATCATTCCCACACTTCTTGTAGTTAGTTCTCCGAAAGGAAACTAAGTCTACAAAGATACTAACTAACTAAACTCTTGCTGCAGGTTAAGTTTTACTTTGCATGTCTTGATCCATGTGTAGTGGCGGTGAAAAACCGATCTCACCCTAGTGACTTCTTATCATTGTTTAACCTCTTTAAGTTTACTCACTTGCTTTACTTTACATGTTCTTAGTTTAAATCAGCAAAACCAACCTTTTGACTTAAGTGCCCACTATTAAGAGACTAAGTGAAGTTCTAACGTTTTCCATCTTGTTGCTTGCAACAAGACCGTTGTCATGTGGATTCGACCCTTAACTATACTACGATAAGACTTCCACGTATCTTAGCATACGTGGTTGGAGTTCTCTATCTAGTATAAGCAAGGCTAAACCTAAAGACTTACTATCTTTAGGATTTTTAGTTGGTGCACGCGATTCCATGTAAGTGGAAGCTCCATCAAAAAATTGGCCCCGTTGCCGGGGACAACGAAATGTTTTAATTTCATTTAGTATCTTGCTAGTTGGTTAGGGTTTTACACTTTCTTTTAATCATTAGTCTATATCTTCTTGAGATCGTTATATCTTTACCATCATCTAAAAGGTGTTCTCTTTTCTCTACTCAGGTAGAAAACATGTATGCAATCATCACATAACCTCATATTCTCCCCTGATCCAGAGTTTGACTCTGAGGTAGAGAGAAGCTTCCATCGTCGCATTAGACTCAATCGCCAAAGAGCCAGGGAAATGGCTGAAGATCAACGCCAGGCTGCGTTGGTGATGGAGAGGGTCAATGCCGCCATCGCCGCTCAAAGAGCACAACTCATAGCTGACACTCGTGCTCAGATTCAAGCAGAGATTCGTGTGGAAGAACAGGCCCGCATCAGAGCTGAAAATGAGGCAACAAACCAAGCTGCTCAGTTGGAACTAAGAAACAAACAGTTGAGGGATTATGCTATCCCAAAGAACTATGAAGACAACAATCCGGTCAGACCTCCGATCATCAACATTACTAACTTTGAGATCCAGACCCAATGGATCCAGATCATGCAGGGTATCTCATTTTCTGGAGGTTCTGGAGATGACTGCATGGACCATCTAAAGAGGTTTAAGGCACTATGCCGACTGGTCCCGCAAGCTGGGGTCACCTTTGATGCAATAATGCTTCATCTGTTTCATTTCACTCTATCTGGGAGAGCTCTGAGCTGGTATAACTCACTTGACATGGAGCCAATAATCACCACATGGGCTCCCCTGGAAGAAAAGTTCTTGGAGAAGTTCTTCCCCCCTTCACTAACTTACAAGATCAGGGGACATATTAATCACTTCTCTCAACTTCCCGGAGAATCCCTTACTGAAGCATGGGAAAGGTTCAAAGAGCTTCTGTGAAAGTGCCCTCATCACGGCATCTCCCAAAACCAATTGATAGAAACCTTCTATCGGGGAGTGAGTGATGACATAAAACAATTTATGGATTCCTCATCTGGAGGAAACTTTATGAGAAAGAATTACGAGGATGCCTGGAAAATAGTCACACTCGGAGCTGTGAATCAGTCCAACTGGGGACGATCAGCTGGAAAAGGAGTCCTCAAGGTATATAAAGCCAAAGAATCAATAGAGATGAAGGCTATTGCTGAAGCCTTGAAAACCATAACTCATAAGCAACAATCTCTCGAAACTTCTCTTAGAGAATTTGACAAGATGAAAAATTCTCAGGTTCAACAGGTCAAGGATGCCACAGGGACCTGTGAAGCCTGTCATGCTTCTGATCATCCAACCCTTTCATGTGGAATGATTTACAATGTGATGATGGATATGCATCCACCACCACAACAATATGAACCAATCACTGACCAATCTGAAGAGCAATTGCCAGAACAAGTCAACTCTATTCATACCATTCCTGGACAAGTCTATTATAACCCTAATCAACCAAGGAACCACCCGGGATTCCAATACGGGAACCCTGCTGGGACCTCCAATCCACAACACCAGACGTAGGGCAGATCTTCCAGTAGGTTGACACCTGGATTCCCAAGCAACTTCAATCAAAATCAAGGGAACCCCAGGAATAACTTTCTAAGATCCAATTACCCCAGGAATCTATCTGCCTACTATCAGTATAATCATCCTCCTCTCCACCCACAACTGCACCCTTAGTTGCAGCAACCTCATCTAGTGCTGCCTCCGTAACAACCTCAACAAGGTCAGCAACAAACCCCTCA
Organism: Alisma plantago-aquatica; assembly: GCA_963693085.1. NCBI lineage: Eukaryota > Viridiplantae > Streptophyta > Magnoliopsida > Alismatales > Alismataceae > Alisma > Alisma plantago-aquatica. The sequence goes on from OY856409.1 coordinate 1,934,176,385, forward strand.
GAAAAATACTCCTTCTCAGCCGGAAGATGAAATGACTTTGATAAGATAGATGTTGCAAGCCCAACAGACTATGTTCACTAATCAACAAGCGCAGCAAAAGGCAGTAGAAGCTCAACTTGCCCAGATTGCTGCACAACTAAAGCCTCCAGCAGGCACATTTGCAGGACAACCCAAATCGAATCCTAGGCATGGACAGAATAGGCCTGAATAGTTGAATGCCATTACCACGAGATCTGGATGCACTCTTCATGAAACTACAAGGATCACTCTTGATAATGATGATACACCTGCCTTTATGACGAATGAGAGCCCGCAGCAAGGAACGGAGAAGCCCACAGAGGGCACAAAGGGCAAAGATAAAGACCAAGTGTCCACAGAGCCAGAAATCTTGCAATATAAACCAAGGATCCCGTATCCGGGTAGACTGCGAGAAACGAAAATGGATACCAGGTTCCAAAAATTCAAGGAGGCGATGAAGAAACTTCACATCGATATCCCGCTCCTTGATGCTCTCTCTGAGGTACCGGCTTGGGAAAAATACCTCAAAACTTTGTTATCAAGGAAGTACATCACTGAGGAACAGGAAACTATCAAGCTTTCCCAGACCACCTCTGACATCATCCTCAATAAAATGCCAACGAAGAAAAAGGACCCAGGTTCCTTCAGAATTCAATGCTGAATTGGAAATGCATCTACCAAAAAGGGATTAGCTGACCTAGGAGCCAACATATCCATTATGCCCTGTTCTATGTGCAAACGATTAGGTTTCACCGAATTGCTGCCTACAGCAATGACAATTCAATTAGCTGACTCCACCATCACCGCACCTCTGGGGATCATTGAAGATATTCTAGTAAGGATAGGCAAGGATGCCTATGTCCTGTGCGACTTCATCATCATGGATATCAAAGAAAATATGAGATACCCGATAATTTTCGGCAGACCTTTCCTTGCTACTGCCAGGGCGCTTATTGATGTTGAAGCAGGTACCATCATTTTAAGGCTTGGAAAAGAAGCAATTCAATTCCGAGTTCTTAACAACATGAAAGACCCTAGTATTCAAGAGGAGGTCTTTCTTCTAGATGCAATACAACAAATGTCTCAATTAGAAATTTATGAGCCATCAGACGAGCTAGAGAATGTCCTAACCAACCCAGATGTCAAATTCTCTGCAAATGAACTTGTTCAACAGTGTCTGCAACATTTAGAAAAGGCTGAAGAAGCACCGATGGCCACTTTTGAAGAACTCAAAGCTGTCACCATTATAGAAGCAACTGAGCAACCTAAGGCTCCTGAAATGAATACTCTGCCCATGGGGCTTAAACATGTTTTCTTGGACGAGGAAAAATTATGTCCGGTTATCATCAGCTCCAACCTAACAGAAGACTAGGAAGAAAGGCTTCTGGAAGAACTGAAGAAACATAGAAAGGTCATTGGATATAAGATAACTGACCTAACGAGCATAAATCCTTCCCTATGCATGCAAAAACTTCTGATGGTTGAAGAATTTAAGCCATCTCGCGAACATCAGAGGAAACTGAACCCTAATCTCAAAGAGGTGGTTTGCCTGGAGGTCCTCAAATTACTTAAATCTAGTATAATCTACCCTATCTCTGACTCCCAATGGGTCAGCCCTGTCCAGGTTGTTCCTAAAAAAGGATGCACTACTGTCGTGCTTAACGACAAAAATGAGTTAGTACACACCAGGACTGTAACAAGGTGGAGGATGTGTATTGACTATAGGAAGCTGAACAAAGCCACGAGGAAATATCACTACCCTCTACCCTTTCTCGATGAAGTCCTGGAGCGTTTATCTCATTAGAAATACTTCTGCTATCTTGATGGTTATTCCGGGTTCTATCAAATACCCATACACCCAGAAGACCAAGAAAAAACTACCTTCACCTGCCCATTTTAACGTATGCTTTTAGAAGAATGCCATTCGGGTTGTGTAACACACCCGCTACGTTCCAAAGATGTATGTCTGCCATTTTCAAGAGATTAACAAAATCCATAATGGAAGTGTTCATGGATGATTTCTCAGTTTATGGAGATTCTTTAGATAATTGTCTAATCAACCTTGGACAAGTTTTACAACGTTGCGCGGAAATGAACCTTATACTGAATTGGGAAAAATGCCACTTCATGGTAACTGAAGGTGTCATCCTCGGGCATAGAGTTAGTGACAGAGGAATCGAGGTCGATAAAGTGAAAATTGATGTTATCTCGAAATTATCGCCACCAAAGGATATAAAGGGAGTAAGGGCTTTCTTGGGTCATGCAGGGTTCTACAGAAGATTCATCAAAGATTTTTCAAAGATAGCAAAACCCATGACCCAACTCCTGACTAAAGATACTGAATTCCTCTTTAACCAGGAATGCATGACAAGCTTCTCCACCCTCAAGAATGCTTTAATTTCCGCACCTATTCTGAGAGCCCCAGATTGGTCGCAGCCATTTGAAATCATGTGCGACGCGAGCGATTACGCCATAGGGGCTATTTTAGGACAACAGATTGATAAGAAACCTTACGTAATTTACTATGCATCTAAAACACTAGATGAAGCACAGAAGAACTACACTACCATAGAGAAGGAGTTCCTGGATGTCATCTACGCGTTTGAGAAATTCCGCTCTTATTTGATTGGATCCAAGGTTATCATTTACACCGACCATTCCGCCATTCGATACCTGATTCAGAAGCAAGATGCCAAACCCAGACTTATCCGCCGGGTGTTGATGCTTCAGGAATTTGATTTAGAAATTAAAGACAAGAGCGGGGTGGAAAACATTGTAGCCGACCACCTTAGTCGTATTGAAGTGGAAGATGAAGACAAAATCCCCATCCGAGATTCTCTTCCTGACGACCAATTAATGAAGGTTACCCATGGATTCCCTTGGTATGCAGATGTTGTCAATTATCTATGTAATGGGATCATTCACCCCTCCTCTTATTACCATGAAAAAAGGAAATTTCTCCATGATATAAAGCAATATTATTGGGATGAACCCTACATGTTTCACCTATGTGCTGACGGACTTTTCCGTCGTTGCTTGCCGGAAGAAGAGATTACCCCCGTCCTAGAACATTGTTTTTCAGGACCCATGGGGGGGCACATGAGTGCAAAGAAAACCACTATAAAATTTTGCAATCAGGCTTCTTCTGGCCCACCATAGCAAAGGACTCCTACGATTTCGTGAAAGCTTGCAACAAATGCCAATTTTCTGGCAACATATCCAAAAGGGACGAAATGCCCCTCACAATGTGGTAAGAAATCGAGCTTTTTGACATGTGGGGAGTAGACTATATGGGCCTTTTCCCTTCCTCCTATGGCTTCTCTTACATCCTGGTTGCGGTGGACTATGTCTCAAATTGGGTCGAAGCTATACCCACTGTGTCCAGTGATTCCAAACCAATTATTAAATTGTTCAAAGATATTATTTTCCCAAGATTTGGAGTCCCAAGAACTGTCATATCAGATGGCGGGACCCATTTCCTGGAACGAAGTTTCGAAGCCCTGTTGAAAAAGTATGGAGTCAACCACAAAGTAGCAACACCTTACCATCCACAGACAAGTGGTCAGGTTGAGGTATCAAATAGACAACTAAAGGTGATTCTAGAAAAAACAGTGAACAGAAATCGCACTGACTGGTCCACCAAACTTCCCGATGCCCTTTGGGCATACCGAACAGCCTATAAAACACCAATCAGGACAACCCCATTCCATTTGGTGTACGGGAAGTCTTGTCATCTTCCAGTAGAACTAGAACACAAAGCCTGGTGGGCCATCAAACAACTAAATTTTGATCTTAAAAGTGCAGGAGAGAATAGACAACTCCAATTGCAGGAGCTAGAAGAGCTCCGAATGACTGCCTATCAGAGTGCTAGAATCTATAAGGAGTAGACCAAAATGTGGCACGACGGTCATCTTAAGAGGAAAGACATCGCCGTCGGTGATAAAGTACTCCTTTTCAACTCCAAGCTCAAGTTGTTTCCCAGATTACTTCGAACAAAATGGTCCGGGCCCTTCACCATAAAGCATATATACCCAACTGGAGCTGTCATAATTTTCGACACTAACAGAGGAGAAAGGACGGTCAATGGCCATCGTTTAAAGAAATACTACACTCCAGAAGATAAGATGCCGAGACAAACCATTGAAATAAAAGACACCACGCCGTCAGCATAACAACATCACAGCTTCGTCAAGCCAGTGACGTAAAACCCAAGCGCTACTTGGGAGGCAACCCAAGATATCATCTTCTTCTTTTATTTTCCGTTCTTCTATTTACCTTAGGTTTATCTTCTGAAAATATAAAAATTTCACATAACCAAAACAAACATAAAAATATAAAAATCCTTTCGGCCTGAACCCTCCCAAACGATCCTGATACCGTTTGGGACCAAACGGTCTCCAAACCGTTTGGGACCAAACTGTCGCGAAACCATTTGGGACCAAACGGTCCTGATACCGTTTGGGACCAAACGGTCTCCAAACCGTTTGGGACCAAACGGTCCTGAAACCGTTTGGGACCAAACGGTCCTGAAATCGTCTGACCTGGAGAATTTGTAGGGTCAACCCCCGATCCCTATAAATATAAACCCTACCCCTCCTTCTCCTCTCTTTGACTCTTGAGTTTTCTCTGACCTTTGTGTAAGAACTATTCCATTGTCTCTGCTTCCTCTGCTCCCGCGCGGCTTGCCTTCGTCGACCTGGTTTCTGTGCTTCTTCACGGTGACCTTACCACTGTACCACTGCCCTCCGCTTCACGGTCGTCATCTCCGCTTCCGGATGCAAGGTAGTCCAGCCACCACGGCAACCCGGCCGGCCTTTTCGCTTCCGCAACCTTCTTTACCGCCGTCAATAACTCCGGCGCCGCCGTGGTGTTTCCCTTTCTCCTTCGCCGCCTTCATCTTTATTGCCGCCGGCTCCGCCGCGATCCTCTTTATCTTCGTCTTTATCACCGTCGACTCCTTCCATCGTCGCCTTCATTTTTATCGCTGTCGGCTCCACCTTCTCAATTTTTGGCGCCTCCGCCTTCCCTTCACCAGCTGTTACTCGATGTTTCGCCTTCCAAACGGTCTCAAAACCATTTGGGACCACACGGTCTTGAAACCGTTTGGGACCAAACAGTCTTCAAACCGTTTGGGATCAAATGGTGTCCAAACCGTTTGGGACCAAACGGTCTTGAAACCGTTTGGGAGGAAACGGTCTTGAAACTGTTTGGGACCAAATGGTCTTCAAATCGTTTGGGATCAAACGATCTCCAAACCGTTTGGGACCAAATGGTCCTGAAACCGTTTGGAACCAAACGGTCTTCAAACCGTTTGGCTTTCCACTATCTCTAATATATATATATATATATATATATATATATATATATATAAAACCACATAAATACAAATAAAATCCATTTTTTCTAAAAATGTTGTTCTAACTCATGATTTCCCAATTTTGCAGATATGGCATCACCAGCAAAGGAGGCCACCGGCTCTGAGAATGCTCAAATCTGGACCAATGAACAGTTGAGGGCAGATCAGGCTAAACTCCATAAGATCGTAGACGACTACAACAGGACTGGAAAGGCCCCACCAAATGTCAAAATCATAGAGGTCATGTGCAACCTTAATCACCTCAACAAGTGCCTAGCTGAGGCACCTGAAGAAGAAATTGAAATTTGTTCTGATGATGATGAAGGCTCAGAGTACAAGCCAAACTCTGAGGAGGAATCCCCAGCCGAAGAACAAAAGGGGAAACACAAGGTCCAGGAAACTGTAATCGGACATCCCTCCAAGAAACGAGCCAGAAAGCAAGTCCGGCCTGCCACTGCAAGGGAGCAAATCTTGGTAGGAAACACTCCACCTATCACCACTTCCGCTGCCACTCCCACAACCATCACTGTCTCCACCTTCCCTCCCGTCACCGCCGCAACACCACCACCAAAAAATCTCTTCATACATACCACCCCCTCCACTGACAAAATCCTAAAACCCACTAAGTATGTTTGCTCCAGCATACTACTTAAGATGGGGATCCATGACCGAATTTTCAACATGCTGGACAAAGCCAACCTTGCAAGGCTGTGTTTAGTACCTGAGATCTCATATTCTAAACCCACTACTAAATTCTTCACCTTTCTTACCAAAGAGCCCGTAGATATTATGGATAGATCACGGGATGGAGGTGACAGAAGGCTGGTCACCCAAATCTTCGGCAATAAGATTGTCTTAATAGAAAACATGTTGAACGAAGTTTTTATTGACAACCAGCAGCAGCTAAATAAAGCCAAGGCTGTGGGAACTGAGCACCCTAATTTCAACAGGCACAAATTTTGGAAATATCTAACTGGGCTCCCCACCTCTGATGCTAAGACATGCAAAGCATCGAACATACATTCTGGATTTGTGCGCACCCTACACAAAATTCTCGCAGGCGCACTCTTCCTCAGGACAGAAGGAGGGAATGTTATAATCTTGGATCTCTTTGTTCTCTGGTCCATTCTAAACAGAATGCCAGTCAACATTGGACGACAAATGATCCAGAAATTATCAGCTTACGCCCTGGGGAAGGAAATCTGCATGGGGGGTCATGTCACATCCATCATCAAATACCTCAAGATGGATAGACCCCTACCTCACTGCACGCAAATAAAGGGCGACATCCTTACTAACGAACAAACCTTGAAGAACTCCTTCATTATTAAGGAAAAGGATGTGAAACTACATTACGTCTTCTGCCCTACAGTCAAGTCATCCAGAACCCTCCTCCCACTTCTAAAGCTCGCAAATTATGACACAGAAAAGCTCCTCTTCTCTGACGAGGAGCTTACACACCTCTTAGCTTTGGTTAAAACAACTGAAAAAAAAGCAAAAGCGGGACAGACGAAGCTAAGTATCACTGCCCCGGAAGCTCGACCATCAAAAATACCTGCAAAATGACCTTATAGAAGGCAGTTGCAGGCACAACAGCTATCGGGGACACCGACATCAAGGCCACATCCAGAGGTCGACCCCCTCCAAGAAGAAAACATAACCACCTCATCAATCGACTCTTTCATTAAGAGTCTAAATGCTCAGGTAACCGCCACCACCACTCCACCCTCCACCTTTCCAACATCCACCACTCTTCCTTTCTTCACCACATCTACGCAACCACCCGCATCCTCTTCTTCACCCCTTTTCCCTTCAGGCTCTCCCTTCTCCACCCCTATGCCCGACTTTACCACTTTCCCACCCACCTCCATAGTTTCTACCCCATCACTATCACTCCCACCACTTTCACCTGAGATACCACCACCTTTCACTTCTACCACCACCCCGACACCGCTAGTGACCCCATCCATAGTCACCACACAGTTTGGGGCACCATCAGTGTCTCTTCCGTAAGATGCTAGCACCGTCCCACGCAGACCCCGGTCATCCCACCCTTCTGATTCTGGGGTCCCCTTTTCCAACATCGGTGAGGAATTAGGACGTCAATTTGACGCCTTCCGAAATCTCCTCACCGATCCTTCTACCATTTTACATTCTATTTTTTCTTGTGTGCAGGGAATATCCAAACAGGTGGCCACGATCGAAGAACAAAACCGCGCCTTGCCCAACATCCTCCAAGGTTTTCAGCAACGACAAGATGAGGTAGCTAAGCAAGTTGAGCACATCAACAGCCACTACAACAACTTGCCTGAGCTGGTCCTTGGAGCGAAGCACCAACAAGAAGTGTTGGCTATGCAAGTCGATTAGATCTCTACGCAGACTCAACCTCTGCCCGAGACTCTCCGCGAGCTCAAGCAGCAACAAGTAGCTTTTAGCACGCACTTGGACACCATCAGTAGCACCCTCACACAACTAAATAATCGCCAAGAGGAGTCAACTAATAATGAAATCTAGCAACGACGTGCTCAAGTAACAGATATTACAACACGTCTCCTCTCCGTCGACGACCGCTATAACAACCTCAAAGAAACACACGACGCACTGTTCGAAACACACGAGCATGTGCAAGTGGCGTTCGATGAGTTACAAGACACCCATCGGCGGTGCAAAACAAAAGCAAATAAGAAGCCAGCAGAAAAGGAAGCAGCTGACAACGATGGCGATAACGACGACGAAGAAGACTCTGACTCCTTTGCCGACTCTAACAGCGATACTACCTCCTCAGGTGACAAATCTGATGATGGAGAGGATCCTGGCCAAGTAGCAGAACCTTCTCAAAAAGGTTATGACAAAGTTCACCACAAAGGTGGACACCTTCCCAAGTCCCCCACCCACAACGACAATGTAAACATGTCATATGGGGACCAATTCCTTGACTACTCTAATTTGGGATCCATTGGGGAGTCTGCTAAAAATGTGGCTTTCACTAAGTTCCACCAATGTTATTAGGAACCAGTACATGCCCACCCGCAACAATCGCTCAACCTTTCTCCGCACTCGACATATCAGTGCCTTTCCCCGATGACCAGGATGAGTCAGAACGAGTGTGTCTAGATACAAATGAAGAACTCGACTCTGCTTCTGACTCGGATGACGATCTGCAAGGCTATGCAGACGTCCTAGAACAACCTTCTTCCCCCCTCCTCCGCAGGAGCTTCCCCCGCCTCCACCTCTACCGCACAAAATGCACGATTTAGATATGGCAGCCATCTCCACACTAGATGCTCAGGATATTTTTATATTGAACACTATTGTCGAAGATGCAAAAGCGGGGGAAGACATCATCTATCATAACACAAAAACAAAGTGCAAGTTGACACGAGAAGACTTCCACCACATCCTGCGACCACGGTCCACGATGCCAATGGCAATCTTCGATGTCCTACTCGCCAACTGTATAGAAGTGTACAAAAGCTCTAAGAGATAGCAACCAGTTTTTAACGCCTCACCTACTCTATCCATCGGCCTTTTATACAAAGATATACGAGTAAAATCCATCGAGCGGCTGCGTGTTGGTTTAGCACGGCGGGCACGTTATCTCACAGTGCCCTTCCAAGTTTTGGACCACTGGCTTTTTATGATTGTAGACACCGAGGCTCGAGATGCCAAGGTCTATAATTTTTGTGGCACTGAGCTACCCGCCGGTACAATAAATTTTGTTGTTGAAGGAGCAGGTGAAGCATGATGCATACCTTTCAGGCTTCTCAAGTTAATCTGGGCTGCGCGCCCATCCCTCAGCCAAGACTGGAGCCAACCCTGGTTCCAAATTATCAACCCACATGTTCAAGCTGTTGAAGGATCTGGGGACTATGCTTTTTGCACCATCCATCACATCCAAGCACTGAACCAAGAAATCCCTTTTGCTGATCTAGTCGTTGAAGATTTTCACTCCTTGCGAGGACGTTACACCATGGAGCTCATTTGTGATAGACAATTCTTCAAGGATCTGACAATGGAACCAGATGACGTCCCTCGTTACCTCTTTTCAGCAATACAATGGCCGCAGAGGTGACCTTTCCAAAAAACTTTGAAAGAGTTGGAGAAATCCAAAGCGACAACAACAACTCCCGAACAACGAAAGAGTGACATAGATCCTTTGTCTGCCATAGAACCAACTTTCCCGAACTTTGACCTCAGTGCTTGCAAAGGTCTCTCCGACATTGAATTACGCCTCATCATGTCGAGGCTCTCCGCCGAGAAGGATGAACTCGTATTCATGTCTGGTGACATTCTAATAATGGCAGACACGCTTCGAGAGACTATACAATTTAAAGGATCTCTCGCCGTCAGCTTAATGGCTGCTTATCAATTTCTCCTCGGCCAAAATAACCCCACAACATATATGGCATCCCCATACATGAAGGATGATCTTTTAAAGCTAAAGAACTTCGGAACAACTGAAGCGCTGATCTCCTTTCTACAACACACAACGCCAAAATTCGTCATGCTACCCTTCCTTTATCACGAGCACTGGATGCTCCTGGCAACAAACCTACAAGAAGGAACAACTACAATCTATAACAGTTCCGACATCCAGTACAATCCATGATAGAGGAATTCCGTCGTGACACCAAAGATGCCCAAAGAAGTAGTAGCGAAGGAATGCGCTGACAAATTAATCGCCTTTTTAAGTCAGCATTCGAGGGCTTATGGCAAAGAACATTTTCATCGCCCAACCTTCAACCACAAATGTCCACAGCAAATTTTCTAGTCAAATGACTGTGGCTTCCATGTCCTCTACTGGATGTACACCATCATGCCCCTTCAAAGACCAGTAGAGGATATGAAAGATGTGGATTACCATGCCCTTCGCGGAAAGTTCGTTGCTGACCTACTCCGCACACACGGTGCAAACAAAGGATTAACAGAAGCCTAATGCCCTTGTCCTTCTACTTCTCATCCTATCACCTTGACACTCTGTGAACAGAGTGAGTGATAAGTTAGGGGGGAGTACACTGGACAAGGGCGAGGTATCATTTCTACAAACCTTTCTCCTCAATTATCCCTTCTCTTTATTTTTGTACAAATTCTTTTACACTTTTAGTCTTTGTTTTTTTTTTGTTTTAGATTTCCTAACAATAAACCCCACTCATATAGAATAGCATCCCTCTTGGATCAAGATCAACCCCTGATGACTTAAGAATCCAGTATTCCTCAAGAATAAGAATAATAATAGCATAAAGGCATGTAACGACGAGTTAATAAATTTCCTTCATGCTTGACTTTCATGATTTTGCTTCAGTTCTACATCAGACTCTTCAACAAGTCAATATCAAAGCCGAAGCGAGCCAATCATTCTCAAGGACAGGAGGGAAATCAGTGAAATAACCTCGCAAGTGGACCACCAACCAGAAAATAAGTGCATGTCGGGAAACTCTAAGAACAGTTTTCTTCTTTTTAATAAAAGAGGCTTGGCCGCCCAACCAAAAACCCAATTATCCAAATCCCAAGCCTATGAGTTTTCGAATAAAAGCCAGAGTGTTGAATAAAAACACAAGAGTTGTGTCATGCATAAGGACTTATATGAAGAACCGATAAAGGTCTCACCCGTCCGGTACATTCAGCTGCCCTCACAAAGGCAGATGTGTCGTTCCCGGTAGTGAGATCCTAAGGTCTCCAAATATATGAAAAGGTTGAAAAAGGGCTCGCCCGGCCAGTACATTCAGCTTCCCTCATGAAGGCAGATGTGTCGTGCCTGGTAGTGAGTTCCTAAAAGCATAGATAAACCCTCTCCCGCTAAAAGGGAGAGTTACACAAAAGCCCTTAGCCAACCCTCATAACCACTCTAGTTTCTGATAGGTTTTCAAAAGAAGTACAAGGCTGACTAGAATCAATGACATGCACATAATAACATCAGGAAAAAGGTGGTCCCAATACGAGCTACGTGATTTAGAGGAAACCTGAGATCCGTGCAACTCTCTATACCTGAAAGAATTAAGGCAAGCAGAAGCTCTAATATGACCTCAGGAGATCTCTAATTTAGAACTGAAGCAAGACTATGGAAATCTTAACTAAATAAAATCACCTCACCATTACATGCCTCAGCTCTATCTACCTTGAGGACAAGCTAGACTCTAAGTTAGGGGGGTGATAACCTCCAATTTTGGGATGTTATCTTAGTCCTTTCTTCAGTTTTCCACACTCTTTCTCAATTAGAATTAGACATAATACCTAAATATTCCTTCTTATTGTAAATATACTATTAGACTAACTTTTCCCCTTTTATATTTGCAGAAAAAGACACAAAAAAATCATAAAGGACTCAACTAGCCTCAAGACCGCATGGAGTCACACGGTCCCAAGACCGCATGAAGCCAATCGGTCTCGGTCCCAAGACCGCATGAAGCCAATCGGTCCCGAGACCGCATGGAGTCACACGGTCCCAAGACCGCATGAAGCCAATCGGTCCCGAGACCGCATGGAGTCACACGGTCCCAAGACCGCATGAAGCCAATCGGTCCCGAGACTGCATGGAGTCACACGGTCCCAAGACCGCATGAAGCCAATCAGTCCCGAGACCGCATGGAGTCACACGGTCCCAAGACCGCACGAAGCCAATCGGTCCCGAGACTGCATGGAGTCACATGGTCCCAAAACTGCATGAAGCCAATCGGTCCCGAGACCGCATGGAGTCACACGGTCCCAAGACCGCATGAATCCAATCGGTCCCGAGATCGCATGAAGCCAAACGGTCTTGAGGTCCAAACGGTCTTGAGGTCCAAACGGTCTTGAGGTCTAAACGGTCTTGAGATCCAAACGGTCTTGAGATCCAAACGGTCTTGAGGTCCAAATAGTCTTGAGATCCAAACGGTCTTAAGATCCAAACAGTCTTGAGGTCCAAACGGTCTTGAGATCCAAACGGTCTCCAAAACGTTTGGACTTCACTTAAGGCCTATAAATAAGATCCCAAGGGTCCTCAAAAGGGGGAGTTTTTTCAGACGTCCAGAGGCTGCCTCAATCACTCCAGAGCACATCCGACTTCCATCCTCTGCCCAGGGGCTGCCGGTCTGAGACCCACACTCCATCTCAAAGTTGCTTTCTCTCTCTCCGCCAAAGAAGGTGGGAAGAGGGAGATCTCATCATCGCGCAACCTGTGAAGTTGGTGGATCATTTCTCTCTCTCCAAGGGGTTGACTTTCCTCTCTCCTTTATGGGGATGATGCTCTCTCTCTCTTCTTGCCTCCTTCTTTGTCCTAGTTATGAGCGAGTAGTCTCTTTCACTAGGGTGCGGGGAGTAGCCCCGCTACCCATGTTTTCATATCATGTAAATGTAATCCATAGTTTGTAATATAGAGTTTATATCTTTTCAGTTCAACATCAAACATTTAATGAATGATTGTTCCTTGATCACCAACTTGTGTTATCTTTTATCTTTTAGTATGAATTGTCTACGTTTGTATATTAGATTCAAAACTCGTTTGTATGTTGGTTCTTGGTGCATGTATCCACCATGTTCTTGGTTCGGTATCCAGGAGTGCTTTCGAGAAGTGGAGTAAACTCACTTCCAAATGTTGTACTTTCATACTATGAAATGGAATCAGTTGACGTATAAAAGTACAACTTTGGTAAGTCGAGGAATACACTTTGAGAAGGGAATGATGCAAAAAAGTTGACCGTTCATTCGGGGATGGCTGGCGTTGCATCATTCCCACACTTCTTGTAGTTAGTTCTCCGAAAGGAAACTAAGTCTACAAAGATACTAACTGACTAAACTCTTGCTGCAGGTTATGTTTTACTTTGCATGTCTTGATCCATGTGTAGTGGTGGTGAAAAACCGATCTCACCCTAGTGACTTCTTATCATTGTTTAACCTCTTTAAGTTTACTCACTTGCTTTACTTTACATGTTCTTAGTTTAAAATAGCAAAACCAACCTTTCGACTTAAGTGCCCACTATTAAGAGACTAAGTGAAGTTCTAACATTTTCCATCTTGTTGCTTGCAACAAGACCGTTGTCCTATGGATTCGACCCTTAACTATACTACGATAAGACTTCCACGTATCTTAGCATACGGGGGTGGAGTTCTCTATCTAGTATAAGCAAGGCTAAACCTAAAGACTTACTATCCTTAGGATTGTTAGTTGGTGCACGCAATTCCACATAAGTGGAAGCTCCATCAAGATCCTAGGGCTGTATTTGGATGTACTCCCAATGGTTCAATTGTTAATTGATTCAATAAAACAAACCCTAAAATCAATTGATTGATTGAAGGAAACCAAATTGATCCAATCGGTTTCATGATGGTTTGGACCAAACGGTCTTGAGACCGTTTGAGTCCAAACGATCTTGAGACTGTTTGAGTCCAAATGATCTTGAGACCATTGGGACCAAACGGTCCTCTGACCGTTTGAAAGGCAATTGTTCACAAACCGTTTAGGGTTCATTCGATTTCAATAATAAATTGATCAAACGGTTTCAAACAGATTGAAGAAGTATGGCAAGACCGAATGGAGGTCAATCACCTCAAGACTGAATGGAAGTCAAGGTACTTCAAGACCGTTTGAAGGTGATGTCACTTCAAGACCGTTTGAAGGTCATGTGACTCCAAGACCGTTTGAAGGTCCAGGAGGTCAAAACCATTTGAAGGTTCAAAAGTAACAAAACCTTTTGGAGATCTAATAGTTTCAAAGCTATGAAAGATTAATCAACCCCATAATTGTTGATTATGGTCATCAAAGGTAATTAATTACAATGGTTGTACCTTAAAGGTACTTAAGTGATTAGTACCTTTTGAATGGTTAACCTTTGATGCTTATGGAAGTAATGCCATAATACACTATGTCAACCCTTCATTCAAAATGAGTTGACCTAATCTAATGGTCAAGCCTCAACACTTTCAACATGAATAAAATATGTAATTAGGGTATGATCTTTGATAAAGAGATCATGAAACCCTAATTGAAAAGGTTGATGATCCCTAACCCTAATTGAGGGTGATTCATGTGAAACCCTAATCAAGGGTGATGTCATATGAAACCTTAATCATTGGTTATGTCATGTGAAACCCTAATCAAGGGTGATGATATATAAAACCCTAACTAAGGGTGATGTCATATGAAACCCTAATTGAGGGTGATGACATGTGAAACCCTAATTGAGGGTGATGTTAAGTGAAACCCTAATTGAGGGTGATGTCATGTGAAAACCTAATCAAGGGTGATGTTAAGTGAAACCCTAATGCAATGATGTGATGTGAAACTCTAATCTAAGGTAATGATGTGTAATGATATGTAACACCTTGATATGAAATCCTAACCCTGATACATAGTAAAGGTATGAGAAGCCCTAATCTTGGGTTATAGTGTATGAAACCCTAATCTTGGGCAATATAATGATAAACCATAACCCTAATCTGGGTAATGAGATGAGTATTCCTAATTGACATGAATTGGGAAATCTTAATTCTAATAAGGAAATAGTGATGTTACTCTTACGTTGCCTAGCACTGATATGTGATTGATATAACTGTTATCATATGCACTAATCATGCAGGTATCATGAGATGTTGGATATACCAAGGTATGAGATATGATGTTTCATTAATGAAATTGTTTATGAGCCTTGTAATCCATAACATGTTGTGTTTCCTAGTGAGAGGTAACAAGAGATCAATGGGCTTTAAGAGCCATGTGAGATGCTTGTATTGAAAATATCATATTTACCTTGGTCAGATGACCTAAAGGTATTAGTTACTTGATAAGTAGTAACAAGTGTTCTTGATGAATTGAGGGTTTGAATACCCATTTTCCATAATCATGATGATGAGATGTTAAGGGATGATAATGCCCCTGATGTAACAAGGGATTGAGATCCCAATGTTTTATAAAGCTTTGAAAAGGACTTGATAAATGTAGTACTCATTCTTTGTAGCATTGTTATAATGAATTATATTTGAAAACATGATTGATGCTAAAAGAATATGGTAATGTACTTAATTAATCAAGTGAAATCTTATCATGTAGATCCCTGACCATAGATCCATCATCGTCAGTAGTTGGTGATGGTGAAACAGGTTTTCCTATAGGAACTCCTGGAGGGCATACTATTGAGTATGTGGGGGTTATGGGTGCAAATATCCTTACACCCTAATGGAGGAATTGATGTGAGGTAAACATTAAATCTCTCAATCCTTCATTATATATGCCGGGATGTATGTATCACTAATCTCCTGAATGTCAGGATGGATGTATCACTAATCTCCCGATGATGTTAATGCCGGATCGATGTGAGATAAACATGATATCTCTCGATTCCAAAGAGAGTACAACATGCCATTGTAACTCTAATAGTGAAGTTTCCAGTATGCCCTGGAAAGCTATTTAGCAGAGACACAAGATGTCCTGCATTTGGTCCTCACACTGACTGAGGAAGATGAGGTCATGGGATTCTGGCTCTTCTATTGACCTATGTATGGTACTGATTTTGATTTTGCAATGGTCGGTTGGAGTATGAGCGGTATACCTCATCTCCTCAGGGCTTAAGAATGCTTATAAAAATGTAATCAACAGTGTAGCGTATTTGCTTAAAATTGAAATATGAGAATCACTGGTTGATGTTACTTTGCTTAGTGTATCTTAGATAGATAAATGTTATACATGTTCTTCATATTCCTTACTGGATAAATGACATACTACCTTATTAAGCTACAAGCTGAAATACTTTGCAAAAGAACATTGCTTTAATATCCTTAAATAATTGATTTATCTGCTATTGAATACTTATGATTCTTCTGCTCAGTTTTATTCCATTAATTGCAATAATAATGTTTCTGGCAGAGAGTTATATCTCTCGCTGGGGCAATTTCAATTGTCTCACCCCCGTGGGATCCAACTTTTTAGGTAGATGCAGAAGAAGAAATAGAAACCCTACAATAGGGGAAGAACAACAGCAACAGCAGTAGGGACAACAGTGACATCCAGGTGGAGACACTGGCTGTCATGTTCGTGTATAGAGTCCTATGTGTCGTCTCTGTACTCTCAGGTCCTAGGAGTCTGTAGTTAGTTAATATTGATCTGAGATTTTGGTTTGATGCCTCGATATTTTTATACTGCCTATGTACAGTTTAATAGGGCAGTTGATGCTTATAACTCTCGAGAAGGAATGGTACAAGAGATGTACTGGTGAACCAGAATGTAATTTAATTACTTTGGTTCTTGTTATAAGAGTTTTCCTGTGTTTGGATCTCTTTGTAAAAGGTTTTAATTTTTAGTGATTTTTAGTAGTTCCGCTGCTAACGAACGCTTCTGCTTAAGTAAATCATGTTTTTGAGAGTTGTATGCCACAGTTTACATGGCGTCAGTTTACATGAAGGACGACCTACTAAAGTTAAAGAAGTTCAAAACCACAGAGGCACTTATCTCTTGCCTCCAGCATATAACTCTGAAGTTCGTTATGCTTCCTTTCCTTCACTTAGAGCATTGGATGTTACTGGCGATAAACCTTCCTGAAGGAACAACAATCATCTATAATAGTTTCGACAGCCAATTTGATCCTAACCAGAACCAGTATGCTATGATAGCTAACATGCCCACGGAGGAGGTGGCAAAGGAATGTGCTGACAAACTACACGATATTTTAAGCAAGAATACAAGGGCGTACGATAAAGAACAATTTCATCACCCGGCCTTCAGCCACAGATGCCCCTAGTAGCTCCGAGAATCAAACGAATGTGGTTTCCACATCCTCTACTAGATGTACACCCTCGCTGTTCTTGGAAAACCATTAGAGGACATGACAGACATGGATTACCATGATCTACGTGGAAACTTCACAGCTAATCTTCTCCGAACGCATGGAGCTAACTAAGGACTAACAGAAGCCTAATGCCCTTGTCTATGTACTTCTCAACCTATCACTTTGACACTCTGAGGACAGAGTGAGTGATAAGTTAGAGGGGAGGTACACTGGACAAGGGCGATGTATCATTTTTCAACCCTTCTCCCTCTGCTCTTTTTATTCACTCATGTTTTTCTATGTGTTGTTTTTGTATCTTTCTTCTCACATTTAGACTTTTTCAGTAATTTCTTTGATAGAATAATTCTTATACATAAGTATAACATCACTCTTGGAAAAGGTCACCCCAGCTAAATTTAGAATCAAAGTAGTCCTCAAAAAGAAATAACAAAAAAGAATTTAGGCATGTAATGGTGAATTAATAAATTACTTTCACACTCAATTTCCATGATTTTGCTTCAACTCTGCTCCAGACTCTCAACAATTTAACATCATAGCCGAAGCCAGCCAAAACTCTCTCAAGGATGGGAGGGAACCAGGTGAAATCCAAATCAAGGGACCTCGCAAGTGGACCACCAAGTACGAAACCGAAATAAGTGCATGTCAGGAGACTCCAATAACAGTTTTCTTCTTTAAAAAAAAAGAGGCATGGCAGCCCAAACAAAATCCCTAAATATCCAACTCCTAAGCCTGTGAGTATAAGAATAAAAGCCAGAGTGTTGAATAAAAACATGAGAGTTGTTCCACACCTAAGGACCTATATGAAGGACCAATAAAGGTCTCACCCGACCGATACATTCAGCTTCCCTCACAAAGGCAGATGTGTTGCACACAGTAATGAGATCCTAAGGTTTCTAAATATATGAAAAAGTTGATAAAGGACTCGCCCAACTGATACATTTAGCTGCCCTCACAAAGGCAGATGTTTCGCACCCGATAGTGAGATCCTAAAAGTTTAGATACCCCCCACCCACTAAAAGGGGGAGTTACACATCAGCCTTTAGCCAACCCTCATGCCTATCTTAGTTTCCAGTAGGTTTTTCAAAGATGTATAAAACTGATTGGAGTTGAAAACATGCACAGATTGCGATCGAGGAAAAGGTGGTCCCAATGCGAGCTATGCGATACGAAAGAAATCTGAGATCCACGCAACTCCCAATACTTGAAAGAGTTAGTGCAAGCAAAAGCCTGATAAAACTCTAAGAGATCTCTGGTTTAGAATTGAAGTAAGAGTATGGAAATCTTCACTAATAAAATTGCCTTGCCACTACATGCCTTAGCTCTATCTAGCTTGAGGACAAGCTAGACTCTAAGTTAGAGGGGGTGATAACCTCCCATTTTGCAATGTTATCTTACTAGTTTTCCTCAGTTTTCCATACTCTTTCTTAGTTAAATTAGATAGAATATTTAACGTTCCAACTTTTTGTAAATATACCATTAGATTAACTTCTCCTTTTCACTTCTTACAAAAAAGAACAAAAAAATTACAAAACCCCCAAATTGTCCCAAGACCGAATGGAAGCCAAACGGTCCCAAGACCGAATGGAGACCAAATGGTCCCAAGACTGAATGGAAGCCGAACGGTCCCATGACCGAATAAAGATCAAACGGTCTCAATACCGTGTGAAGCCAAATGGTCCCGAGACCGTATGAAGCCAAACAGTCTGAATATTGAATGGCGATCAACTGGTTCTGAGATTGTATGAAGCCACACAGTCCCAAGACCGAATAAAGGTCAAACAGTCCCAAGACCGTGTGAAGCCAAACGGTCCCGAGACCGTATGAAGCCACAAGGTCCCAAGGCCGAATAAATGTCAAACAATCCTGAGACCGTGTGAAGCCAAACGGTCCCGAGACCGTATGAAGCCAAACGGTACCAAGCCAGAATGGAGATCAATCGGTCCCGAGACTGTATGAAGCCACTTGACCCCAAGATCGAATGAAAGTAAACAGTTTCAGACCGAGAGGACTCAAACGGTCTCCATACTGAGAGAGTCCAAACAGTCTCCAAACCGTGTGAAAATCCAAATGGTCTCCAAGAACGTTTGGACCCACATACCCCAAACCATTTAAGGCTCAATCAAAATCCTATAAATAGAACCCAAAGGGGTCCTCAGAAATCATCAAGTCTTAGACATACAAAGGCTGCCTATATTGTTCCAGATCCATTCCATCCTTCACCCACTGCCCCGAGGCTGCCGGTCTGAGATCCATACTCCATCTCCAAGCTACTTTCTCTCTCATCAACAAAGAAGGTGGGAAGAGGAGGATTCACCATCAAGCAAGCTACGAAGTGTGAAGATCGTTGCTCTCTCTCCTCCAAGGGGTCGACCTTCCTCCCTCCTTCATGGAGATGATGCTCTCTCTCTCTTCTTGCCCCCTTCTTTGTTCTTGACATGAGCGAGTAGTCTCATACACTAGGGTGCGGGGAGTAGCCCACTACCCATGTTTTCATTTCATGCAATGTAATTCATGAGTTTGCAATAGAGATATACTTTCTTTTCAGTTCAAAATCAATCGTTTAATGAATGCTTATTTCTTGATCACCAACTTGTGTTACTTATTATCTATTAGTATGAATTGTCTACATTTTTACTATTAGATTCGAATCTCGATTGAATGTTGGTTCTTGATGTATGTAGTCACCATGCATCTGTTTTGGTATCTAGGAGTGTTTTTCAAGGAGTGGAGTAAACTCACTTCCATTGTTGTACTTTCATACTATGAAATGGAATCAGTTGACGTATAAAAGTACAACCTTGATAAGTCGAGGAACACACTTTGCGAAGGGAATGATGCAAAGTAAGTGACCATTCGTTTTGGGGATGGATGGCTTTGCAACATTCCCACACTCCTCGTAGTTAGTTCTCCGAAAGGAAACTAAATCTACAAAGATACTAACTGTTTAGACTCTTATTGTAGGCTATGTTACTATGTTGCATGTTTTGATCCATGTGTAGTGGTGGTGAAAGCCGATTACATCCTAGTGGTTTCTTAACATTTTTTACAACCTTAAATTTTACTTTCTTTTACTTTACTTGCACTTTTTTTAAACAACCAAACCAACTCTTTGATCTAAATACCAAATGTTAAGGAGTTAAATGAAATTCTAACATTTTCTATCTTGTTGATCTTAACAAGACCGTTGTCCTGTGGATTCGACCCTTAACTATACTACGATAAGACTTCCACGTATCCTAGCATACGTGGGTGGAGTTTTTAATCTAGTATAATCAAGGCTAGACCTAAAGACTTACTATCTTTAGGATTTTTAGTGGTGCACGCAACTCCACGCAAGTGTAAGCTCCATCATTGACCACCCGTTCACCGGTCCAGCTGTCGTTCTGGTAAAAAAACATTACTCTACTTGATTACTTCTATTGAGTGAACATGAATCGATAGTAAGAGATCTAGTTCTACTTGTGAATATTTTGAAGCTCTTACTTATTCTCTAAAAGGTTGATTGTAAAGTTATGATAAGGAAGGTAAATGATAGTTGGCCTTGGGTGGGGATGGTTTTCCCTAGTTAGACTTATTTCTTGGAGAAGGAAGCTATTTACTCTTGATATAAAAGAGGTCTTCTTAAAATATACCCTTGTGATGATTACTACAAGTCAGTACGTGATGTGTGGAAATTTTTAGAAGTTGATCTCTCTAGGTAATGGATCTGTGGCATTTTAAACTAGAATCCCTTTGAATACTTGCATTAAAATTTTGTTTTCTTAACCTCTGTTGTCCTTGTTTTCTTTACTTGTTGTACTTAATTTATGAGATAGTTTGAAGGTATAATATGTTTGGTTAATAGCTCAATTCACCCCCTCTTGATCCTAGGACTTACAAGTGGAATCATAGGAAGGTCCTCTCCATGTGAATAATAATATGAGTAGGAGAAGATGGAGGTAAGGGATGCTACTCCACATTCCCATTGGTCTTTAATAGCTCCAACTACCAAAATTGGAAGGGGCAAGTGCAATTCTACATCCAATGGATAAACTTTGAGATGTGGAAGGTAGTGGCTCTTCCCTACATCATGCCCACCAGATAGTTAACCACATGCAATAAAAACACTGTGAAGAGGGCCCAACTCAATGCTACGGTGGCTAGCATTCTCAATGGTGTCCTATCCCCCTATGCATTTTATTGAATCACTTGTTTTGTGACAACAATGGATATATGAAAGAAACTCTCCATAACTCATGAAGGTATGGAGAAAGTGAAGGACTCAAAGATCAATATAATCCTACTGATGTTATATGTGTCCAATATGAGTCCATCACAATGATGTACTTAATATTCTTTGGCATCATAAATGGTCTCGTGCTCTCAGAAAGCATGTCGAATGAAAGGGGTTATGATCCTCATCTCCTTCACCTATTGTTTTGAGAGTAAATGACAGTCATGGAGGAGTCCTCCAACCTGCAATAGGTTCAAGTTGAAAAGATCATTTTTAATCTCCAAAACTATGAGGTAAAGCCCAATGCTAGAGATGATTAGGAGAAGGAAGAGTCCTCTAGTAATATACGGATGTTGCCTTCAATATCATGAAACTTCTTCAAGCGAAGAATGCTCTCAAATTAATGAAGAGACATTTTATACCAAAGACAAGCCCAACACTCTCCTCTTCCCAATGTTATGAGTGTAGACAAAAGAGGCACTTTGAGGATGAGTATCCTAAGATGAAGAAAAATCATCACTAAGATAGATACAAGAAGTGGTACAAGTATAAGAGGAAGGACAAGAAGGTCAAAGAAGTGTCCCATAATGCTTCTTTGGACTTTTCTCGAACCTCTAGTGGTTAAAGTGAAAGGGAAAGAAATGCGTGAAACATGTATATTTGCCCCGACCAATAAAAGGAGATGAGATACATTACTTTAAATTAAATGATCTTTCTAAATATGCTTTAATATAAATGATTATTTCCTCCCATGCCTCTTTTGATTCTTCTAAGAGGAGCTTCAACATATTTACCTTTAATGTTAGAATATATAACTAATATTAAGGAACTCAATCTTGATTTATGTTTGCAAATACAATGGTGTCGAGGTATTCTGATATTTTCCAAGTAAATGCTCCTTTTCTTTCTAAGATAAATGTTCTTCAGTTGAGTGGATCTTTCCTAGTAGACAAAGTGAAATTGTTTCTCTTATTCCAAGAGAAGTATTTTATCTATCTAAAGATTTATTTTTTGAATATTGTTTCATTCATTCTAATGATGAAGTTTCTAGAGTTTCTTAGATTCTATCATCCAATGCAACCATTTTATTAGAACTTCATTGCAAAGTTTCTTAAGGGTCAGAAAAATCTTGATGAAATTTTACATTACACTGCCTAATAAATTGGTACATATGGAATAGAATATTATGGTATCCATCATAAAAAGAAGGCCAAGGTGTAGTGAAATATGATGACAAAACAGGCAGTGGAAACAAAAAATTTGCTACCATATTCCCTTTAAGACAATGGATTGTGTCAATAACTATATAATGGGAAGGATGGTTTAGAGGATATACTTGGTCCTGGATCAAGTCTGGCTACAATCTCCTCTTTGTAGTGCACACCCTTTCTTCAAGTAGCACTCAAACAACATCTACAACAGCTCTTGGTTGATCACCACAGACAGCAGTCTGACATAGTCCTCCTAGATGGAAAATCTCCATGCCTCTAAGTAGTCTACACAAACCACCTAGAACTCTTGTTGTTCTATAGGAATGAACAAGAAGGAGTTGTCCCTTCACGTTGGTGTACTAGTCACCAAATTGCTCTCCCACATTGTTCTCCCTTGATATCCCTCCCTTTATCAGGTAGGACTTGCTCGAGTTCTCTTGGTTACCACAACCCGAGAAGACAAACAATTGTTAGAAACAATTGAGTTGTATCTCTAGGAATTCCCTAGTACCCCTCTTTTTATAGGTGGGTCAGGACCTGAGTTCCCAATCCATGTGGGAGTGTAAGGGACTGCAATTTCATGAATTTTTGTAACATGTGAGCGGCAAATGGATTAGTTCACAGGTGAACCAATCGGTTGGCATGTGAGCCTATCAGTTCTCCCAATGAAGCAATTATTTCATCATATTTCCCAATCATAATTGTATTGGCAATTCTAATCCAATTGATACACAACATGACATCAACATGAATCCTTGATGTAATCAAATTGTCTGGTGACCTTGAGCTGATTGGTTCACTAAGTGAACTGGTCGGTTCAAGCCCTGGTTCATCTTGAATTCATCCAATTCAATCTCTAATCAACCTGACACTCTAATTGGTCAGTTCAACACTTGAACCGGTTGATTTAGAGTCTAGTCAGTCGATTGTTGTTTACATGAACAATAATAAAACTATACACACATGTTCACCATTCAACATATAATTACAACATGAATTGTTACAACATTTGATATTACATATTGAACATCAAACTTAAACATATACATGTACTACCACTAGACTGCAGGATCTTAAGACAACAGATCCACCTGTACATCAGCTCGCTATACAACTCTCACTATCCTGGATCTTCAAGAGCATAACCATAACCTAAACAAAAGATTACATGCGGTACACGTCAGCACAATATTTCATGAATATTGTACTGAGTACGCCTACGTGTCTTTTTATATACCTCTCATCATATCTTGGCAATAAGATAAAACTAATACTTGGCAGCATTAAACAAAATATAAGAAAAGGCGTATAGTTGCACAAAGATATTTGTTACCAGAAGAGAACACATATTTTAGGCACATTTCCATTATATGTAAACTTGATTAACCACATGCACTATTCTACCAAAGAGATTTAGTGCTCACATGTACTATTCTGCCAAAGAGATTTAGTACTTCACAAATGCACTATTCTGCCAAAGAGATTTAGTGCTCACATGTACTATTCTGCCAAAGAGATTTAGTACTTTCATCAATGCACTATTCTACCAAAGAGATTTAGTGCTATCATATAATGGACCAGATATCTTATGTTTCATGTGTTCATAGCAATCAGTATGGAGAATCACGCAACATAGCATACAAGAACAATCATTTCAATCAATACCATATGCCAAGTATTTTACTACTCATATAACACAAGCATATTGTATAATAAGCCAAGTAAGAGGTAATGGCGTACCTTGATCAAGAGAAACCTAATCATCACATATATATATTCCTCATGTCATCTACATCCTGGTTAGCCCTGATTAAGATAAGATCATATATCACCATCAGGTTCTCATCGTCTTACATCTCATCTTAACCCTAGTTATGTCCATTAGGGTTTAACTTATCTCATTATGATATTCTCATCATTACTTGTCTTATATCTTCATCCTTATGTGGGATTTACATTACTAATCTTATATTACAGATTAAGATACATAATCTGAATACTAGGTTCCATATCATTATTTAACCCTAGGTTACAACATTAACCTAGATTAGGGTTTTATACCATGTATTAAAGGTTCATCTTCATATAACATAGATTTTATGCATATAACTGATCTCAGATTTACATAATATCTTCCAAATACTGATATGAGGGTTTTCAGCAAATATTATCATTTATTGAGCATGCATGCATTTATTACATTTCATTTAGTGTTAAAAGCCCTAAATGGTAACATTAAGCAAATTACATAATTTTGTGCATCAACATCATAATTTCTAACATTATATACGTTATAAACATGAAATATGATTTACAGGTATTTTCTCATAATTTTTGGTCGATGTTTGATATTTATTATCCATCCTATGAGCATTTGACATCTTACATATTATCAATGATATTGATGCATCAAAAGCCTGATATTATTGTTCCATCTTATGCTATGCATTGTTCTGAGCATTTTGGTATATTGTTTGTATTTTTCTGATGAACAAGCTATTAACTGTGATTTAATGAAGAACTACATATTTCTGAGAATTATTGAAATTCATTACCTTGAATGGCCAATAGGAGGGCGCCACATGACTCGTGAGTTGTCTTATGCAAGCAACCCACTAATTTCCTGGACCCGCCTGGTCTGGTCCGGGTTCAGGGTTCTAGACCCGGTTCAATCCCTTCTTCTCAGTCTGGGACTCCCTTCCGGCTCCTGCGCAACAACTGGGTTCTCCCCCAGACACAACGCCGCCGCCGCTCGAAGCCCGACGGAACCGTTCGTCCTCTCCTCGATCCATACCACCATCATTGTTGAATCTCCAGCACGCAGACAGCCACCAGTACTTTCTCCTCCTCAGCTTCGTACTCCATCCTTCTACTCCGCCGACTTGGCACGAGCACCGTCGTTGTCTTCCTCTCCTCTTGC
Organism: Alisma plantago-aquatica; assembly: GCA_963693085.1. Classification (NCBI taxonomy): domain Eukaryota; kingdom Viridiplantae; phylum Streptophyta; class Magnoliopsida; order Alismatales; family Alismataceae; genus Alisma; species Alisma plantago-aquatica. Next base: position 1,934,201,856 of record OY856409.1, read on the forward strand.
GATGCAGAGATGCTGCGGTATCTGCTCTTTCAGAGATGCAGGCGCCACCTTGTAGTCGGTTGCCTTCCACTCAATCCACCTCCAAGCTTGTCCGCTATTCTCCATCACAGCCTGCCCTTTCCATTCTGGGCGTGCACGACCACTATCATCTCCTTCTTCCTCAGCCATCCGCAGGTCGACCTGCCAAGCTCCAGCCTCCGACGCGCTCGATGAGTCCCCAACAGGACTCGGTTCTCCCATTCACAAGCACCGCCGCATGCCTCCTCTGGGTTGCATCTTTCAGCGCGAGCTTGGTTGCAAGCCTCTTCGCCGGTGAGACATGGAAGCAGGTCTTCCATCAAGGGGCATCGGTTTCCTGCGACGCGGACCGCCGCCACTGGCTCTGCTCCGCAAGGGCGCCGCCGCTGGCTTTGCTGAGGGTGTCGCCATGATAGGGATCCGTGGTGCCGCCTCCTCTGCACCTCGTCTTCCTTTTCCACCCACCAAGCTTCCTTCATCATCTATCATGCTGCTGGAGAGGTCGCGAATTGAAGACTGTGCTGCCTCGCTTAACCATGCTCGCCGCAGTGGAGAGCTTACGGAGAAGGAGGACTCACACTCTATGCACGCCAAACCAGAAGCCACATAATGGAGGTCCAACATCTCAGCCACAAGAGGTGTGGACATCTTCCCTCTCAGTCCACGTTCTCCATCCATGCTACCACATACATCGTGGAGGGATCACTGCCATGGTCAGCTTGTAACCGCAACGTAGGGGATAGTGGAAGAAACCCTCACATCTCATCCAATGGTCGTGATTGTAGATTCTAAAAGCCAATCCGTGGCTACTGAAACAAGGCCATGTAACTCACCTCAAAGAGGCACCAACCCGTATACATTAACAAAGGGTAGTGTAACCTGCCCATATCAATAGCTTGGTCTAAGCTCATTAGCAAACTTAGTTCTAAAGTCACCAACACATACATTATTTGATCCATTTCATATCCTAATATCTCCTTCTAGGAACTTTAGAACTTTATGAAATTCGAGCCATAGTTTTATCCTCATCATAGCTACATTCCATTCTATTTTGGAACAAAAACTTAATTGAAGACTATCATTTTGTCGCTATAATATGTATAACCAAGAATATCAAAAGTTTGCTCCATCACATCCTACTCAACTTAAAAGAAATTTCGTCCTCGAAATTAAGCCATAAAAACCATTTTGTCACATCATATACATCTTAAAGGAACTTTCGTCCTCGAAAGTCAACCATACTTGTACTACACGGAAAACTATCATGTCTTCATCCACATGTAGGCACTATTCTATGTGTAACATATCCGCAAAGGTTACCTAGAACCATGTATTCAAAGCACTATTAGGGGGGTTGACAACCATCTTGGGTGCACAAACACTCCATAGAAGGTCCAAACAAGGGTTTAGGAGCTTAAGTTATGTCATGACGTATCTCATATGTTAGGGTTGCATCCTTATCTTTACCCATGCATTAATATTCGACATCATACTATCACGTTCCAAAGAAGTTAACTGATTATGTCAAGGTGTCATCAACATTTATTGAGCTCATTATTAGGACATGTTTAAGATTAACATGTGTCTTTAAGGATGGTTTTACTAAAGTTAACCCGTTTTATCCATCTAGATCATATCAAGGTGTCATAATCATTATGTTGTGCTAGCTATCAACTATATTTTTCATCCTTATTAAGCACTAAGATTAACACCTCGTGTAACATATTTCATTAATATGAACTTATTTTGTTGTTCATAATAAATTTGCAACATTTATTAGTGATTTCATCACAAAATTAACCAATAATTTGACATTAGCATCATTATTGACATGTATATGGTTAACCATTTATGCATTGATATCAATTAAATCGTCTCTAGGTTTCCATCATATCATGTTTATGTATCACATCTCAAGATTAGATCACAACCTTGCATATATTGTAACATGGTTGTGCTACACAAACTTATGCAAGTGGCTAATCAAACATATATCACAACTTTATCTAGTCCAATTGAGGTTCTCCTAACCCATATCATGAGGGTAGTGCCATGCTCAGCTAACTCAACTCTATGAGTATCTCATATGCATATATAATATCTTCCCTCTCGGTCTAGGGTTCTCAGATTACCCCATTGGCACTAGTGATAGCTTTACAAGCTCTAGCCACATAAGCACAAACCAAAACATGCTATGACATTCTCTTCATAGGTATTCTAACCATGAAACATCTTACACGAAGCTCTCTTATCAACATAACCACTAGATTCCTACAAGGAACCACCAACCCGAGCATGAGGCTTCAAAGAAAGTAAAACATATACCTCCTCCAGGGTCTTGGGACTCTCTTTCCCTCACCCAGATGGTAGTTTCTCATATATATACTCACATATGCACATATAACCAGCCTCTCTCTCTGACTCTAGGGTTTGGTCTTCCCAAGGACATCTAGGGTTCAAGAAGACTATAGGAATCATGCATGAAGCAACTCAACTCAATCACCCAGGAGTAGTCTAGTTTAGGACATATCATATCACATATCTCAGAATTCTCATATCTTGGAGTTTAGGTTCCCTAACCTTCTCCCATTGGGTCTCACTCTCTCTAGAGTTAACCCCAAAACCGGTCCTAACACTAGAGGTCCTCCTTCGTAAAAGAGCTTGAGGCTCATGCTGACTCACAACCTTGTCTCAACTTATCATATCTTATCTCATAAAAGAATGCATACTTGCATCATCAAAACTTATCTCAAATCCTCAAAACTGAACTTAAGTCCTAAAAAACAACATATGTCATCCCAACTATCTTATATCATCTATATAAGACTTAGATCATATCATCAAACTTATTTCATCTATTCTATCTATTATATATACCAAACAAGGCTCTAGACATCTAATCTAGAACTACTCTCTCTTCTAGACTGATGTCATTCACTTTCACTTAGGTTACATGACCACCTCCTACTCGTACATGTGTGGGGACACATTTTTGTAATACATATATGTAATAAAATATTATATAGTTTTTCTCTGATAAAACAAGCGTCAGAGAAAACTATCACAGATCGATCCGGTTGGAATCCAAAACCAAATCCTGAAAACGAGTGTCCCACACATAGTAGAGAGTCCAGTGTCATGAAAACTAGTGAAAAGGGTGAGAACATGGTGTAGACTAGTGTAGCTACTCTAGACAACGAGCGCCATATGTCTAGGGTTTCTCTTCCTTTTATGCATGCCATTTCCAAATAGTGCAACGTCCCATACCGCTGCACTACAAGGAAAGAACGACATCTAAGGACTTGCTACTCAACAAGCACTAGTCTAGACCTAGTTCTCGGACATCTAGGTGCTAACCTAGAGGCTAGGTCAGATCTAGTCTCTAAAAGACAACTAATCTAACCCTAAAAGATTATTAAGTTCAAAGTTCTTTAGTTTTGAGTTGCATAATGAGCAAATGTTAGGCTTTGCTATTGTTCATGCTCTGATACCACCTGTGACGTCCCCAGATTTTCTAAAACTTAATCTGATGTGTGACGTCCAAATTGAAACCCTCACCTCAGCGAGAATCCCAATTTAAACATCCCACACTAGGCTAAGAAGAAGAAAATCAGAGGAAGTCATAAGGAAACAACAGTAGCACATGTACATGAACAATAATAAAACTATACACACATGTTCACCATTCAACATATAATTACAACATGAATTGTTACAACATTTGATATTACATATTGAACAGCAAACTTAAACATATACATGTACTACCACTAGACTGCAGGATCTTAAGACAACAGATCCACATGTACATCAGCTCGCTATACAACTCTCACTATCCTGGATCTTCAAGAGCATAACCATAACCTAAACAAAAGATTACATGCGGTACACGTCAGCACAATATTTCATGAATATTGTACTGAGTACGCCTATGTGTCTTTTTATATACCTCTCATCATATCTTGGCAATAAGATAAAACTAATACTTGGCAGCATTAAACAAAATATAAGAAAAGGCGTATAGTTGCACAAAGATATTTGTTACCAGAAGAGAACACATATTTTAGGCACATTTCCATTATATGTAAACTTGATTAACCACATGCACTATTCTACCAAAGAGATTTAGTGCTCACATGTACTATTCTGCCAAAGAGATTTAGTACTTCACAAATGCACTATTCTGCCAAAGAGATTTAGTGCTCACATGTACTATTCTGCCAAAGAGATTTAGTACTTTCATCAATGCACTATTCTACCAAAGAGATTTAGTGCTATCATATAATGGACCAGATATCTTATGTTTCATGTGTTCATAGCAATCAGTATGGAGAATCACGCAACATAGCATACAAGAACAATCATTTCAATCAATACCATATGCCAAGTATTTTACTACTCATATAACACAAGCATATTGTATAATAAGCCAAGTAAGAGGTAATGGCGTACCTTGATCAAGAGAAACCTAATCATCACATATATATATTCCTCATGTCATCTACATCCTGGTCAACCCTGATTAAGATAAGATCATATATCACCATCAGGTTCTCATCGTCTTACATCTCATCTTAACCCTAGTTATGTCCATTAGGGTTTAACTTATCTCATTATGATATTCTCATCATTACTTGTCTTATATCTTCATCCTTATGTGGGATTTACATTACTAATCTTATATTACAGATTAAGATACATAATCTGAATACTAGGTTCCATATCATTATTTAACCCTAGGTTACAACATTAACCTAGATTAGGGTTTTATACCATGTATTAAAGGTTCATCTTCATATAACACAGATTTTATGCATATAACTGATCTCAGATTTACATAATATCTTCCAGATACTGATATGAGGGTTTTCAGCAAATATTATCATTTATTGAGCATGCATGCATTTATTACATTTCATTTAGTGTTAAAAGCCCTAAATGGTAACATTAAGCAAATTACATAATTTTGTGCATCAACATCATAATTTCTGACATTATATACGTTATAAACATGAAATATGATTTACAGGTATTTTCTCATAATTTTTGGTCGATGTTTGATATTTATTATCCATCCTATGAGCATTTCACATCTTACATATTATCACTGATATTGATGCATCAAAAGCCTGATATTATTGTTCCATCTTATGCTATGCATTGTTCTGAGCATTTTGGTATATTGTTTGTATTTTTCTGATGAACAGGCTATTTACTGTGATTTAATGAAGAACTACATATTTCTGAGAATTATTGAAATTCATTACCTTGAATGGCCAATAGGAGGGTGCCACATGGCTCGTGAGTTGTCTTGTGCAAGCAACCCACTAATTTCCTGGACCCGCCTGGTCTGGTCCGGGTTCAGGGTTCTAGACCCGGTTCAATCCCTTCTTCTCAGTCTGGGACTCCCTTCCGGCTCCTGCGCAACAACTGGGTTCTCCCCCAGACACAACGCCGCCGCCGCTCGAAGCCCGACGGAACCGTTCGTCCTCTCCTCGATCCATGCCACCATCATCGTTGAATCTCCAGCACACGGACAGCCACCAGCACCTTCTCCTCCTCAGCTTCGTACTCCATCCTTCTACTCCGCCGACTTGGCACGAGCACCGTCGTTGTCTTCCTCTCCTCTTGCGACGCAGAGACGCTGCGGTATCTGCTCTTTCGGAGATGCATGCGCCACCTTGTAGTCGGTTGCCTTCCACTCAATCCACCTCCAAGCTTGTCCGCTATTCTCCATCACAGCCTGCCCTTTCCATTATGGGCGTGTACGACCACTATCATCTCCTTCTTCCTCAGCCATCCGCAGGTCGACCCGCCAAGCTCCAGCCTCCGACGCGCTCGATGAGTCCCCAACAGGACTCGGTTCTCCCATTCACAAGCACCGCCGCATGCCTCCTCTGGGTTGCATCTTTCAGCGCGAGCTTGGTTGCAAGCCTCTTCGCCGGTGAGACATGGAAGCAGGTCTTCCATCAAGGGGCATCGGTTTCCTGCGACGCGGACCGCCGCCACTGGCTCTGCTCCGCAAGGGCGCCGCCGCTGGCTTTGCTGAGGGTGTCGCCATGATAGGGATCTGTGGTGCCGCCTCCTCTGCACCTCGTCTTCCTTTTCCACCCACCAAGCTTCCTTCATCATCTATCATGCTGCTGGAGAGGTCGCGAATTGAAGACTGTGCTGCCTCGCTTAACCATGCTCGCCGCAGTGGAGAGCTTACGGAGAAGGAGGACTCACACTCTATGCACGCCAAACCAGAAGCCACATAATGGAGGTCCAACATCTCAGCCACAAGAGGCGTGGACATCTTCCCTCTCAGTCCACGTTCTCCATCCATGCTACCACATACATCGTGGAGGGATCACTGCCATGGTCAACTTGTAACCGCAACGTAGGGGATAGTGGAAGAAACCCTCACATCTCATCCAATGGTCGTGATTGTAGATTCTAAAAGCCAATCCGTGGCTACTGAAACAAGGCCATGTAACTCACCTCAAAGAGGCACCAACCCGTATACATTAACAAAGGGTAGCGTAACCTGCCCATATCAATAGCTTGGTCTAATCTCATTAGCAAACTTAGTTCTAAAGTCACCAACACATACATTATTTGATCCATTTCATATCCTACTATCTCCTTCTAGGAACTTTAGAACTTTATGAAATTTGAGCCATAGTTTTATCCTCATCATAGCTACATTCCATTCTATTTTGGAACAAAAACTTAATTGAAGACTATCATTTTGTCGCTATAATATGTATAACCAAGAATATCAAAAGTTTGCTCCATCACATCCTACTCAACTTAAAAGAAATTTCGTTCTCGAAATTAAGCCATAAAAACCACTTTGTCACAATAACTATGTAATGGGAAGGATAGTTTAGAGGACATACATGGTCCTGGATCAAGTCTAGTGACAATCTTCTCTTAATAGTGCACACCCTTTCTTCAAGTCACATTCGAACAATGTTTGTAGCATCTCCTGGTTGATTACCACAGACAACACTCTAACGTTGTCCTCCTAGTGGGAAAATCTCCATGCCTCTTGAGTAGTCCACACAGACCACTAGAAACTCTTTTCATTCTAGAGGAACAAACAAGAAGTATTTGTCCCTTCACATCAGTGTACTAGTCACCAACTTGCTCTACCACAATTGTTCTACCTTGTTAAGGACTTGTTGGGGTTCTTTCAGTTACCACAACTAGAGAAGACAAACAATTGTCATAAGCTATTGAGATGTGTCTCTAGGAAGCCCCCAGTACCTGACCCTCTATTTATAGGAGGGTCGGTATCACGGTTTCTAGTCTTTGTGGGAGTGGAAGGAACCAGAATTTCCCAAAATTTCACAACCTGTGAGCGGAAAAATGATCGATTCACATGTGAATCGATCAGTTGGCATGTGAGTCGATTGGTTCACCCAGTGAATTAGTTGTTTCATCATGTTTCTCAATCACAATTGTATTGGCAATCCTAATCTAATTATTGTACAACATTATGTCAGCACTAATCCTTGATCCAATCGAGTTGATCCATGAACTAGACAGTTCATCATATGAATCGGTGGTCTACTGACTTTGAGCCGGTTGGTTCACTAAGTGAACTAGTTGTTTCATGCCCTGGTTCATCTAGAATTTATCCAATGCAATCTACAATCAACATGACACTCGAACCTGTCAGTTCAATACTTGAACTAGTTGGTTCAGAGTCCAACCAATCAAATGTTGTTTAAATTGAATACCTAAACACTTTAGTAATCAATTTAGTTATCATTCATGAATAAACTCATATTCCAAGTGAATCATTTTTGTGTGATCTTATAGGCTCCATATTACGTTGGCAGTGAGTGTCCATAACCATTTTATGATATTACAAGCAAAGAGCGACATCTAGTAACACATCATTGCTACCCAAGTAAATGCAAAGTTGAAGAACAAATTCAACCTACAATATGTGTTTTGTGTTACAATGTTTGTATACTTCCTTTGTCACTGATATCCAGATTGAATTTGAGGCATGGAATTGTCATCCTCTTTAATCATTCAATCCATGTTCCTTGAACTAGAGCAGACTGTCTAAGATATATGTAAGCTCAATATCACATATTGACTCACATGAGCATGGCCATGCATGTAACACCTGGGCCCACTGCCCAAGGCTCTAGTAGAGTTTTAGGAATGACAATTGGCCCCACAGATCACCACTAGCTTTAACTGCACACTTTTTCCTCACTCACGCACAAGCTAGGATAAACTTCCCGATTGATCCCCCATTCTAGTACTACTCCAAGCTGAGCACGCTTAACTATGGAGTTCTTTATTTATGAGCTGGTTGGTTCACTAAGTGAACTAGTTATTTCATGTCGTGGTTCATCTAGAATTTATCCAATGCAATCTACAATCAACCTGGCACTCGAACCTATTAGTTCAATACTTGAACTATATGGTTTAAGGTCCAACCAGTCAATTGTTGTTTAAATTGAATACCTAAATACTTTAGTAATCAATTTAGTTATCATTCATGAAAAAACTCATATTACAAGTGAATCCTTTTTGTGTGATTGTATAGGCTCCATATTACGTTGGAAGTGAGTGTCCATAACCATTATATGATATCACAAGCAAAGAGCAGCATCTAGTAACACATCATTGCTACCCAAGTAAATGGAAAGTTGAAGAATAACTTCAACCTACAATATGTGATTTGTGTTAAAGTGTTTGTATAGTTCCTTTGTCACTGATATCCGGATTGAATTTGAGGCATGGAATTGTCATCCTCTTTAATCATTCAATCCATGTTCCTTGAACTAGATCAGACTGTCTGAGATATATGTAAGCTCAATATCATATATTGACTCACATGAGCATGGCCATGCATGTAACACCCGGGCCCACTACCCAAGGCTCTAGTAGAGTTTTAGGAATGACAATTGGCCCCACATATCACCACTAGCCTTAACTGTGCACTTTTTCCTCACTCACGCGCAAGCCATGATAAACTTCCCGACTGGTCACCCATCCTAGTACTACTCCAAGCTAAGCGCACTGAACTATGAAGTTCTTTAGTGTTGGGATCCCAAAAAAGAAAGTGTACCTTGGTGATATGGGTAGTCCAATCATTCCTTTTAAGATCTCCCGATTACAGAATACCCAACACAAGGGTGGCTACGTCATCATGAACATCCCTTTCCTACATACCTAGACCACATGACTTAAGACTAGCATGCCACATGCCCATGTGGTCCCCACCTACTGAAGGGGTTATGGATCTGATACTATTTATAACACCCGTGCCCACTCCCAAGGCTCTAGTAAAGTTTCAAGAATGACAACTGGCCCCACAGATCGCCACTAGCCTTAACTGCACACTTTTTCCTCACTCACGCACAAACCAGGATAAACTTCCTGACTGGTCACCCATCCTAGTACTACTCCAAGCTGAGCACGCTTAACTATGGAGTTCTTTAGTGATGGGATCCCGGAAAAGGAGGTGCACCTTAGTGATATGGGTAGTCCAATCATTCCTTTTAAGATCATTTTATCTGAGGCCTCAAATCCTGGGACGTTACAATGCATTTCTCAGTGTCACTTATCAAGTGACTGGGATATCATACTCCAATAGGAGGGACAAATCCCATCTACATCACTCACAATCATCCCCATATGTCACAGTGTATCCAGTTATCACCTTATCACAACCCTTACTCAATATCACGATGAATGATGTTAAAGTACACCAAACAATATGTGATGAGTGTAGTGACTTAAGGTCTAAGAACCACAATCACCACAAAAACTATAAGAGATTATTCTTATTACCAATTATGGTTTCCATGTATCACTCTTATTGTGGGTCTCTTTGATACATTGTTCTCTAACATGCATCTATGTGTTTGGTTCAATATCACATACCATGACAGATGATATTATGTCATCAACCAACGCACACTCTAGTCTTTAGTGTTATTGATGTCTATATGCTTTCCACAATAACATCCGAGTAGGGGCATAACAAGAATGTATATACTCTTAACATTTGTATGATCTCATTGTTCATGTCATCAACCCTAAGACATACGTCATTGAGTAATATCTTTCTCTAGATATTTAATATGTTATTTCATTCTCTCATAACTAAATAAATTGGAATATTGCCTTTATTATTAATTAAATCATTTACAAGTTATGCCATTAAAATCATCATATGATTGGATCTCTGTGCATACATACCAACACAAGAGATCACCAACATTCCATGGATAATCCTCCAATTCTCTAACCAAAATTTTATGCAATTTTTTAGAGGAAGAAAGGCAACCTGGTCAAACATGTTGATAATGGTTATGATAAGGGAATAGGGAGGATGATGTAGTTGATTCTTTTTGTGTCCATAATATACTACTTATTTATTTTATGCATCACAATCATATTAGTGTGAACCAATTCTACTATAACAGTCATCTCAATTGATTTTACTTGCCTAGGATGCCTTTTTATAAACTCCCATACTTCATATAAGAATTATGCATCTTTATTTCATATATGACATGGTCATATATACATGCATTAAATAGAGAAAATGAACAAAAAGGACATGACCAAAGGACTTCCCAAACTGGACTAAAAATGATGAAGAATGCCAAAATTATCCACAAGGGAAGAAAATGAAATATTCTTTCAAGTTAAAAGGAGTTTCTTAGCACCAAGATTGCCCTAGATCTTCTTGATATTAATATTTTTAGACTAATGCACACAAAATGTCTTAGAGGTTGAAAAAAATGGCTAGTAGTTGTTGATGGTTACTCTAGACGTACTTGGACTTCCTTTCTAGTTGCTTAAAGTGATACTCTTAGAAATTTAATATCTTTTTCCCAAAGTGTAAAACATTAATATTCCTCTATAATTATTTTAATATATAATGATCATGGGGTAACTAAAAATGATTTATATATTAAAATCATTTTGCGATGAATTAGGATATGTGCATAACTTTTCTTCCCCTTGATACCTCACCAAAATGGGATTTCATGGAGGAAGAATCATTCACTAAAAAGTTTCAAGGGCCATTGTTTTGTAATATTATACACTAGAAGGCTTTTGTGTTGAAGCAAAACATTGTGTGTTTTGTGTAAAATCATGTTTTGACTCACCCATTTTATGAGAAAAAATCATATGAGTTATTGTAAGACTCCTGACCTTAATTTTTGGTTGAACATGATTGCTTACCTTTATTGGATGCTTAAACCTTAATCTATCCTAAGATGTGTTTTGATATCATCTAACAAGCCTAAATTTCAAGTTTGGTCTAGTTTGGACATTATTTGAGTAAGTTATGCAATATATGTTCTTAAATAGGCTTTTATGCAATTTACCCATATCTATGATTTTCTTGTAATTTTTCACATGCTTTTTGTGTCTCACATGTTTTCATATCATTCTTGAGATATTTTTTCCTTTGGGAGCCTTTTTGTACCTTGGTTTAGTGGTGACATCTAGCCTTGTGTTGAGATTAGGGTTTCCTCTCCCAGATGGACCACCTTATGCGATAGAACTTGTTGGTTTTTCTTGTATGTTGGGATCTGATAGTTTTCCTTGTGTGTTGGGATCCGGTGTTGGTCTCTTGGTGTGTGATGATCTATGTTTTTCTCTCTTGAGTTTCCCTGGGTCGATGGCTCACTAAGTGAAGTGCACAACTGGTCGTGATGTTAGGGTTTTTTCCCCTTGTGACCAAGTATGTCAAGATCTGATGGTCCCCCTATGTTGGAGGTCATTGGCCCCTATATAGTTGACATTATATGGGATTCCTAGATAGCATACTTGAGGGCCAACTAGATCAGCATGGAAGAGACATTTTTTACCTTGGACACATGCACTAAGACCTACAGATCGATCCCTCTCGTGAGTACGATCCCGGTGTTTCTCCACCTGCACCTATAGGAGAACGGCTCCTATTTCTTGCTACTTCTATTTGAGAGGCTAGAGGGGATCTACGGAGATGAGAATCTAGTACGAGGCTAATAGAAGAGGTCTCCTGCACGTTCTTGCACCACCGTGATGGATCGGTGCTATCTCCTTGCACTGAGAAGCCGCTGCTTGCTAATGAAGTACAACAACACCTTGCCGAGTCGGTGCTTGAGACGCAGCTGCGGAAGCAGTGAGGAGAAGCAAGCAAGCTTGAGAAGCCAAATCTAAGGAGGAGGAAGACACAACATCGCACGCCGGAGTAGAGTCCCAGGCGACGGCTGGGAGAGTCCTGCTGTAGACTCGACGTGACAGAGATGTCACACATAGGCGTTAATCGAGCCGCAAGAAGGATCAATGTGCGACTGACCACCCAATAGTGTTGGTACACGAGGAGAGCACAGAAGCGGAGGCCATGGCCACCAAGTTCGTAGTCATGAAGTTTCAAGGAGGATCATCCATGGTTTGCTAACCGCCAACGGAAGTAGAGAGCTGACTGAGGAGGAACCCTAACGACCAGGAGTGTGGTCGATGGTCATGCAGCTATGCCGTAAGAGGACCTGCGGAGGTGGCCATCATCAGCAGTCATGGCGGATTTCATGTCAGTGATAATACTGGAGCGGCGGCAGCCAGGTTGCAGAGAAATAGAAGACACACGCGGAATCTGCGTCATGTGAGGGTGAGAAAGAGAAGGGGAGCAGACCGGTCTGGACTCCCACTCAACCAGATGGACCGGGTCCATGAACACGAACCAGCCGGCTTAGTGTGGGCCAGGAGCTGAGGGTTGCGCACTGATTGGCCACATGACGCTCACCTACTGGCCCATAAAGGTAAATATTTAGCAAATGTTCAGATCTTACAAAATTCATAATAAATATCTCGATGATCAGAAAATTACAAATAAGGTACTAAAATTATCATAAAAATGAGTAGAACATCATGAAAGCATAATATCAGCCTTTTGATTATTAAATATCAGTGATTTAATATAAGAGTTTTTTTACACTTGTTTCATTAGTAATAAATATCAAACAATGTCCTAACAATTATCAGAACATGTCACTAAATCCTAAACCATGTTTATTATCCACCTAAGGCATGTGATTATAATTTTGATGCATGAAATTATATGAAATAATTCAAATATATATTTAGGGCAAATAACCCTAAATGAAAGCTAGAAAATACATATATGGTTATTAAATGTTGAAATTTTCAGTATAGATTCATATCAATATGAGAAACCTCACATTTAATTTTGATATCATAGATATGCATATAAATAATGTTACATGTTAATTTATCCTAAAATGATGAGAAACCTAACATGATTAATACATGTAACCTAAGGTTAATATGTGCACACATTTATATGCAATGAAATAATCAAGTTATGTATCTCAATATGGAATATAAGATCAGTAAATATTCTAATAAGTCAAGAGGAGTAATGATGGAAATAACATCATGAACTAAGCTAAACCCTAAAATGATCATGTCTAGGATTAAGAGGATGAGAATCTGTTAATAGTACATGATTTTGTTATTAACCAGGTGATGACCAGATATCTAGATGAGCAAGAATGATTAGAAATCATTGAACTCAGGTACGTGGGCTTTATCTAAGTATATGACTAGTTTTCTTGTGTGCAATAGTTATGATGTATTGCTTGTCTTTATTTGAGAATATTGCTTGGATGTACTATGATTGTAGTATCTTCTCCATGTCAATAAGAACAACAAAGAGTATATATGGTTTGTAGCTACTAAGTGGATATATGCTCTCTCTCTCTCCCTCCCTCAATCCTCTATCTCCCCTCTAAATATAAGGTCGGCACTCGGTCCTCATAGCCCAAGGGGCGGGGAAAAATGAAGTGCGACATCTCTCTCTCTCCCCTCTAAATATAAGGTCGGCACTCGGTCCCCATAGCCCAAGGGGAGGGAAAAAATGAAGTGTGACACCACTTAGTAGTACAAACGCATCAAAAGACATCTAAAACTGATTATCGCTTTAAACAATGTTTACCTGATTATCGCTTTAAACAATGTTTTCTTTTACTCTGTCTTTCTCAAGTTATTTCAATTATGCAAGCATATTAGTATGTATCTTTCTACCCACGTGCACAACACCTTGTGTGTTGATTCGTTGTTTCACGTATGTTTTAGGTTCAGAGCTAGCTTGGGATAAAAGACGGGAAGTGAGCAGTTGTCCAGGTTGTACCTATTGTGTTAAGATCCTGTTAGCATACATGTTCATAGACTTGTAAAATTTTCTTCAAATTATGTAAATGTAAGTTGCAAAATTTAATTCATGTTGTAATATAAATATGTTGAATGTTGAGAATGTTATGGTTGTATGTTCATGTATGCGTATTATGCTTCCGCATCGCTCTCTGATATGATTGGATGATGTTTTCGGATTCTGACCTCTCATTCCCAATAGGGTATGGAGAAGCCAAAATCCAGGGACGTCACAGTTGGTATCAGAGCATGAACAATAGCTACACCTGACAATTGCTCACCATGAAACATAAAAATAAATTTCACCTTTCACTTTAAACCCTAGAAACTTAGTAAGTTGTTCTATAGGAATAAAGTTTGACTTAGCCTCTAAGTTAGAACCTAGATGTTCGAGAACTAGGTTTAGACAAGTGTGAGAAACCCTTTCCATATAGAGCTCATATGTAATGGGTAGCTACACAAATCTACACCATGTTCTCACCATTTCACTAGGTGACATGGCACTGGACTATCTACTGTGTGTGGGACACTCGAGTTTGCTGGTTTGGTTTTGTTTCCCAATCAGTTCGCACCTCAACAGTTTTCTCTGACGCCTTCTTTCTCAAAGAAAAACTATATAATATTTTATTAGATATATGTAAATATAAAAATGTGTCCCTCACATAGGAGAGTAGTGGGTGTTCATGCAACCTAAGTGAAAGGGAGTGACATCAGTCTAGAAGAGAGAGTAGTCTAGATTAGATGTCTAGAGCCTTATGAAGATATGTGATACATTGATTAGATGATAGAATGATAGTTGAAATAAGCATGTGAAATCTTATCTAAGTTTGATCTTTGATGCTATAAGTTTCCTTATAAAGGTTTAAGTTGTATACTTGTTGAATCCAATTTTGTAGAATTTATGCAAAATCTTGATCATGAAATTACATTCCCTTTTCCTACTTAAGTTAAACTAAGTTAGGATAGAGATGAGTGTGCATGAGCCTCAAGCTCTTATACAAGGAGGATGTCTAGTGGTAGGATGAGATATGTGGTGAACTCTAGAGAGAGTAAGACCCATAAGGAGAAGGTCATAGGACCTAGCCTCCAATATATGATATATGTGTTAAACAAAACAAAAAATGTCCTACACTAGATTACTCTTGAGTGTTGAGTTGAGTCCTTATGCATGATTCAAATCTATATGTGAGAATTGGGTAAAAGAAAAGGATGGGTAGATGACCCATATGATAAAGTCAATCCTTTGGCTGAGTTAGGTCCTAGCTGGAGTGACATATTTTGTGAATCTCATAATTAGTTGCAACTGAGGTAATATATGAACTCTAGTTATGGGAGTATGATGCTTTGTGCAAGAGGTACTCAAAATACATGTTCTCCCTTCTCCTTCTCTTTCTTAATATATGATGATAGAAACCTCACTTGAGCTATATAGATGATTTATATATGAGGAGTCACTCGTATAAGCTTGACCTATTCTATATTTCCCCCTATATCATACATGTAGCACCCAAGATTGAAATCATGATAAGTTGACTTTAAAATATTCTCTTACCCTCCATATGAAACATGAAAGATATGATGCTGAGATCATGGGATAAACTTAGTATATTCTCTTTTTCCCTTCACATAATACATGCAAGACATAAAAAGTTGAACTCATGAACTTGATATAAAGATATTTTTGGATCATAAGATATATGATCAGAAATATAGTTCGTGACTTTGATCCTTCTCAATGTATGCTTCTAAGTTGAGTATGAATATCACACCATAGGGTGAAACCCTAATGGTCAAGCATGTTACATAAGCCCATCCTATGTAGAAAAATCCTAATATTAAGGATGAAGATAAATCTCCTCTAATGTTGAAATCATTGTAAGATGTTGATCATAAAATATATTAATGATGTTAGATTTGAACGATCTGAATATCATGGCATATAAACAAATTCCTCCTAAACATTAAAAGTATGAACAAAACATGTACCCTTAGAGGTGATGTAACCCAAAGATATCATAATGTCATGTTATGGCTAAGACTTTAAGTGATGCTTCCACATATATATGGTAGGGTGGACACACCCAAGAACCTCTAGACCCTAAGCTGACAACTTAGAGTGCATGCAATATGGTGGTCTTAGAACCTAAGAAATTATCATGTATATGAAGTTGAACCCTTAAATAGCCTCTTAAGGATGAGATTGGTTGAATTTCGGGGACGGAATTCCATATAAGATGGGGTGAATGTGACGACCTTGATTTTGGGGTTTAGATACAATAAGGTATTGGAGGACCATGCATGCTCTCTAGATGAAAACTATCAAATTGAGGAATTGGTAACCCAGTTATGGATAGTTTTTCCCAAATAAGTTTATTTGAGATATGATAGAGGAATGTGATGCCTAATTGAATCCAGTTCAGCCTTTATTAATTAATAGAGTATTTCTGAGACCAAACATCCAGTTAGTGATCTTCTTGATGGGAGGAAGGATCCTTTGGAGGAATTTATTTAAATGGTCAATTAACATCATTTGTGGCTCAAACTAGGCATATAGAAAGAACAATTGATAATGAAAGGATGATTGAAAGTTTCATAAACATTGAATGATCCACCTGAGAGATATTGATGATTGAGCCTTGATTAAATGAATAAGGTTTTAATGATTTAGACCTAGGTTCGATTTTTTTTTATCACACAGCCAACTCACTAACAGATGGATGTGACTCTAATATTTGTGACTTGTCTAGATGAGACGGAATCTTAGTGACCTGGGTATAGATCCAATGAGTTGATGATTGTCACCTACCTCCATTTCAAGCAGAGCAACTAGTGTCTAGGAGATCGGGTCATGAGGTGTAACAAGGAGGTTGTTAGAGGATTAAGTGAGATCTTTGGATCCACCATGCCACCAGTATCCAACCAACACCCGTGAGACCTGGCTTGCAGGATATGAAGGCAAGGGCCTCGACCTCCCTCTTCTTTCTCCATAGCTGCAAGCATCAGCCAACTTCAGATGAATGAGGATGTAGTGTCCTGGTAGGAGTACCGTGAAAAGATTCAACTTTGGTTGATCCCCACGTTATGCTCGTGGCTAGGTGAAGTAAAGGAAGTGGGCGGTTCCTCGTATCACTAAGACCTACAGATCGATCCATCTCGTGAGTACCATCCCGGTGTTTCTCCACCTACACCTACAGGAGAACGGCTCCTATTTCTTGCTACTTCTGTTTGAGAGGCTAGAGGGGATCTACGGAGATGAGAATCTAGTACGAGGCTAATAGAAGAGGTCTCCTACACGTTCTTGCACCACCGTGATGGATCAGTGCTATCTCCTTGCCCTGAGAAGCCGCTGCTTGCTAACGAAGTACATCAACACCTTGCCGAGTTAGTGCTTGAGACACAGCTGCGGCATGATTCAGCCCTATCTTAGGGCTTTATCTTGTGTCATTTTGCATTTCAGCCACATCTATACTTGTTAGATTACATGTTATTTCCCCCAATATGCTTATTTATATCAAATGCACTTATGGAGGCTTTTTGCATGTTTTATAGGTACTTTGTCCACTACTTGATGGCATGGAAAGAGGATGGTCCAGTCTAAGGTTTCCTCAGGCTTGGAGGAGCTCAAAATGAGGCCAAAACCACTTCCAACCTACCCCAAGTAGTCAAAGAAAGTTTTGAAGCAATACCCTCCATGGATGATCAAGTTAAAGGCTCAAATGGATGGGAGAGACACCACCACGACCGTGGTGAGCCCCCACGGCCGTGGTAGACATGCCCCAAGTACAAAAAATCAGTACAACTCCCAGAAATTGATGAAAATGGCCAAAACGACCGTGGGGATCAACACGACCGTGGCCATAGGTCCCCACCACGACCGTGGTGACCTCCCCACGGCCGTGGCCATCCATGAACCTATCCCTGTGATCTCCACATTCTAATAAACCCACGACCGTGCCTATCCACCACGGCTGTGGTCTACCCTACCCACTACGACCGTGGTGACCCACCACGGCCGTGCTACTCACAAAATCCACCCAGTTTTCACTGCTTTCCCCATTTTGCCCCTAACTTAACCCTAGACCCCCTAGACTCCTATATATACCTAGGTGGCGGCTGGGGCACGAGGTTAGCTACCTTCTACCCCTTCCTAGCTCCCCAAATCGCCACCCACTCCATTCCACTTCACCTCCACCTCAAATCCACTCCATTTCACCATTTCCACCACATAACCCCCCATATCTAAGCCTTCCATCCACTTCCCACCATCATCCCACTCCATTTCATCCTTGGAGGAGGGAGGAGGACGTCCTGCAGCTTCTGGAGAGGAGGATTGCTTCATCTACACCGAGCTCCATGGATTCTTCTACCTCTTTCTCCTTTCTTTTTGTATTTTCGATGTGTATGAGTAGCTAGGCCCCTTGGGTGGGATGTTTGGGGGAAAATATGTTACTTTGATACCATGTTGGGGGAAAATGACATGTAAACTTTGTAATTTCATTTGTTAATGATTATATTCTATTTGCATCTCTTTCTCCATGGATTACTTGTTGGTTTGTGTGTGAAATACCTAGGAATTTAGGCAAATTGCTTATATGTGTGAATTTTGGGATTTGCCCCTAGGTCCAATTCTTGGATCCCTAGGCTGCCTCCCATCTTCCTACATCTTAATCAATCTCCCTAAACCTAAGTAAGAGATCTAAGTAGCTAGATTAGATAATTCTAGTGCAATTAGCATGGTGCCTTCTCAAGGCTAGAATGTGGGGGAATTGGGGTCCAAAACCCTAATTTCACCCCCCCATTACTACCCTCGGCCCCTAATTGCCCTAGGAATGTCTAATGTAGAAACCTAGACTTGATTAGACTCTAATTGGATTAAACCTAATCCCTAACCCAATTGAGCCTCGTAAGGGTAGTAGGGGTGTTAGGGACTAGTTCCCCTATACACAACCTAGCATATCCATGGCCAGTTAGTAGCTTAGGTTAATTCATTAGACTCTAACTTGTTGTTTGGTTTGGATAATCTAAATGGAATCATGATGTTCACATGTCACCCCCCAACTTAAGTGATAAGTCCAGACCCCTAAACAGTCCACACATCTCTTTACTTCTTAAAACCCTAGTTTTGTGCTTGCTTAGCTTAATTAGTTCTTTCCTTGCTTAGTTAGCTTCTTGCTTTGCTCTTGCCTTGTTTATGCTAGTTTAGTTCTTTAATTGTTCTTTTGCTTCTCTCTTGCTTGCCTTAGTGTATCTTGCCTTTTCATACCTAGCTTAGTCTTTCCTTGCTTGCTTAGTCTTAATTCAGTCTAGGGTTAACATAGATTTCATTATTGCCTTTAAATTGCTTGTTTATCCTTAGTTAACAATCAAAACCACCTTTAAACCCTTAACCCTAGTATCCGCAGTAGGAACCTAGCCAAACTAACCTAGCTCTAGTGCCCCCTCTTTTCCCTGTGGATCGACCCTATACTTGCCGCTTACCTATACTACGACACGACCCCGTGCGCTTGCGGGTGTAGTGTTTTAGTAGACGTAGGTAGCTAGTTTAGGTCTTATAAATTTCGAAAGCATAAGATCCCACATCCACCGTGTGTTCCGACCTCGTGGGGTGTAAAAGCACCACTAGCGGAAACGCAGCAAGCTTTCTGGCGCCGTTGCCGGGGACTTAGAGGCGCTCGGCCTAGCTAGTTAGTTTTGCTTTGACTTTTCCTACTGCCCTCATCATTGCTATTCTTTATTCATTTTTCTTTACATTTCTTGTGTATATTGCTTTACTAACTTGCTTTCTTTTGTTTGGTTGTGCTTTGTGCATGTGGCAAGCCATTTGGGAGGAAACAAGATGGAAGACCAAAATGCACCTCACAAGCCGCTTCAAGACTACTTCATGCCTAGCAACTACAAATCGCCAATTGCTAGCAGGGTTGATCAAATGCCAGGGGAGCAATTCTCTATTCCTCCAGGTCTTCTTGGGCTCCTGCCCATCTTCTACGGCTCAGAGAGTGAGAACCCCTACAAGCACTTGGACTCCTTTCTTGAAGTATGCTCCACCTTCAGGACGTCGACGGCCAGTGATGATACAATTCGGTTGACCTTGTTCTCCTTCTCCCTCAAAGATAGAGCTAAAGACTGGTATGACTCAAGAAAGGACATCATGAGTTGGGAAACAATGAAGAATTCTTTCTTGAGACAGTTCTACTCTATAGCAAGGTTGACACAAATGCGGCGTTCCGTGACAAATTTTAGTCAAATGGGAGATGAGCAGTTTCATAATGCATGGGAGAGATTCAAGAAGTTGTTGAGAGAGTGTCCTCACCATGAGATCCCTTTGTGGTAGCTAGTTCAATCATTCTACTCTGGTTTGTCTCTAAAGGACCAAGACACAGTGGACTCTTCTTGTGGAGGAGTTTTCATGGCTAGGCCACCTGAGGAGATATGGCCTTTGTTTGATCAGTTGGCTAAAGGATCAAGAATTTGAGCTTCTAGCATGATGAATGAAAGAGGGTATGCCTTTGGTGTGACACCCCCTACTCATGATGACTCAAGCCCGCAAGTGATGAAGATTCTTGGTGACATGGTGAGCCTCATGAAGAACCAGGTGACAAATGCTCCTTGCCACCCGGTCAATTCTATTGAGTTCTATGGGGAAGAAAAGAAGACGCCTCACTCCTATAGCTACCAGGAACCACAAAGTCCCACATACAACTCAAGGTTTGAGGAAGAGGTTCTTTCTAGATTGAGAGTGTTTGATTATGTTCAAAGGGATGTTGCAAGGTTAGAAGAGAGAATAGAGCAACTATCTTCTATAATCGCTCTCCAAGAGGAAAAATGGTCTTCAAGACCCATCGTGAGCCACCATGAAGCAAGTGGACCCATACCATCTTCACAAGTTTTCTACAGTCCACCCCCCATGCAAGTGCACCTCATTCACTCCTTCCAAGGCTATCCCCAGCCTTACACCCCTCCACCACCTCCCTCACCTCAAATTTCACAAAACTTCACTTTCCAGCCCCAATTCTCTCATCCCCCTCAATTCCCTTCTCCACCTCAATTTCAACCCCAAGTATCACCTCCACCTCCTCCACAGCCACAACATGCTCCCCCTCTCCACCATGAGCAAGGTAGTGCCGTGACAGTTCTAAGGAGTGGAAAAACTCTTGAGCCTCCCGCAAGTCAAAGAAAGGTTGATAAAGCAAAGCAAAGGCAGCCAAGTGGTGATACTGTGATTGATATTGCTGAAGATGATGTTGTGATACCGCATGTTGAGTTTGGGATTCCATGTGATCCACCACATATCCCTTGTGCAGGTCCTACCATCCCTAGCATTCCGCCTCATGTTCATGTAAGTGCAGCAAAAGCTAGTGATCCTCCATTTGTAGAAGCACTAGATGAGCCACCAGAATTGAAAAGGAGGCAAAAGCACAATGTTGATATTCTTGAGGTGTTTCGCCAAGTAAAGGTGAACATTCCACTATTGGATGCTATCAAGCAAATCCCATCATATGCCAAGTTCCTCAAGAACCTATGCACTGTGAAAAGAAGGTCAACGGGGAGGATTCCAAAGAAGGTGAGATTGAATGAACAAGTGAGCTCCATCATACAACACTCACTTCCCGTGAAGAGAAAGGACCCAGGAGCCCCACTCATACCTAGTTACATAGGGGGACATCGCATAGACAGGTCCTTGCTTGATTTGGGATCTAGTGTGAATTTGATGCCATATCATGTCTATGTTGAGATGGGCTTAGGCAAGTTGAAGCCGGCACATTGCACTCTCCAGTTGGAAGATAGATCCATAAAAGTGCCTAGAGGTAGAGTGGATGATGTCTTGGTAATGATAGACAAGGAAAAAGGTGCGGTGTTCCCGGCAGATTTCATTGTACTTGATATGGAGCCGGTGGATAGGAAGATTCCCATCATCTTAGGGAGGCCGTTCTTATCTACAGCTGATGCCGACATTCATGTACGCAGTGGCACCATGACAGTCTCATTCATGGACATGAAGATCAACATTAACATGTACAAGACCCCAACCCGGTGAGTCCGTGATAGGGATATTGGACATGGTCACTTCACAAGTCCAAATGGGCATTTGAGAGAAGTACATCAAGGTGAAGAAGTTAATGATGATTATTTTGATCAAAGGGATGAGGAAAACAAATTGAGTGCAAAGGAAGGATGCATGTTTTGCAAGAATGGACACATGAGAATGCCAAACGGATGAATTTTGAAGAATCACCAAGAAGCCTAGCTGAAGGCAAGAAACTCAGCGCTTGTGGGAGGCAACCCACCTCGGTTTGGGAATTTTTGACCCAACCTTCACTTTTTGATACAATTGCTTTATTTTTACACTTTCCAAGAACACACACACACACACTTGTGTTTAATAGTTTTTGTCTACTTTTAAGATGTGCAGGTGATAACAGGGTGAAATGAAGGAAATTTGAGTACAATTGAGAGAAGGATTCCAAGAAAAATCACTTTGAGTCAAGTTTTTGAGTGTTTGATGTTCCTCATTTTGAGAGTAGTAGCTACAGGG
Organism: Alisma plantago-aquatica; assembly: GCA_963693085.1. Lineage (NCBI taxonomy): Eukaryota > Viridiplantae > Streptophyta > Magnoliopsida > Alismatales > Alismataceae > Alisma > Alisma plantago-aquatica. The sequence continues at coordinate 1,934,224,597 of OY856409.1, forward strand.
ACCACCATGGTCATGGCACATCAATATGACCGTGGTCTTTTGCATGAAAAACACACCAAGTCCCTGGATTCAGAAGCAAAATTGAGAAAAGCTGCCAAAGGACTGCACCACGTCCGTGCCAGGCAGCACGACCGTGCAACTTGAAGCCACCATGGCCGTGCTAGGCATCACGGCCGTGCTGTAGACCAATTTCAGCCAATGAAGGTAGATTAGTGCGACATCTACTATGCATATCCTCCACCACAGGGAGGAACACCGCCAGAGCCTCGAGAGAGCCATGATCGTCTACCCTATCATCCTAAACTCTAGGATCATGTTGAGGACATCATGATTCAAAAGTTTGGGGTGGTAGGGAAGGTATGCCCTAGTTTCACTTTGCATTTCACCTGCCACATCCACTTTGGTTTTCTTATTTTTTCTATCTACCTTATTCATCTTTACTGCTTTGCATACCTGCATGCCATGTCATTTACTTTCTTGTCATTTTTGCGTAATTTTCAAAATTTTTGCTCTTTTTTCCATGCATTGCATATCATGTAGATTTTTAGTAATTCTTGCATGTTATAGCTAGTATTTGCTTGTTTACTGCTTTAAGTTCAATAATATAGGTTTAGATGTGATTGGAGGCAACTTGGCACCATTTTGGCCAATTTTGCCCAAATTTGAGATTTCTTATCTAAAAGTGTGTTTTGACCCAATCTCTACTATTTTGAGTAAAAATGATGACCTTTGATAAATTCAAGTGAATTATCATTGTTTGTTGCTAAGTGGTATCAATGTTTGACTTTTTACATGTGCACCACCTCTCTTATGATTGTGATTGAATTGGTTGAATTGTGAAATTGAGCAAGCTTTGAACGCTTAGTGTTTGTGGAATTGCTTGTTTGATATATCAATTTCATTTTGTTCATTCATGTGGTGTGATATCTTGGATGAAGTGTTGGATTAATTCTCATGCAGGATGTCTTATGTGGAAAATCATACCAATGACCCCTCTTTGACCCGACTATTCTTCCACCATCTTCATACCCCTCCGCCTCATAAAAAGATGCCAAAGTGCACATATTAGCCGTGGCCACCTCCAAAAGTTTGGGGTGGCCACATCTCTATCTCCCCGCTTCACTCTATCCACCATATGCCCTATCTACACCAAGGGCAAGAAAAAGAAAAGAAAAGAAAAAGAAAAGCAAAATAAAATAAAAGGATGCTCCTATTTAAGAGCATTCAAATAAAGAAAAGATGAGTGTGTAAAAACACTCCAAAAATCTTACCGCAAACCTTTCTTCCACTTTCATACCCATTGAGCTAGGAAACATCAAACTTAGCTCATTTTACCCTTTTCCGCAGCCACGTGGGTCATTTGGTGTGATTTGAGATATAAGATTGAATGCATGAATGTGAAACAACACTCCTAGTCATTCTTGATTAACGCCACCATGAAACGGTTTACCCGAAACTTAATGGAAGAAATATGGATAACTTGTGTATTCTAGGCGCTATATTTGAAGTTCATATGCTTTGTGCTCTTTTCATGATTCGATTGTGAAAGAAGGAGAGGAGAGAGGTGAGATGCATGTACTTAGTCATCTTTGATCCCATTCAACAACAATCGTCTTTTATATTGCATTTGTCATTTCTTTTTGTGAAAGTTTGTAGAGAGATTGAGTTGGAGCATACTTGAGGACAAGTATGTTTCAAGTTTGGGGTGGTGATTCAGCCCTATCTTAGGGCTTTATCTTGTGTCATTTTGCATTTCAGCCACATCTATACTTGTTAGATTACATGTTATTCCCCCAATATGCTTATTTATATCAAATGCACTTATGGAGGCTTTTTGCATGTTTTATAGGTACTTTGTCCACTACTTGATGGCATGGAAAGAGGATGGTCCAGTCTAGGGTTTCCTCAGGCTTGGAGGAGCTCAAAATGAGGCCAAAACCACTTCCAACCTACTCCAAGTGGTCAAAGAAAGTTTTGAAGCAATACCCTCCATGGATGATCAAGTTCAAGGCTCAAATGCATGGGAGAGACACCACCACGACCGTGGTGAGCCCCCACGACCGTGGTGGACATGCCCCAAGTACAAAAAATTAGTAAAACTCCCAGAAATTGATGAAAATGGCCAAAACGACCGTGGGGATCAACAGGACCGTGGCCATAGGTCCCCACCACGACCGTGGTGACCTCCCCACGGCCGTGTCCATCCATGAACCTATCCCTGTGATCTCCACATTCTAATAAACCAACGACCGTGCCTATCCACCACGGCTGTGGTCTACCCTACCCACTACGACCGTGGTGACCCACCACGGCTGTGCTACTCACAAAATCCACCCAGTTTTCACTGCTTTCCCCATTTTGCCCCTAACTTAACCCTAGACCCCCTAGACTCCTATATATACCTAGGTGGTGGCTGGGGCACGAGGTTAGATACCTTCTACCCCTTTCTAGCTCCCCAAATCGCCACCCACTCCATTCCACTTCACCTCCACCTCAAATCCACTCCATTTCACCATTTCCACCACATAACCCCCCATATCTAAGCCTTCCATCCACTTCCCACCATCATCCCACTCCATTTCATCCTTGGAGGAGGGAGGAGGACGTCCTGCAGGTGCTGGAGAGGAGGATTTCTTCATCTACACCGAGCTCCATGGATTCTTCTACCTCTTTCTCCTTTATTTTTGTATTTTCCATGTTTATGAGTAGCTAGGCCCCTTGGGTGGGCTGTTTGGGGGAAAATATGTTACTTTGATACCATGTTGGGGGAAAATGACATGTAAACTTTATAATTTCATTTGTTAATGATTATATTCTATTTGCATCTCTTTCTCCATGGATCACTTGTTGGTTTGTGTGTGAAATCACCTAGGAATTTAGGCAAATTGCTTATATGTGTGAATTTTGGGATTTGCCCCTAGGTCCAATTCTTGTATCCCTAGGCTGCCTCCCATCTTCCTACATCTTAATCAATCTCCCTAAACCTAAGTGAGAGATCTAAGTAGCTAAATTAGATAATTCTAGTGCAATTAGCATGGTTCCTTCTCAAGGCTAGAATGTGGGGGAATTGGGGTCCAAAACCCTAATTTCACCCCCCATTACTACCCTCGGCCCCTAATTGCTCTAGGAATGTCTAATGTAGAAACCTAGACTTGATTAGACTCTAATTGGATTAAACCTAATCCCTAACCCAATTGAGCCTCGTAAGTGAAAAACACTAGAGGGGGGGTGAATAGAGTTTTTAAATAATTTTAACAATTTATTGAACTCAAACAACCACAATTGAAAATTGGAAGAAGGAGACAGGTGTTTAGAGTGGTTCCAACTTTAGCAACTACTAAAGTTGTCAGTCCACTACCCGGTTGCTTACCCAACCGGGATTTTGAAAGTATTTATTTTATTACCTTCCCAAGGATTTATACAAAATACAATACTTTCCTTTACACCCTTTGAACAGCCTTCACTTGAAGTAGGTGCACCAACTTTGAGGTAGCCTTCTTGAAGTAACTCCAAGCTCCCCCTTGAAGTAGCCTTCCTCTCTAGAAGTAACCTCCCGTTGCACCAGCCTTCTGAAGTAGCTCAAAGTCACCTTCTTCGCCAAGAAGAACTTCACCCTCTCCAATCAGCAGCCTCCAACCTAGGAGTAGCAAGGAGAGTACAAACGGTAATAGAGAACAAGAAAGAAAAAGGAAATTACAACTTATCCTTTGTAGCCCAAGGCTTGATTTGCCTAGATCAAGCGTATAGATCTCCTAACCAAGTGTGTGGACTTGTGATTGCAGTGGGTAGGAGATACTAGCCTATAGGACACGAAATATGAGATAAGGAAGGAAGTAGCCAATTGTCACAAAGCTCAAATTTCTCACAAACAGATTGCTCAAAGTATGCTCAAGGATTTCTCAAATGTAACAAGTGTATTTGAGTGTCCTATGGATTGTCCTATTTATAGGAATGGCCTAAGGATGCTTAAGGACGTTCTAGACAACTTCTAGGGGTTTCTAAGTGCTTAACTAGCCGTTAGGTACAAAGTTGTTTCTTTAACAACGGCTAATTAATTAATTCTGCAGTTGCTGTCAGAGACAATCTCAGTCGAGAAATGGTCGACCGAGACACCTACTCGGTCGAACTTTTTTCGACCGACAGGCACTTTGGAATAAGTGATTTGCAACGTCTTTCTCCAACTGCCAACTAACTTGTCTGTTGTGTCTAACGGCTACTTTTGATCTTTCTCGGTCGAGAAGATTGTCGACCGAGAGTGTCTCGGTCGAGGAGTTTGTCGACCGAGATTGATCCTGTTTCAATGTTTCAATTTAGGCACTAACTATATGTATGAGTGTGCAAATGTGATCCTATTTGAAGGGAATGACTTATCTAAATGTGGTGTTTAGCTAGGGAGAATCTAACGCTTGATTTACATGCAATCTAAGTACTTGTACATTATATATTTGTACAAGTTTTTACAAAGCGATTACATTGCATGAAAACATAAACATGTAAGCAATAAGAATGAAATGTTTGTCATAATCAAAACAAAGGGATTTTATAAATGTCCATTTAGCCAACAATCTCCCCCTTTTTGAAGATGACAAACATTTCCAAAAATATCAATAAAGGAAATATAAATCATATGAGTTTCATACCTGAAAATTTACCTTTGTAGCCATCTTTGATTTTGCATGTGACTGCTGACCAAGATTTATAAAACTCATTTTAATTTTATGTTTGTGATTTTATATTATTTCTCCCCCTTTGTCATTTCAAAAAGATATCCAATATAATCATGTAGTATGACTTTGTGTCTTCCTTTTTAAGCTTTGCTCCCCCTTAAAGAGATATCCAATTAAAATCAAGGGATTTTTATTGTCAATAATTTAGCCATAATTTGTTTCTCAATCATTTGAAAAGGATGTTAAGCCTTGAAATGATATGAGTTTCTTTTAAGTTTATGGCCTATGTGTATTGATTTCTCACCCATTTTACAAGGGATGTTAAGCCTTAAAAAAATGAAATGAGAATCCTTTAGTTTTAGAGTGCATAAAAATGTCTCTTAACTAAATGCATGGGATGTTAAGCCCTGATTTGTTTAGAGAGTCCCTTTAAGAACAAGATATATCATTTTTATGAAATTCATAGATTTCTTCATGACCAAGAGTAAAAATACTAAGGTCGTAACAAGCTCCAAATGATGTTTGCAATGTTTTTGTAAGCTTCTCAATCAAATAATCAAATTTGTTTCTATGAGCTCCCCCTTAATCTTAAATTATGCTCCCCCAAGATATAAGTATTTTGTAATAGATGTCATTTTATCCATAACTTGAACTTTTAGGTATTTGCAAAGATGTTCATCCTTTTTGATTTACTTGTATTTATTACTCCCCTTATTTTGTATGCTCTACAATAGTCTCATAAACCAAATTCAAATGATGCCAAAAAAAAATCCATTATAAAGATAACTAATTTCATTACAAGCATGAAAAGATAGCCAAATCATGTAAAGATAACCCATTTATTACAATTTTGCAAAGATTCCATTACAACTAATACAACTCCACATCTCACTGGAAAGACTTAAGAATTACATCAACATCAGGGTCTTTCCCAAGAAAAGGCTCAGCTCCATAACACTGGACCAAAGTTTGCCACTCCAGAGCACCTGTCTTGGTTAAGGCATATGCCTCCAAGAAGGTTGGAACACGATCAAATCGGAAATGAGCAGCAATATCTTGTAGTTGCATAGATGAAAACTGAGTATGCGTGAGATCTGTAGATGGTGGAGGTGGAGGTTGATAGTAGTTGTAAGATGGGTTATATGGATTAAGCATGCCAGGATTTAAAGAGTAGGGATATTCATCTGGTTGGTTTGGAGAAAGAGTTTGCATTCTTTGGTTTAGATAAGTCATGGCATGATGGTTATAATCTAATTGTTTACTAAGATGATATCGTGACCCAGCAACATAGGTTAGAGTGTTTTGGATGGGGTCATAGGGTAGGCTGGTAGGAGGAGGTGGGGGTGGTATATCTTGGGTGGATGTCTCTCCTTCTACCCTAGCCCTCTTATGACCGAAATCAATTCCCATTTTTTCTACAATATTCTTACTTATTTTTTGTGGTCTACGCTCCCATGTATATCCCATATCCTCGAGTTGGGTCTTAAGGAAATGTTGAGTAATTTGACATACGAAATCAGCATATGGAGGATTGCCAGAAAACTCAAGCATGTTTTTAAGAATGATGCGGATAAAATTTGTGGGAATGCATTGGATAATGGCATATATTAGACACATATGAAAAAATAGGAACTTCAGATTTATTGGCTCTAGGATGTATGTTTGTTGAAACAATAAGGTTTACAATCCTAGCAGCTGGTTTGAGATTTATATCATAGTACGTGCCTCTATCTTCGTGACAGGTTGTATTGGATTGAAAAATGGTCCTTTTGATGTCACTAAGACTAACGGTATGGTCATCTTGGGCAAATTGATTAAGTGGGTTTCCAGAAGTAAGGTCAAGGGTGTCTTGATATTCATCTATGTCAATATCTAGCATGTCAAGAATATCCCCTTCAATAAATCGGAAGCTATGCCCGTTGACCATAGTATAGAAGAAGATGGTTTCATTTTCAGAGTGGGAGATGAGGTTAGCATAGAATTCATTCACTACCTTGATGGAATAGGAAGGAAAAGAAGGGTTGATGAATTCTTTTAACTTTTGCACCTCGAAAAGGTCCTCCAAGTCGACGATGTTGAGGAAGTCCATTACTTCAACTGGTCGTCGTGGGAGAGGAGCTTTGGAGGAGAGTCGTAGGTACCGATCACCAGCATCGCCGTCGACGAAGGCAATGTCATTGATGATCGTCAATGGTGGAGTAGCCTCCCTTTGTTTCCTGCCAGCGACCTTCTTCTTTCCACGAGCAGAGGATGATGCCATTGTATTGCTTGAAGGTGGAGAAGAAGCAAGGAAGTCTTGGGGATGAGGATGCTAAAGATTTGCACAAGAATTCACTAGGAAGAGCCTATGGAAACAAGAATAAGAAGGTGTGAAGAAATGACCCGTTTTTGCTCCTTTTATAGCAATCCAGTGACCGACAGACTTACTGGGTATGAATTTTTTTTAAGCTTATTTTTAATGCAAATGATAAACTGAATTTGTAGAGCATATATATTTTCTAAGGGAGTAATATTGAAACAATTTTTGTGATCATAAATTGATTTTGCTTTTAATCACAATAAAATGATATTCAAATAATTATTGTGTCAAAACTTATTTTAGGTCGATTTTGACTACGACCACAGCGCCCCTTGGTCAAATTTCATTTTAACCAAGAGGCAGATTTGCAGATTTTTCAATTTGAACATTATGAAGTATAACATCTGCATAAGATTTGATTAAGTATTAAGTTGAAGCATAATACTTAATATAAAAACATTTGTCCTTTAAAATATAGGCTTTGCTGTAGTAATATGAATATCAAATTTCACGTCGTTTAGTATCCTCATAAAATTCTTTACTGAAGGCACACTAAATATCAATTGAAAAACACTAAGTATCTCAATTGAAAAGCACTAAATATCTCAAGTCTTTTTGAGATATTTTATCTTATGTGTTGCAAGCATAACATATTACCAATAAAGCATTTGCTTGCTTATCATGGATCCATGTAGACAATTATCTATCAAGCTAATCTCAGTACCAAATGGTGAAAGAATATCCATGATGTAATAATAACGGTAAATAATCGCATGATTTTAATCACATGATTTCTATATGGATAGACCAGAAAATAAGGAAATTATGTGAATAATGATAGAAATTTTCTAAGAATAATTTGGTTTAAATCATTTAGGGAATAAACTAATATTAATTTAAATTTGGATGATTTCCAAAATATCCAATCATTAATCATGAATAGATAGCAATTTCATCAATTTCAAAGAAATTTAGCAATTTTTTTTTACAACAGACTGGAAATCAGTGACATGCTCGGTCGACTATTTCTCGACCGACAGTGTCTCGGTCGACAGTCTCTCGACTGACAATATTTCTGAAACTGTTAATTGCTTCCAAATAAAACATATGCAAGTTAAATATTTAGATACTTAAATTTATTGGTTATCCCATTATGTTGAGTTGAGATAGACGTAGAAATATGCAACTAAGGTCCTTGGTCATATCTCAACTTGATTCTGTTCATTTAGTTTGGAGGTTTTGGAACCCAAACTAACTCGACATCTTTTCTTTTGTAAGGGCATGAAAAAGAATAGTGACCAAGGCACAAACAATAATGACAGCATATCGAGTCAACCTCACATCTTTTTCTATGATTGTGTTCTGTGTTGTCCTTGGGTGAAGATATTCCTTTAGGTACATATATAGATTGATGGGTTTGTGACTTTCTCCAACTAGGTTGTTGATAGGATTTCCCTTTAGGCTTGTAACCTAGTCCTCTTCTCCCAATTTGATGATAGGAATTATCTAAGATTTGATCAAGAATGCCATTATTATTTAAATTACTAACATTTTGTTGTAACTTAGCAATCTCTTCCATTCTTTTCTTGATATCTAGTTTTGCTTGATCTAGATTAGATGACAATGAATTTCTTTCTTTGACAATAGAATCATAATCTAGATGGTTGCATAAAATGGGTTGTTTTTGAAGATCATTCACCTGACTTTGCAAATTATTCTTCTCTAAAGAAAGTAGATTACAATTTGCCTCTATAGATTTTATCTCAATATCATGATCTTCAATGATCTTTTTAAGATCTTCATTTTCAGATGTAATAGCAAGAAGCTTAGCATGTAATTCATCATTTGCTTTATTTGATTTCTTTAATTTCTTCTTGCATTCAACATACTTAATATGTGTTTCTTCAAGGCTAGCAACTAGTTCTTCTTTGGATAAATCAAACAGACTTACCTCTTCTTCTTCTTCCTCACTAGTTGTAGCAATGAAACAATCTTTGTTCTCATCTTCCTCCTTTGATCTCCATGGACATCTAGTTGTTGTGTGGCTTGTTCCTAAGCACCAATTGCAACATGTTATAGTTTTGTCCAAGCAGCACCTTTTGTTGTGATTGTAATCACCATTACCCTCCATTCTTCAAGACCTGATTAGGGTTCCTTGAAGCCTGCTCTGATACCAATTGAAAAACACTAGAGGGGGGGTGAATAGAGTTTTTAAATAATTTTAACAATTTATTGAACTCAAACAACCACAATTGAAAATTGGAAGAAGGAGACAGGTGTTTAGAGTGGTTCCAACTTTAGCAACTACTAAAGTTGTCAGTCCACTACCCAGTTGCTTACCCAACCGAGATTTTGAAAGTATTTATTTTATTACCTTCCCAAGGATTTATACAAAATACAATACTTTCCTTTACACCCTTTGAACAACCTTCACTTGAAGTAGGTGCACCAACTTTGAGGTAGCCTTCTTGAAGTAACTCCAAGCTCCCCCTTGAAGTAGCCTTCCTCTCTAGAAGTAACCTCCCGTTGCACCAGCCTTCTGAAGTAGCTCAAAGTCACCTTCTTCGCCAAGAAGAACTTCACCCTCTCCAATCAGCAGCCTCCAACCTAGGAGTAGCAAGGAGAGTACAAACGGTAATAGAGAACAAGAAAGAAAAAGGAAATTACAACTTATCCTTTGTAGCCCAAGGCTTGATTTTCCTAGATCAAGCGTATAGATCTCCTAACCAAGTGTGTGGACTTGTGATTGCAGTGGGTAGGAGATACTAGCCTATAGGACACGAAATATGAGCTAAGGAAGGAAGTAGCCAATTGTCACAAAGCTCAAATTGCTCACAAACAGATTGCTCAAAGTATGCTCAAGGATTTCTCAAGTGTAACAAGTGTATTTGAGTGTCCTATGGCTTGTCCTATTTATAGGAATGGCCTAAGGATGCTTAAGGACGTTCTAGACAACTTCTAGGGGTTTCTAAGTGCTTAACTAGCCGTTAGGTACAAAGTTGTTGCTTTAACAACGGCTAATTAATTAATTCTGCAGTTGCTGTCAGAGATAATCTCGGTCGAGGAATGGTCGACTGAGACACCTACTCGGTCGAACTTTTGTCGACCGACAGGCACTCTGGAACAAGTGATTTGCAACGTCTTTCTCCAACTGCCAACTAACTTGTCTGTTGTGTCTAACGGCTACTTTTGATCTTTCTCGGTCTAGAAGATTGTCGACCGAGAGTGTCTCGGTCGAGGAGTTTGTCGATTGAGATTGATCCTGTTTCAATGTTTCAATTTAGGCACTAACTATATGTATGAGTGTGCAAATGTGATCCTATTTGAAGGGAATGACTTATCTAAATGTGGTGTTTACCTAGGGAGAATCTAACGCTTGATTTACATGCAATCTAAGTACTTGTACATTATATATTTGTACAAGTTTTTACAAAGCGATTACATTGCATGAAAACATAAACATGTAAGCATATGGATTTCCCTAGTTGCTTTGTCATCCACCTTAATCCTGCACACTCAAGTAGCTCGTTAGATCAATAAGAATGAAATGTTTGTCATAATCAAAACAAAGGGATTTTATAAATGTCCATTTAGCCAACAGTAAGGGTAGTAGGGGGTGTTAGGGACTAGTTCCCCTATACACAACCTAGCATATCCATGGCCAGTTAGTAGCTTAGGTTAATTCATTAGACTCTAAATTGTTGTTTGGTTTGGATAATCTAAATGGAATCATAATGTTCACATGTCACACCCCAACTTAAGTGATAAGTCCAGACCCCTAAACAGCCCACACATCTCTTTACTGCTTAAAACCCTAGTTTTGTGCTTGCTTAGCTTAATTAGTTCTTTCCTTGCTTAGTTAGCTTCTTGCTTTGCTCTTGCCTTGTTTATGCTAGTTTAGTTCTTTAATTGTTCTTTTGCTTCTCTCTTGCTTGCCTTAGTGTAACTTGCCTTTTCATACCTAGCTTAGTCTTTCCTTGCTTGCTTAGTCTTAATTCAGTCTAGGGTTAACATAGATTTCATTATTGCCTTTAAATTGCTTGTTTATCCTTAGTTAACAATCAAAACCACCTTTAAACCCTTAACCCTAGTCTCTGCAGTAGGAACCTAGACAAACTAACCTAGCTCTAGTGCCCCCTCTTTTCCCTGTGGATCGACCCTATACTTGCCGCTTACCTATACTACGACACGACCCCGTGCGCTTGCGGGTGTAGTGTTTTAGTAGACGTAGGTAGCTAGTTTAGGTCTTATAAATTTCGAAAGAATAAGATCCCACTTCCACCGTGTGTTCCGACCTCGTGGGGTGTAAAAGCACCACTAGCGGAAACGCAGCATGGCAGCAGTGAGGAGAGGCAAGCAAGCTTGAGAAACCAAATCTGAGGAGGAGGAAGACACAACATCGCACGTCGGAGCAGAGTCCCAGGCGGCGGCTGGGAGAGTCCTGCTATGGACTCGACGTGAGAGAGATGACACACATAGGCGTTAATCGAGCCGCAAGAAGGATCAATGTGCGACTGACCACCCATTAGTGTTGGTACACGAGGAGAGCATAGAAGCGGCAGCCATGGTCGCCAAGTTCGTAGTCATGAAGTTTCGAGGAGGAGCATCCATGGTTGCTAACCACCAACGGAAGTAGAGAGCTGACTGAGGAGGAACCCTAATGACCAGGAGGGTGGTCGATGGTCGTGCAGCTATGCCGAAAGAGGACCTACGGAGGTGGCCATCATCAGCAGTCATGGCGGATTTCATGTCAGCGATCATCCTGGAGTGGCGGCGGCCAGGTTGCATAGAAACAGAAGACACACGCAGAATCTGCGTAAGGTGATGGCGAGAAAGAGAAGGGGAGCAGACCAGTCTGGACTCCCACTCAACCAGATGGACCGGGTCCATGCACATGAACTAGCCGGCTTAGTGTGGGCCAGGAGATGAGGGTTGCGCACTAAGCGGCCACGTGGCGCTCACCTACTGGCCCATAAAGGTAAATATTTCGCAAAGGTTCAGATCTTACAAAATTCATAATAAATAGCTCGATGATCAGAAAATTACAAATAAGGTACTGAAATTCTCATAAAAATGAGTAGAACATCATGAAAGCATAATATCAGCCTTTTAATTATTAAATATCAGTGATTTAATATAAGACTTTTTTTACACTTGTTTCATTAGTAATAAATATCAAACAATGTCCTAAAAATTATCGGAACATGTCACTAAATCCTAAACCATGTTTATTATCCACCTAAGGCATGTGATTATAATTTTGATGCATGAAATTATATGAAATAATTCAAATAGATATTTAGGGCAAATAACCCTAAATGAAAGCTAGAAAATACATATATGGTTATTAAATGTTGAAATTTTCAGTATAGATTCATATCAATATGAGAAACCTCATATTTAATTTTGATATCATAGATATGCATATAAATAATGTTACATGTTAATTTATCCTAAAATGATGAGAAATCCTAACATGATTAATACATGTAACCTAAGGTTAATATGTGCACACATTTATATGCAATGAAATAATCAAGTTATGTATCTCAATCCGGAATATAAGATTAGTAAATATTCTAATAAGTCAAGAGGAGTAATGATGGAAATAACATCATGAACTAAGCTAAACCCTAAAATGATCATGTCTAGGATTAAGAGGATGAGAATCTGATAATAGTACATGATTTTGTTATTAACTAGGTGATGACTAGATATCTAGATGAGCAAGAATGATTAGAAATCTCTGAACTCAGGTATGTGGGCTTTATCTAAGTATATGACTAGTTTTCTTGTGTGCAATAGTTATGATGTATTGCTTGTCTTTATTTGAGAATATTGCTTGGATGTACTATGATTGTAGTATCTTTGCCATGTCAATAAGAACAACAAAGAGTATAGATGGTTTGTAGCTACTAAGTGGATATATCCTCTCTCTCTCTCTCCCTCAATCCTCTATCTCCCCTCTAAATATAAGGTCGGCACTCGGTCCTCATAGCCCAAGGGGTGGGGAAAAATGAAGTGTGACATTTCTCTCTCTCCCCTCTAAATATAAGGTCGGCACTCGGTCCCCATAGCCCAAGGGGAGGGGAAAAATGAAGTGTGACACCACTTAGTAGTACAAACGCATCAAAAGACATCTAAAAATATGTGTTTACCTGATTATCGCTTTAAAAAATGTTTTCTTTTACTCTTTCTTTCTCAAGTTATTTCAATTATGCAAGCATATTAGTATGTATCTTTCTACCCACGTGCACAACACCTTGTGTGTTGATTTGTTGTTTCACGTATGTTTTAGGTTCAAAGCTAGCTTGGGATAAAAGACGGGAAATGAGCAGTTGTCCAGGTTGTACCTATTGTGTTAAGATCCTGTTAGCATACATGTTCATAGACTTGTAAAATTTTCTTCAAATGATGTAAATGTAAGTTGCAAAATTTAATTCATGTTGTAATATAAATATGTTGAATGTTGAGAATGTTATGGTTGTATGTTCATGTATGCGTATTATGCTTCCGCATCGCTCTTTGATATGGTTGGATGATGTTTTCGGATTCTGACCTCTCATTCCCAATAGGGTATGGAGAAGCCAAAATCCGGGGACGTCACGGTCATGTTCCTTACTTAGTCATCATCCTAGTCCTAAGTCCTAGTGTCCTTGTAGACTCAGCAAACCTAAGGCTTTGATACCAACTTGAGAGAACTCGTCATGCTAAATGAGATTACTTAAAACTCAAAACATGACCTCTTACTAAATAATCATATAGTAGAAAAAGGGGATAATTAAAACTGATTAATCATTCCAAACATATCCAAAATCATTTACATAAAAGCCCAACCTTTTATACAACTGTTCCATGGCCTCGGTCATCACATATACATATATAAGATGATATACACATATACAACATGTACAAGCATTCACATACTACCAAAGCTCGATTTAATAGAAACATCATATACAAACTTTCCTATCCTGACCTAAGTCTACATGTATGACTCTAGGACACACTACACATTTAAACAACCTTCTCTAAGGTCCATCACCACAACTCCTCCTCACTGCCACAAGTCTGTTGCTACCATCGATCACCTAAAAATATGTGGATAACCCACGAGGTGAGACCCATGTCTGAGCAAGAGATGTAAATCTCAAAAATGCTTATTGATTACATAAGGTTAAGTAATTGAACAAATAGAACATATTATATAACAGAATAAAAATACCAGATATAAAGATTCTTTAGAATAGTTCTAATCAGAGTCTTATTTGTAGCATTTAAAGGTTAACATTATTCTCATAAGATCAGGTGTAGTTAACATAACATCATAAACATAGCTTACATCATTAGCACGACTAATAGTATAATTCTGGATAACAACAAAGCATATCTAGGAGCATGAGCATAGCTAATGGCATAAACATAACCAATAGTATCAATACATCTAACAACATAAGCATGGATACTTTCTCTTATTGCACTATACACAATAGGGACGAGCTCCAAGAAAAAAGGAAGAAGAAGAGGTGTCTAAAGTGCTCGTTTGCATGGAAGGAGGGAGGCATATACAACTTGGGGGGAGAGAGAGAAGGGAAGGTGAAGGTGTCTAGCCAAGCATGATACGAGGAACCACCCACTTCCTTTACTTCACCTAGCCACAAGCATAACGTGGGGATCAACCAAAGTTGAATCTTTTCACAGTACTCCTACCAAGAGACTACATCCTCATCCATCTGAGGTTGGATGATGCTTGCAGCTATGGAGAAAGAAGAGGGAGGTCGGGGCCCTTGCCTTCATATCCCGCAAGCCAGGTCTCACGGGTGTTGGTTGGATACTGGTGGCACGGTGGATCCAAAGATCTCGCTTAATCCTCTAACAACCTCCTTATTACACCTCATGACCCGGTCTCCTAGACACTAGTTGCTCCGCTTGAAATGGAGGTAGGTGACAATCATCAACTCATTGGATCTATACCCAGGTCACTAAGATGTCGTCTCATCGAGACAAGTCACAAATATTAGAGTCGCATCCATCTGTTAGTGAGTTGGCTGTGTGATAAAAAAAATCGAACCTAGGTTTAAATCATTAAAACCTTATTCATTTAATCAAGGCTCAGTCATTAATATCTCTCAGGTGGATCATTCAATGTTTATGAAACTTTCAACCATCCTTTCATTATCAATTGTTCTTTCAATATGCCTAGTTTGAGCCACAAATGATGTTAATTGATCATTTAAATAAATTCCTCCAAAGGATCCTTCCTCCCATCAAGAAGATCACTAACTGGATGTTTGGTCTCAGAAATACTCTGTTGATTAATAAAGGATGAACTGGATTCAATTAGGCATCAAATTCCTCTATCATATCTCAAATAAACTTATTTGGGAGAAACTATCCATAACTGGGTTACCAATTCCTCAATTTGATAGTTTTCATCTATAGAGCATGCATGGTCCTCTAATACCTTATTGTATCTAAACCCCAAAATCAAGTTCGTCACAATGACATATGAACATAATGCATACTTCTTGAACTTTGTACTTGGATGCCCTTGCCAGGTATTCAATGATTGAAGATAAGGTAAGTGTGGAACTCTTAGATTATTATCTTTCTGATTACTCTACTAAAGTAGTCAGTTTGAAACAATCTAAAGAGCATGATGAATAAGAAATCATGGTGAAAATATCTTAACCTTACTCTAAAGAAAGACAAGAATAACATCGTAACCTATCAAAACTTGAATTTCGGTAACTAAAGAGGAAGCTATGACACCATGAAACCTAAATATGAATACAAGTAAGCTAAATAGGAGTTCTTGAAGTTGTAATTATAGAAGTTAAGGAACTAAAAGAGAGATAAATCTATGTTAATGGAATGATTAAAGGTATGAGATTCACATAAGAAGAAAAGAACTCATGAAATAAGTGTGATTTGAGAAGATGAAATAGAACGATGACATATGGATAAAGTGAAACATGAGCTAATCTCAGACCAATTCCCATGAATAAGAAGGTGTTTAATGTAAAATTATCATGACATGTGGAAGAGTTTAGAGGGATATGATCCATGTTAAGTGAAGAAAATGTGAAATATTATGAACTACCCTTAATAAGTGATTGAAAAATATGATAAAACTAGAGGACATACACAATAATGATAAATAGTTAATGAGAAAAGATAAATGAGATAAGCTAATCTTAATCATTCCTATGTTGAAGGTAGGGAACCCAAATGAAAAAAGGTAAAAAAAAGTTTTACTTGCATGATGAAGGTAGAATCAGTAACCCCTAGCTAGTAACCCTTTGACAATGTTGTTGTGTTGTGGGAAGTGTGTTTTCCTTTGTGTTATTTTTTTTTGGGCACAAATTTCAAATGGATCTTATGCCAGTTGGTACCTATGGGTATGTTGTATTCCTTCAAGGTGGATATATTGTTATAGCATGTGGTCTCTTGGGACTATAGTTCCAAGATCATGATGTTTTGTGTTGGGAATGATTTTTGAACCTTCCAAGAGTTAGGGATACCCTTTCTATACATTTTGAGTTGGTTATGAGGACAGAGATGTCGATAAGACTAGGGTGTGATTTCTTCTTGGCACGTGTAGTAGATACCTAGGTGAGGAGTACTAGTATCTAGGGTGTACCACTAGTATGTGAGCTGAGGATGTTTATTAGATAAGTTTCTTGTTGTCTCTTTCCCTTAGAGGGAGAGTTTTTTATGATGAGATACTCCAAGAGTTGTTTGGAAAGAAGAAGAGTGATTTCATGATGCTTTACATGGGCTACTGACAACTGGATAAGGTCACAACAAGAAATGAGTAACCACTACCAAGGATAGTTGATTCGTTGATCAGTCGACGTGCTACCATGTTCCTTTAGATAGACCTCAGGTGTGGATATCATCATATAAGAATCAGAGTAGATGACATCAGTTGTATGGCCACTAAGACTTCATGGTTGTGTTGTTTAGACTAACAATGCATCAGAGGCGTATAGGGAGTTGAGGAACAAAGTGATCGAGTTGTGTCCTTCTGAGTTGTGGCAAGTTTGGTTGATAACATGTCAATGTACTTCAGAGGTGGTCAGTAACATGGAAAACATCTTCACTATACCCTAGGATTGCTGAAGCAGCAATAACTGTGTGTCAAAGTTCAACAAGAGTGAGTTTAATCTTGACCAAAGTGTCTTCATAAGGTTATGATATATCTACTAAGTATGTTTTGTGAATCCAAATAAGGTGAAGATAGTGATAGAGTGGGAGAAGCCCCAGACACCACCTGAGGTCCAAAACTTCTTAATCCTAGCAATACACTACATGAAGTCCATTCAGAACATTAATGTTGTTGTTTTACCCCTAACAAGACTGACTAGGAAAGGTGTTCCTTTTTTTGAAAGAGGAAAGGTGTTCCTTTTTGTATAATAATGACACATGTCAACGTTCTTTCTAGTTGTTAAAGTAGTAGTTCACAAGTGTTACAATGTTAGTGTTGCTAGAACAAAGAAAAGGATACATTGTCTTTTGCAATGCTTCAAAGAATGGTTTTGGATACTTGTTGATATAAGATAAGAGAACTGTTTATTTTTCTTTATGCCAACATAAGAAGGACAACGAGAACTATCTGTCCCATGATCAAGAATTTCCCAATGTAGTGCTAACCTTAAAGATTTGGAAGCATTTCTCATAGAAGGAACTAAACATGATATTAAGATAGTATATGGAGTTGATCACATATTATAATTGTATGATAGATGGTCAGATAGGAAAGGAGAATGTGGAAGTTGATGCAGTAAACAAGAAGTTGTCTTCATCAGCAATTCCCAACAAGGCATAGTTATACTCTTCAACGTATCATGAAAATTGGAATTCTAGCATTGCTTCAACTAGAAGGATGTGTAGTTGGAAGTATCTTTGTTGTCATGATTGTTGATACAATGACAAGTCAGACCAACACCACTACAGCAGATCAAAGGTAAACAATTTGGAGGGTACCATAATGCAAGATTTCAGATCAGAGTAGAGCAGTGAGAAACATGATGGCTTCCATAGGTCATGTGACAAGATAGTATGCATCCACCACCAGAAAATGATTCTAGACAGTGATGGTATGAGTGAGATAGTACCTGGAAGACTCATTTTTAACACATATTGTGTATCTCACAAATACACAGATGTATCATAAGTTGAAGAACATGCAATTGCAGCCAAGTGTGAAATAGGGTATGGCACAGATATAGTCAAGTGCATAGTTGTCAGCAAGTCAATGGGAAACATTAGAATCTTACAGAAATAAGGATACAATGTAAGTTTAACACAGCCCTAGATAGATGGATAGTAAAAAAGAACCGTGTAAAGGATTGGAGAATTTTATAAGAACATGTGTCCTATAGTTCGTGAAAGATAAAGGATGTCCACTTGATTTTAATCAAGTGTTCTTAATGACAATAGTCACCATAGAAGCATAGACATGACATCTTGTGAAGCTGCATAAGGAAAGAGATACAAAACATAGTAATTCAGCAACAATTGATAATAGCTCAGGATAGGAGAAAGACATATGCTGGTAACCAGAATGAACAACTAGAGTTCCAAGTTAGAAGTTACTACTAGAGTAGCATAGGTTCACCCTAATTTCTATGTTCCATGTTGAGGAAGTGCCACCCCCATTATAGGACAAGTGATATAGATAATGGAGGTGCAGTTGTATGAGGATGTTTTCTTATGTGGGGGTCTCTATGTTGACCCAAGATGACGCATATAGGAGTTCAGGGAGAAAACATGACTTGAGTGTTGTTGTGCTGTAACATACCAGATCTTGGACCCTACCCTAGAAATTTGACCTTTTTGGACTTAGACAAATAAGGTTGAGGTTATACCTAAAAGAATTTTAGTATAACCCTAATGTGCTAATGCATGTATAAACCACCCTAATGTAACCTAATGTTCTCACCCTAGACTTAAGCTAATAATGGATACATAAAATGTGTACATGAGATAAATAAAGAATATATAAAATTTGTGCAAAATAATCTTACATAACTCCTTAGTATAAATATTAAGGTAAGGAACATAATTGGATGAATAGTTGAGATAATGATGAAATAATATGTTGACTAATATAAAGATGGGCCACAAATACTAACTATGCAAAATTCATAAAAGAAAGACAATTTTTTTAAAAATAACTTGAGATTCTTTTTCCTTGGCTATGCTTTGGCATATAGGCCAAGTTTCACAAATTTAGGATAATAAAAACCATACATATTTGATTTAGAAAAGAAAATGCATTTTTCCTTCAAAATATGAAATAAAATATTTAATGACTCAAAAAGTGGAAGATAATCTTAGACTTGTATTCAAAACATCAAGGATAACTTGTAGGTGAAGTTTCACCATATTTAAATAATCCTAATGTCATTAATGCATGAGGAAAGAGAAAATAAGATTTGATTAATTAATACATAAAAAGTTTCCAAACATGCAATCTAATTGCATAATCAGAATATACATGCCTTAATTGGCCTCTGTGCAAAATTTCACTTAATTTGGAGTTTGTTTGCACCTTCAAATGAAGAGAGAGAAATGATGAATAATTAATGCAAAGCTTTATTCGAAAATGATTAAGAGTTGATTTATATGTCACACGGTTTATTCCAATTCGTTTCATTTTCTTTGCAAAAATCAAGTTCAATCCCATCCGTTGAATTTTTGATCCAACGACACTTGGATTCTCCTCTTCCTCCGTGTTATTTCCTATTTCATTTGAACATTGTTCCTTTTCCCCCTCTGATCATTTCTCTTCTCTCTTTCCCTCTATGATTCTCCTTTATTTTCCCTGGCTTTCCCTTCATAAATCCCTCACCTTTCCACATTTGTTGACCCCTATAAGTTCTAGGAATTGTGGGTTATATAGCCCTATCTGGTAGCGCCCTCTTCTTCCCCTATTGGTGCTCTGTTTCCTTCCTACCTCCTATTTCCTTGCACCTCTGGATCATCGGACAACCTAGAGATTGGTCCCTGACCTTCAGTGTATGCTCTTGTACTATATTTGCCACATTCGGTTCTCTCAACCTGTCTCGTGTGTGTTGACCTCCAATTCTGGCAATGGGATCCAGCATGTTCAGGTTCGCCGCCGGGAGTTTGACTTCCTCGCCTCTCAGGGGCCTTAAACATCTAACCCACCTCCTTTGATGCTCCTTGAAGTTATTCCCAACATTGATTTTTTTTCTTCAGGTGTGTGCTACATTTCCCCCTTTCTGATTTCATATTTGCTAGCTTGATCATGGTGGGAGTTGGTTCTATGGCTCATGCTCGTCTCATACACTACTCTTAGGCTCACGTAAATTGGTAGATCACGAACAAATCACGAAGTTCATTAGTTGGACCCATAGGAAGTGGTTTTCCTGCTTGATTTCTTGCCATTAGATGCATGTTCACCAAGTTTTCCATGGGGTGAGTTGATGAGGGTGAAGAAGATGAATGTTGATGATTTCTTTGCTTTACCCTCCTATTTTCCTTCTTGTTTTAATTTTTCTAAGAAGGGCATTTTGGTCTTTTCACAGTCATTTGCTTTTGTTTCATCGTTGAAGATAATTTCTAAGTTGTTCATAAGGCCAGCTGAGTTGGCTAACCCTGATTGGGCCAACTCAGTGTGTGTG
Source organism: Alisma plantago-aquatica (assembly GCA_963693085.1). NCBI lineage: Eukaryota > Viridiplantae > Streptophyta > Magnoliopsida > Alismatales > Alismataceae > Alisma > Alisma plantago-aquatica. The sequence goes on from OY856409.1 coordinate 1,934,245,218, forward strand.
CCCACTCCCTCTCTCTCTTCCTCTCTCACGGGTCTACTTGCTGATGTGGAATTTTGTGGTTGGTTGGTTTTCAAAAATTCATAGTAAATTATTCATAGCTCACAAAAATAAAATAAAATATGTTTTTAAATTAAAAATACAAGCTTTCTAATGGTATACATTTTGTAGCCCAAATCAAAATTTGAAAATATGTGATTTTAATATATTTTTTCTAAATAAGTAATAACTTGCAAAAAGTCAGAAAAATATAATAAAAATGTTTTGAACTCAGAAAAAGATAATTTAAAATATGGCTTGGTTTTGATAACCTAATTCACTAATATTAAAAGGTGACTTTTAGGGTTTTGAATAATTAATGAAAACCTAACCCTAGTTCTACATATATGCATCATAGGTGTTTTGGAGACCTAGACTTGGATCTAGGACTGACATTTTATTGTTTAGACTTTGAAGAAAGGTATGCTTGCATCTCCTATTATTCTTTTTGAGCAATAACCTACTTTCTTCTTTCTCTTGGTCCTATGGAAATTAGCCTACATAATATCTTGTTCTTTTGGAAAATTTGCTTCATGTGAAGTAATTTATATTGTTATTGATCTTGTGATCATATTTGGACATTCTCTTGGTCTCTTTTTTATGCTTTATTCATGATGGAATTCTATATGATGATATGTGATGTCTTTTTCCAACTTTTGAGGTGGATGTATATCTTGGTCACTTATGTGGTGACTACTCTATATAATTTGACTATACTTATTACTTGCCTCTACATTAAACATGCTATGTGATTTAGTAGCACTAGAGTAGTGTAATTTCATTAGTTTTTTTGGGCAGATGTGTATGTCCTACTCGGGGAAGTATGCTCTTGTTATTTTTGGGATGGAGGTGGCCCCATACCCGGGTTTCAAGTTTATGAGGCTTGGCCACTTATATATATTTGGGAGTTTGGTTATGCTCCATTCTCTATCATGTTTCAAGTTTATGAGGCTTGGCCACCATTGTCTTTATATTGTTCTAGGGCTATGTTATTCTCAGATGCATGTAGGTTGGTAATGTTATTGGTTGTGTGCCCTAATTCTTGATATGTACTTATGTGGCACAATTTTCTTGTTTAAATTATGGTAATCATTTCCTTTATCATATGATGGTAATTCTTTCGTTTTATGCCCTTTTGGGTAGTACTTTTCTCTTTCATGGGAAGCCTTTATTTTGATGTCCTTTATTTCATATATTGCTCAATTTCCTTTTTAGTATGCACATACCAGCCTTTGCTGATGTCATCTATTTTTCACTTCTTGATGGGATATGCTTCCAACCCTGAGTGAAGGACAAGAAGGATATGGCATGAATTTATGGATTTATCTTAAGGAGTTTAAAGCTTGGAGACAAACTTGATGTGGTTTATATTTCCCTATACTTAGATCCATATGTTGTATGTTACATGTAAACCCTATTTGGGAGATTATGATGTACTTTTGTATCTTTTGTGAATAATTGAATATAGTCTTTATTTTTATTCCGCTTCTACACTTTGTTTGTTTTGCTTACCATTAATTAAGATTTGAAAATTTTACACCCATTCCAAGATACCTTTTGGGTATGTTTGGACTAGAGGTTCTATTCTTCAAAATTTTAATAGGGAGTAGATCCCATTTGGGTCCCACTCTATACAGTTGGGATATCACCATGGTATGGTGGTAACCATATGAAGGTTAGTGGATGAGGTACATAGGAGGTACCCATCTTTGTTGCCTTGGATTTCAGTGGCAAAATCCATTTTAGGGGGTTATGGTTGTAAGACCCCTGACCTTGCTTTTTGATTGAACATGCTTTCTTATCTTGATTGGATGCTTAAAACTGTAATATAACCCTAATATGTGTTTTGATATCATATGGCAAACCTAAGTTTCAAGTTTGGTCCCATTTGGACATTGTTTGAGTAAGTTGTGCAATATTTGTGCTTATAAGGGCTTTTTTTGCAATTTACTCATATATATAATTTTTCTTGTAATTTTTCACATGATCGCTGCGCCTCATATGTTTTCATATCATGCTTGATATAGTTGTGCCTTGGGTCACCTCGTTGTACATTGGTTTAGTGCTGACATCTAGCCTTGTGTTGAGATTAGGGTTTCCTCTTCAAGATGGATCGCCTTATGTGATAGAACTTGATGGTTTTTCTTGTATGTTGGGATCATATGGTTTTTTGTATCTTGGGATCCAATGGTGGTCTCTTGGTGTGTGAGGATTTATGGTTTTCTCTCTTGAGGCTCCCTAGGTCGATGGCTCACCAAGTGAAGTGCATAATCAATGGTGATGCTAGGGTTTTTGTCCTTGTGACCAAGGATGTCAAGATCCGATGGTCCCCCTATGTTGGAGGTCAATGGCCCCTATAGAGTTGCTCTTCCTGGCTACAACACACGTTGGTCAACCTGATCTGCATGGATGATACATTTTGGACAGATGGCATGCTTGGCTAGACACCTTCACCTTCCTTTCTCTCTCTCCTAAAGCTTTATATGCATCCATCCTTCCATGCAGATAAGATTTGTAGACACTGCTTCTTCTTCCTTTCGTTTTGGAGGTCTTCCCTCTTTCTAGGTGGAGAAGAAGGAGCCCATGGTAGAAGAAGCTTTCTTAGTCTTGTTTTCATGTGCACCTAGGCTTCAGATCTACTCTCTCTTCAAGCCTATGGAGATTCCTTTCATTGTTCTTGACCTAAGAAAGTAAGGTCCTATTATTTCCCTTCATTTTCCTTGCTTCCCTACCTTCTCTCTGTTCCTTCTTGGTTGGATTCATAGTGTTCATTATAAGACCCCTGACCTAGCTTTTTGGATGATCTTGTTTGCTTAGCATAATAATATGCTTAAAACCTTAAACAACCTTATGATGTGCTTTGATGACATGTAAAAGGCTTACGTTTTGAGTTTGGTCCAGTTTGGATGTTATTTGAGCTAGTTTTGCAAATACATGCTTGTTTCAGACCTAATTGCAATTTATTCATGTTTCGGGTTTTTTTTTTGCATTTTGTCACATGCTTGTTGTGCCACACATGTTTTGACATCATGTTGGGAAGAGCAGTGCTTTGGGGTGCCTCATCACACCTTATTTTGGGTGATGACATCATGATGAAACTTAGGGTTTGCTTGGATGCCCTAAGTGGATGGTTGACCTTGTGATTGTTGGCTACATGGACATCATCAAAATCCCTTTGTTTTTAAAATGACAAACATTTCATTCTTATGGATCTAACGTGATACTTGAGTATTTCAGGAACAAGAATTCATGGTGGTGGATAGCTAAGCTTGGAAGATCTATATGCTCAAATTGCCTTATTTTTTCATGATTGTAATCAAATGTAAACTTGTACAAATATATAATGTACATGTACTTAGATATCATGTAAATCAAGTGTTTAGATCTTCCCTATCCACTCAGGACACTTACATAGGTCATCCCCTATGATAGCATCACAATGGCACTTTGATACATACACTTAGTACATGTCTAGATACACTAAAACAAGGACTCCCTCAGTCGAACTACTTCTCAACCGAGACACACTCGGTCGAACATTTTCTCGATCGAGAATCACCTAAGTCTATCCTTCGAGCAAGTTCTATAGTTGTTAGACTTGGTGGGAAAAAGTGGTTGGGAGTTGATTTGAACGTTGCAATACACTTACTCCAGATTTCCCGTGGTTGACGAAGTTCTCGACCGAGAGACACTCGATCAACCAATTTCTTGACCGAGAAAGGTTCTGGACTACACTTTTCAGCATTAAACAACTAGCCATTGCAATGTAATTAGTGGACACCTAATGGATAGTTGAGCACTAAGAACATCCTAGAAAGGGTCTAGAACGTCCCTAGACACTTGTAAGCCATTCCTATAAATAGGACATGCCTTAGGACATCGAAAATCACTTGAGTACACATACTTGCAATTGAGAATCAACTCTTGTGAGCAATTGAGCAATCCTTCACTTGCAAAACATTTCTATTAGCTGAGATTTCATGTCATGTAGGCTAGCATCTCCTACCCACTACACTTTCACATTCATACACATTGGGTAGGAGATTAAAACGCTTGATATAGGATTCAAGCCTTGTGCTAAAGTGGTAAAGTGTATCTTCCTACTTCTTTCTTGTTCCTTCTTATTGCTTTGTATTCTCCTTTTCTACTCCTAGGTTGGAGGCTGCGGAAAGGAGGTTGTTGGAGCTTCTTTAGGTGGTGAAGGTAGCTTGGTGGACTTAGGATTACTTCAAGAAGGTTGTCTCAATAGGAAGCTACTTCAAGAGGAAGGCTACTTCAAGGGGGATCTTGAAGTTACTTCAAGAGGAAGGTTGCTTCAAGGTTGGTGAGACTACTTCTAGGTGAAGGCTATCCTAAGGGTTGGGAAGGTACTTGTATCTTATGTAACATCCTACAAAAAGGTAATAATATACAAGTGCTTTCAAAATCCCAATTTGAAACAATTGGGTAGTGGACTGACTCCCTTAGTTTTTGCTAAGGTTGGAACCACTCTAAACACCTTGCCTCCTTCTCCAATATTTTTTTGGTTGTTTGCCTAAATAATTTTTAAAATTATCATAAAACCCTATTCACCCCCTCTAGTGTTTTTCAATTGGTATCAGAGTGGGCTTCAAGGAACTTTAACAAGTCTTGAAGAAAATGGGTGATGGAGTACCAAACAACCTAAACTTGGAAGGAACACTTGTAGCTCGGCCTCCACCATTTGATGGCACCAACTACAACTATTGGAAGAGGAGGATGCAATTCTACTTTCAAGGGATCATCTGGGATTTTTGGAGAATGGTTTCAAATACCTACATTCTTTCTCAAATGGAGTATGCTACATGGGATGCAAATACGGTAAAATTAGCCCAATTGAATGCAAAAGTTGTAAGTATCCTTTATTGTTCAATTTCCATAGGTGAGTTTAATAGAATATCAAATTGTGAAATTTCATATGAAATATGGCATAGACTCTCTATTACTTATGAAGGAACTCTTCAAGTAAAGAACTCCAAAATTAGTATGCTTAAACAAAAGTTTGAACAATTTCATATGGAACTAAATGAGTCTATTAGTGAAATGTATGCAAAGTTTTCTTCTATTGTTAATGGATTGAATGCATTAGGTAAAGCCATTAGTGAAGAGGATCAAGTGTCTAAAATTCTTAGGTCTCTTCCTCCCAAGTACAAACCTAAGGTGACTGCAATTGAAGAAACCAATGACCTCACCCGACTAAGGATGGAACAACTCATTGGAAGCTTAGAAGAATGTGATGCAACCTTGGAGGAGGAAGAAAGACGGGAGCATGAACTTCAACAAGGAAGAAAGAAGGACATGTCTCTAAAGGCTACAAAGGTCATCACTCAAGAAAGTTATGAGATAAGTGATGGAGATGAGGGAGAAGAAGCTCTAATTGTAAATGGTAAGAAATATAGAAGGTTTAAATCTAATAAAGTTATTGGTTCCTCTTCTTCTTCCTCTCCTAGGTGTTTTGAATGTGGAAACAAGGGACATCTTAAGAATGAATGTCCTAAAGCAAAGAAGGGTAAGAAAAGCTCATCCAAGAAGAAGGGAGAAAAAGCATACAAAGTTGCATGGGATGAGTCAAGTGATAGTGAGAGTGGAGAAGAGAACATGGAGTGTCTCATGGCCGAAGAAGATGATAGTGACAATTCACAAGAGGTAAGTCTTTTTTATTTTCCAAAAGAAGATCTAATCGTTAGTTTTCAAGATACACATGACAAATATATTGATTGCAAAAAGAAACTAAAAAAAATTACTAAAACTAATGAGGATTTGTATGCTAAATTAATTGATCTTGCTCTTGAAAAATGAAAGTATCATTTATGAAAACCCTACCTTAAATTCATCTTTCAATAATTGCAATATGAAGTTGCTTACTCCAGAAACAAACTATGATTTTCTTTCTCAAGAAAAGTTTGAATTGCTTGCAAAACTAAATAATTTTCAGACTCAACTTATCTTATGTACTCATCTAGATTATGATACTATTGTTAAAGAAAGAGATGCTTTATCATCTGATCTAGACCAAGCAAAGTTAGATATCAAAAGGAAAATGAATGAGATTGCTAAATTACAAAAAGAAATTAGTAGCTTGAGAAATAATGATGTTCTTGATAAGATCCTACAAAATTCTTCTAGTCATATTGGAAGGAGAGGTTTAGGATATATTCCAAAAGAAAAATCTCATCAACCTAAACCCAAGAGAACACAAGCACCCAAAACCAAGATCATGTATGTACCCAAGAACAACTCAACTCAAAATCTTAGAAAGAGAAATGAAATTGATTCCATTTGTTGTCACTATTGCTTGCGCCTTGGGCACTATTCTTTTTCATGACCATACAAGAAAAAGGATGTTGAATTAGTTTGGGTTCCGAGACCCCAAACTTAGAAAATTTGAATATGATTAAGTTGATATTTGACCTAAAACCTAATTTGAATATTTTAATGTCTTATCTCAACTAAATAGAATGGTACCTTAGCATGTTACAATGATTTAAGCTCAAACTGATATAAACAAATTGCTGAAAACTAACAGAAACAACCTCGATCGACAAATAGTTCGACTGAGACTCTCCTCGATCGAGAAAGTATTCGACCAAGGGAATACCTGTATCAAATTTGAAATCTGCTGTAAAAATAGTAACAATCTCGATCGAGAAAATCTTCGATCGAGACAACATCGGTCGAGAAAATTTTCGACCAAGAAATCTCCTATTTCAACCAGTAAAACAACAACACTCTCAGTCGACAAAATGTTCAACCGATACACTCTTCGGTCGAAGTATTTTTCAACCAAATGTAGTTTTGTTCATCTTAAAACATTCAATTGTTCAATTATGTAATCATATTCAGTTTTGTTATTAAATGACTCTAACCAAAGATGACTATCACATGGGTACCAAAACCTATCTCTTTTACAGGATTGGGTGGTTGATAGTGGATGTTCTAAGCATATGACTGGCAACAAAAAGGCCTTTCAAACATTTGAAGAAAAGAAAAGTAGAACAGTCACTTTTGGAGACAATAGAAAAGGAAAGATTGTTGGAATAGGTAACATTGGTACAAGTCTTCAAATAAAAAATGTTTTACTTGTTGATGGCCTACATCATAATTTAATTAGTGTTAGTCAACTATGTGATAGTAGATATGATGTCTTATTCAATAAAACTTGTTGTAAACTATTGATTGAAAACACTAATGAAATCATTTATGAAGGAAAAAGAATAGGAAATTTATATATACTTAGGCCTAATTCTATGCAAGCTATTATTGGAAAATGCCTTCTTGCAAAAGACGAATCTCTACAGGTATGGCATAGAAAATTAGGTCATGAAAGTTCCCATGTTATCAATAAGTTGATTAAATATGATCTTGTACGTGGTTTACCTAAAATATCTTTTGATAAACCTGAAAATTGTGAACCTTGTACTCTAGGAAAGCAAAGAAAAACTTCTTTCAAATAAAAAACAATGCTTAGCACTACTAGATCATTAGAACTTATTCACATGGATTTGTTTGGTCCTATGAGAACTCAATCTATTGGTGGAAAAAGATATTGCTTTGTCATTGTAGATGATTATAGTAGATATACATGGGTTCATTTCCTTGCAAACAAAGATGATACAATTCAAACATTCATAAAATTTTGTTCTAAAATTGAGAATTTATTAGAAAATAAAATATGTACAATTAGGAGTGATCATGGTGGGGAATTTGAAAATCACATCTTTGAAGAATTTTGCACATCTCAAGGATACACTCATACTTTTTTAGCTCCACGCACTCCACAACAAAATGGCATAGTGGAAAGGAAAAATAGATCTTTGCAAGAAATGGCTAGAACAATGTTGCTCGAACATAATACACCCAAAACGTTTTGGGATGAAGCAGTAAATACATCATGATATGTGTTAAATAGAGTAACAGTACATTCTCGTTTAAAGAAAACACCATATGAACTCATCTTCAACAAAAAACCAAGAGTTGATTATTTTCATACCTGCGGTACAGCTTGCTATATCTTATATACCAAAGATGATAAAGACAAATTTGATCCTAAATCACATAAAGCCTTTTTCTTGGGATATTCATCTTCTATCAAAGCATTTAGAATTTACAACACCATCTCTAGAAAAGTTGAAGAATCCATTCACATTACTTTTCATGAAGAACTAAAACAAAATGCTAAAAATAATGACATAGTTGATATTACTCATCAAATTGAAGATCTTACCATATCAACTAATGATGATCAAAATGCTAAAAAAGATCAACAAATTGAGACTCAACAACCCATTCCTTGACCAATTAAAGATCATCCTCAAGAACTAATCATTGGGAATCCTAATGATAAAGTAAAAACCCGTTCCTCTTTTAGAGATGTTGCAAATATGACATTTGTATCTATAATTGAACCCAAGAAGGTAACTGAAGCTCTACAAGATGATTATTGGATAATTGCCATGCAATAAGAATTAAATTAATTTACTAAGAATGATATATGGGACTTAGTTCCTAAACCTCAAGATAAAACCATTATTGGAACTAAGTGGGTTTTTTGTAATAAATTGAATGAGGCTGAGGAAGTAGTAAGAAATAGAGCTAGGTTGGTATCACAATGGTACAATCAACAAGAAGGAATAGAAATTGATGAAACTTATGCACCCGTGGCAAGACTTGAATCTATTTGAATGCTACTAGCTATAGCTTCCCACAAAGACATCAAACTATTCCAAATGGATGTAAAAAGTGCATTTCCAAATGGAATAATACAAGAGGAAGTATATGTTGCCCAACCACCTGGTTTTGAAATTCCTGGTAAAGATGATCATGTATATAAACTTAAGAAAGCACTTTATGGGTTAAAACAATCACATAGAAATTGGTAAGAAAGGCTCAAAATTTATCTCTTTAATAATAGTTTTTCAATTGGAAATTCAAATTTGACATTATTTTTCAAAACATATGAATTCGACTTTCTAGTTGTTCAAATTTATGTTGATGATATTATCTTTGGTGCATCAAATGAATTCTTATGTAAATAATTTAGTGATATTATGCAAAAGGAATTTAAAATGAGTCTCATAGGAGAATTAACTTTCTTTCTTGGTTTTCAAATAAAGCAAACATTTGCTAGGATTTTTATAAGCCAAGAGAAGTATTCAAATGAACTTTTAAAACATTTTGGAATGGAACATTACAAACATGCCACCACACTAATGGCCACTTCTACTAAAATTGACAAGGATAAAAATGGGGAACACATTGATGATTCTTTGTATAGGGCCATGATTGGTAGTTTGCTCTACTTAACTACTTCTAGACTGGATATCATGTTTTCCGTTGGACTTTGTGCTAAATTTCAATCAAAACCCATGCAAACTTTTTTTTAAGCTGTCAAAAGGATTCTAAGATGCTTAGTTGGCACTACAAACTATGGTTTATGGTATCCTAAAGGACAATCTTTGAATTTGAAAGCTTATACCGATGTCGATTACGTTGGTTGTCGACTTGACTAAAAGAGCACAAGTAGAAGTTGTTTCTTATTAGGACGAGCCTTAGTATCATGGTTTAGCAAGAAACAAAACACGTTTGCCATTTCTACCACTGAAGTTGAATATATGGCAGTCGGGTCTTGTTGTGCTCAAGTGATTTATATGCAACAAGTTTTAAATGATTATGGTTTTATATTTTCATCTACACCTATCTACTGTGATAATACAAGCGCTATAAACTTGGCACATAATCCTATTCTACACAGTCGTGCCAAACATATTGAAATCTGCCATCATTTTCTAAGGGATCATATTTCTAAAAAACATATATCCTTTCATCATGTTGATACGAAAGATCAATTGGCTGATATTTTCACAAAACCACTTCCATTGGATCAATTTAATAACATAAGAAAGAAATTACTTATCACTCCTTTAGAAGATGTTTTCTTTGACATTTGTGCTTCTCCTTCTTAAAATCAAAGTGTTTCTCCGATCCTTACATTTTGGCTGTAAATGGACATCTTTTAGCTCTTTTAGTTATCATATTATAGGGGAGCATTAATTAATGGGGAGTCTTAAAATATGTTTTTAACAGTTATCTTTTTGAAATGACAAAGGGGGAGAAATAATATAAATCTTAAATACTCAATCAATGAGTTTCATACATACTCTCTTGGCTTCACATCAAATGTTGCTATATTCCCTAAAGATTTGGATTTTATGTTCCACACTTCTTTGGGAATAATAAGCACATATTTCATAAACAAGAGAAGGTATACACAAGGTAAACTTCATGTATGAAACTCAATATGATTTAAGCTTATTTGATTTATATTTAGAAATGTTTGTCATCTTCAAAAAGGGGGAGATTGTTGGCTATATGGACGTCATCAAAATCCCTATGTTTTGAAAATGACAAACATTTCATTCTTGTGGATCTAACGTGCTACTTGAGTATTTTAGGAACAAGAATTCAAGGTGGTGGATAGCTAATCTTGGAAGATCTATATGCTCAAATTGCCTTATTTTTTCATGACTGTAATAAAATGTAAACTTGTACAAATATATAATGTACAAATACTTAGATATCATGTAAATCAAGCTTTTAGATCTTCCCTATCCACTCACAACACTTAGATAGGTCATCCCCTATGATAGCATCACAATGGAACTTTGATACATACACTTATTACATGTCTAGATACACTGAAATAGGGACTCCCTCAGTCAAACTACTTCTCGACCGAGACACACTCGGTCGAACATTTTCTCGATCGAGAATCACCTGAGTCTATCCTTCGAGCAGGTTCTATAACTATTAGACTTGGTGGGAATAAGTGGTTGGGAGTTGAGTTGAACGTTGCAATACACTTACTCCAGACTTTCCCTTGGTCGATGAAGTTCTTGACCGAGAGACACTCACTTGACAAACTTCTCGACCGAGAAAGGTTCTGGACTGCACTTTTAAGCATTTAAAAACTAGTCATTGCAATGTAATTAGTGGACACCTAACGGCCAGTTGAGCACTAAGAACATCCTAGAAAGTGTCTAGAACATCCCTAGACCCTTGTAAGCCATTACTATAAATAGGATATGCCTTAGGACACCTAATATTACTTGAGTACACATACTTGCAATTTAGAATCAACTCTTGTGAGCAATTGAGCAATCCTTCACTTGCAAAACATTTCTATTAGCTGAGATTTCATGTCCTATAGGCTAGCATCTCCTACCTACTACACTTTCACATTCATAGACATTGGATAGGAGATCAAAACACTTGATATAGGATTCAAGCCTTGTGCTAATGTGGTAAAGTATATTTTCCTACTTCTTTCTTGTTCCTTCTTATTGTTTTGTATTATCCTTTGCTATTCCTAGGTTGGAGGCTGCAGAAAGGAGGTTGTTGGACCTTCTTCAGGTGGTGAAGGTAGATCAGTGGACTTAGGATTACTTCAAGAAGGCTGTCTCAATGGGAAGCTACTTCAAGAGGAAGGCTACTTCAAGGGGGAGCTTGAAGTTACTTTAAGAAGAAGGCTGCTTCAAGGTTGGTGAGACTACTTCTAGGTGAAGGCTATACTAAGGGTTGGGAAGGTACTTGTATCTTATGTAACATCCTCCAAAAAGGTAATAATATAAAAGTGCTTTTAAAATCCCAATTGGAAACAATTGGGTAGTGGACTGACTCCCTTAGGTTTTGCTAAGGGTGGAACCACTCTAAACACCTTGCCTCTTTCTCTAATCTTTCTGTGGTTGTTTGCTTAAATAATTTTTGAAATTATCATAAAACCTTATTCACCCCCCTCTAGTGTTTTTTAGTGATGTGTTTGACCGATGAGGTTTGGTTTTGGCAGTCTCCAAGGATCGTATGATCCATGATTCTTGGTGTTTGATGAGGTTTGATGTGTGCCCTTTGGTCTTGGCAGTCGATGAGCCCATGAACCCTATTTGGTTTCCAAGAACCCTAGGATGAGTTGTTGAGTTTTTATCACCTAGGTTGCTGAAAACCTTCATGGTTGTTTAGTTTTGTGAGCTCCCTGGTCGCCAAGAATTTCTCATCGGTCATTTGGTTTATTGGACTAAGTTGGTCTCTAGTTTTTTTTCTTAGTTTTAACACCCTAGTTGCATGTGTGAGTATAGTGCTTGCATGGACGAGTTTTAATGGATGCATGGCATGTTTTAGCATGACACCTAACCTTCATATCTCCCTCCAACCCCATGATATATAACATTCTCTCCTTTCATGCAACTAAACCCTTTGCACATTCTTTCTTTCTCTTCTCTCCCTTGGAGCTCATCTGTGACGACCCCAATTTCTATACACTTTCCATAGTGACATTCATAGATATGCGTACACTCATATCTATGGATGTCAAAAGGGAAAATATAAGAGATTAAGGTAATCAACTAAAATCAGGGATTGAGCCAAGATCAAAGTTCACATCATCTCATAAGGCCACACAAACATTCATTCATAAGGATAAAATAAAGTCATTACATAGAGAGAGAAAATATTGTTCTAAAGAAAGATAATTTTATTACATACGATCTCAGTCATCCTCAACATCCACTAGGAAAAATAAACTAACATCTAGCAAGAATAAGATAAGAGGAATAGATCTATCTAATAAATTTTCCATGCTTATTAATTTATGCCTTCAAGTACTTTGAGCATGCATTTCACTTTGTTGTCAATTGTTCCTTACACCTAGAATATATGAGAAACAAAACATCAACAAAGTTGGTACGTGGTAAAAAGTTACACTAATAAGGTTGCATAAAGGAAAATATTTGAAAAAGAAGAAAGAGAGATAAAAGCATTTCTTAAGGAAAAAATCAGGTAAACATTCCTTTTATTGCATTCACTTTGATGCGGTTGTACTACACATACTTATACTTGACTTACATCTAGTGTGGGAAATATCATATCATCATACATCTAACATGGGCCAAGGAATCATACATCCATGTTAGGCAACATACATCCACACCAGGCTATGTGCTCTAGTAGCTACATCCCATCATACTCATTTATGTTCTATTAGATTTGACGAAGTATAACTCATACTAGTTCAACCAAGCAATCATATCCAAATACAAGCATTCAAGATATTACATATCATAGGCAACCAGAAAACTAGTGTTATACTTATAAGACCACGTACCTTCTTGTTTAGATAAAAAATCCAAAGATTTGGGATCAATCAAGAGATAAGTCACCCTGCAAGGAAAGCAAGGGTACAACATTACTATTGGTCCATGTGAACAAAACTAATATATGTTCTTATTTATCATTACTTTTATACTATCTAATTCAGATTAGGGATTATTCATCTTTTATTTGGGTTTTGAGACTTTATCAGGTCTGATCCATCATAAAAAAAATAGTTTGATCAAAAGACAATATTTAATTAATCAATTAGAAGATTTCCATAAACTAGGGTTTCTAAGATGGTTGGATGAAATGGAAAGCAACCCTAAACATATTAATAATTTCATAACATCAGGGTTTGTTTAAGGGTTCAGGACCAATCATGATCACTAATCATCATCTAGTGATATCAGAATTTGTTATAAAGATATACCTTTAATTTCATGTAGAAAGAGAAAATTAGATTTAGGGTTTCTCTAATCCTTTGATCATTTATCAACTTAGAATAATATTTTGATTTATTTAGAAATCATGGTTTCATCTAGGGTTAAAATACATTTTAGACAGTCGTACATCATCAAGAAAAGTCATTATCAATAATTAATTATAACTAAAGAGGTCATTTAGGCTTTAGGCAACTAATTTTTAAATAGGAAACGGATCTAGGTCCTAATCATATTTTATTTGGATAGAGAATATTTTTCTGATCAAAATGGCATATTGGTTCGATATTTTCTGATAATCCTAGCATTTTCTAGGATTTTTCTAGGATAATCATTATTCTATTATTTAAGGTAAAAAGAAAAGAAGAAAATTACCTTGATCAACGGTCGGATCCAACTGGATCGACGGCTCTCGTTGATCCAAGGTTTTTCAAGATAGCCTGTGGATCTGAGAGTTGGAGTGGTGGCCCGTGACTCCTCTAGTTGATTTGGTGATTGTTTATTGGTCCAACTCGAATTTTGCTGGAAACCTTCCCTCCCTTGCTCTGCTTATCCGTTCTCACTGCTAGCCTAGCAGCTCGATCAACTCCGGTGAGCTCCTGCTAGCTCCTAGGTGGTGCTGTCATGAGAAAGAAGGTTCCTTAACCTTCGCGAGGCTTCCCCAATCAAAGGAGTGAGGGTTTCCGACTGTGGCTCCCTCTAGATCTCAGCGCCACCGTAGGATAGGAGAGGTCGCCGATGTGAGAGAGGTTGCGGGTGGAGAGGGGTTCTGGGAGCCTGCCTTCTAGATGCGCACACTCGCAGTGGGTTGGCGAAAGTGTTGGAGGGGTAGGATTTGAGCAAGGAGTGTTGTGGTGGTCAGACGGTGAAGGGAACCGAGGTTGAAGAAGGTTGATAGGATGTGTATGCTTGGGGTATCTCGAGTGAAATTGAGGTTGTGGAATGGTTAAAGGGGAAGAGGTGGATCTTAGGGAGGTCTTAAATAGGTGTGGGGGAGGCTAGGTGAGGAAGCCCTAAAATCATCCGTCGTTGGGGTGAGAAGTGTGAGGAATAAGGAGGTCGTTCTCCCTGATCTGAGGGTCTTGGGTGACATGTGAGGACTCATTGAGTTTGTTTGGTGAGAGGAGTGTTGGGTTTTAGGGGAGGCAGATAAGGAAGCGGAAACAAAAAATTTCTCTCCCAAACCCAGAATAAGGAAACGCGTCAACGTCTATACAATAGGAAAGGATGGTTTGTGGAATCATACCTTGTCCCGAGGCTTGCTCGGCGACAATACCTCGCGCCTTGTGCGGTCTTCACCTCCGGTCTAGGACGGTGTCTGTGCAGCTCCTGGTCGCACTGGGACTGACAGGATTGAAGGCAGTTCTCTGAGCGACAGAAACCTCCCACCTCTGAAGTAGTCCACACGGACCACCTGGAACTCCAATCTCCTTGTCCCACAAGGAATTGGAAGGAATCGCGCTGTCTTGTTGGCGTACTAGTCGCCAACATACTCTCCTACCACCAGTCGCAACTGTAGTTGTCTTTCCTTTGTTGTGCCTCCCTTATCGGGTAGCACTTGCTCGGGCTCTCTCTTGGTTACCAAAACCAGAGAGAACGACAACTTTGCAGAGCAACTGGTTTGCACTGAGTTGTACTCTGAGAAGCCCCCAATACCCCTATATACATAGGAGGGTCATGGGACATGGTTCTCCATCCCAGGCAATGCGGGACTAAAAGGAGGAGTAGAAGGGTTCGAGATTTTCCACAAAAGAACCAACTCGCAACCCGAACCGATCGTTTCACAACTGAAACGGTTGGTTGGGGACCTGAACCGGTCGATTGACAACTCAACCGATCGGTTGGGACTCGTGAACAGGTCGGTTCACTTCTGAACCGGTCGGTTTGTGGTCCTGACCAGTTCCCGATTGACTTTCCTCCTTTTGTTTCTAATTGGTATCGAATACCAATCCTTGTTCCAATCAAATTGGGCAAGTGAAACGCAAGGAAAATTCTCACCAATCCTACTTTTCCAACTTGATTAGTTGCACCAGTTGAATCGATCGTTTCAAAATTTGAAGCAATCGTTTCACCCTGACCATGAGCCGATCGACTCAACACTTGAGCCGACCGGTTCACCAAGCTCAGCCGATCGGTTCATGATGTATGCACAAATTGTCATTATTTTGATATCTAATTTGGTTATTTTCTGTGTCATTTGTGCTTAATTGAATATCTTTTTAATACATATTTTACCAAATTAGTAAAAATCACTTGTGCATCATTTCTTATATTTTTACATGTATTTTATATGCATTTTACATGTTTTAATTATTATAATAATTATTTGATTTTATTCATTGATTATTTTATTGCAGATAATTATTATTTACTGGAGCAAAGTCGATACCATTGACTTGCAACTCGATGGTATCGACATGGCATCAGAGTACAAATATTTTTTTGCTCGATATTGAAAAGGAAAATGATGTTTTACTGTGAAGAAGTCGATACTATCGACTTCCAAGTCGATACCATCGACTCAGACGCTGCGGACCAAATTTTAATGTGTTAAATCTAACACATATTGTATTAAAAATTACATTTTAGGTTTCCTCTTGACCTAAACATGTACGACGGCTATAAAAGGCACCATTAGAACCGCAATTGGGAGATCTATCATGGGGGGACGATACGACAGCGGAACGGAGAGAGAAAAGTAGAGGAACCATACACGGAAGACCTTGGAGGCGTTTTGGCGGCGGAAACGGCGGCAAATTCTCTCCATCTTCTCCAGATCCACTCTTTAACCCTTTCTCCAATTTACTGTATCTCGAAATTCATGTTTTGCATATTCTCGAGTTATTGTGATACCATGTCGTCTATTTTCGGCTAAAACCGTAATTCCTTAGGACCAGGGAGTAGCCCGGGTATGCATTGTATCTGAGTTAATATATATTTTCCTCTTAATTTTTGAATATGAATCTATGGAAATTGCATGTCCTTATTGTGCTTGATCACCACAATTCGTGTATCAGATCCTTAATTACTACTGAAAAGGGGATTAAGGATTAGAAATACATAGGTTCACCTATTTATCGGCGTCCCTTGGGAAAGGTGAGGCATAAATGGGAGGAGATTACCCAGAGTTAAACCAAAAGCACCTAACTAATGAATCAATTACTATGAGAATGGAATTGACTTTAGATTAGGTAGGGGAATTACACTGCGAAAGCAGGTAGTTTCTAGCTACAGGCTCTTTATTCAGAATTAGGAGGGAGTTATATTAATAATTACAGATTAGATTTTGTATTGCCCATGGTGAAACCAAAAGTCCTAAGGAATCCATCCCTTCTTGATCACAAAAATCTTCATTAGATTTACTTTTTGTTCTTAGTTAATTAAACAACCAATCAACTCTTATTTTCGGCTTAGCTGATCAATCCTAATTAGTAATAGTCTTTAACCGCACAACTCCCCGTGTTCGATAACTCGGGACTCATAATCCCATATTACTTCGACACGTACACTTGCGTATTACACGCACGTTATACGCGTGTCAGTTCATCACATGAGCCAATCGATTGGGAGTGTAGATTGTGCAGAATCAGTCAATTGCGATTTCAATCAATCTGATACTCCAATCAATGTGTCCAACACCTTGAACACTATGATTTTGAGTTATCAATTAATTGAGTGTTTAATTGAACTACTAAACTCCTTTAGTAATCAATCTAAACATTGTTTGTGGACAAAACTCCTCTTCCAAGTTAAATCCTATGTGTGTGACCCTGCAGGTCCCTTTCACGTTGGTAGTGAAAGTCCATAACACTTATGACTTCACAAGCAAAGAGCAGTGCCTAGTCACACATCAGTGCTATGCAAGTGAAATAGAAAGTTGGAGAACAACTTTCAATCCTACAATCTGTGAATGGTGTTACAGTGAATGTATAATTCCTTTGTCACTGATATCCCGAATGAACTCAAGGCATGGAACAGTCATCCTGTCAACGTTCATTCACTTTCTTGATCTCAGAGTAGATTGGAAGAGATATGTTATGACATCAATATCACATACTGACTCACGCATGCGTGCACGCCTTTCTCAATCCTACTCATCAAGTGGCCATGGATATCAAACTCCCTCAAGAGGGACAAATCCCATATCTATCACTCACCCCTCAAAAGCCCCATGTCTCAAAGCCACCCAATCATCACCTTTATAACAACCCATGTTTCATGACTGTGTTTGATGATGTCAAAGTGTGCCCAACGACATGTGTTGAGTGCAGTGATTTCAGGTCTAAGAATCACAGTCACCACCATCACTGTGAGTACTGACTGTGACTACCATGTCATGGTTCCATGTTTCAAACTCACGGTGGGTCTGTCCGATACACTTGTTCTCTAACAAGTACCTATGTGTTTGGTTTGATATCTCTATATCATGACTAATGAGATTCTGTCATCAACCAACACCACAATCTAGTCTTGTATGGCATTGCTGTCTATCTATCTTCCCCAATGACATCCGACTAGGGACATAACAAGAATGTACAAACTCTTAGAATATGTATGATCTCATTGTTCAGGTCCTCAACTTGAAGGCATACATCATTGAGTACTGTCATTCTCTAGACATTCAATATGTTCTATCACTATCTCATATGACTGAACCAGAAATAATTGGAAGCTTTCCTTTGATGTTTATCAAATCATCTTAATGTATCCCACCAATCATCCCATGATTGGCTCTCAGAGAATACATACCAATAGACTCCCACTTGCATTGCGAGCCAATCACCCTTGAATCATATTCATAGTGATCTTCAAACATGTCCCACATGTTACTGTGCTCTTAGTGCGAACATAGTGAGTTATGGCAACACCTTGCCAAAGTCAGTATAAATTGCATGTCTCTCATCTCTTTGTTGTACATCATACGTATGAGATGGAGTTTCTGTAATATGTGATCTAGTATTCCTTTGCTAACCTTTAGCCACATTGCATGATCAAGGATTCCATACTTGTCATCAATGAGCGGAATATCTATAAGTTCATCTCATGAACTTCCATATCCATATAGTATCCACTGCTTTTCTCTAACACATAGATACTCGACATTTCCTTTTAAATGATTTTATTGGAACACTTCCAATTATCAACAACCTTTCACTTTTATATATCTGATTAATTTTCTATCCTTTAGGAAGTTCGCATCAATGTAACTCTTTACATTGAACTCTTCCTTATCTCCATAGAACTAGTACTTCTCAAGTACTTATCAAGTTCTTATGGTTTCCAGTAACCCTTACTGGAAGTAGATAGACATCCACTCATCATGTCCCACATACGAGTTATCAGGATGAGCACATCATATTGTCATGTGCCACATACAAGATGATGAATGCATTTTATTCTTGCCATGTCCATACATGCAAAATAATGGGATGATTACATACATGATAGATCCATATCTATTCTTAGTGTTCCCATTCTTCATAAGAATTGGACACTTGGCCTTGGGATACTAACAAGTTTTCTCCCATTGAATCTGTGCATACTGAATCCTTCAATACAGATTGCCAATGTATGTTTTTCTCTTTTCAGGTCAAGAGGTTTTCGAGAACTATCAGTATAGATCTCTATTCCTATCACATAGAAAACATCTCTATCTTCCTTAAAGATAATTTACAATTTTGGATTTCCTTTCTAGAACATTTCCATTTCACATCAACATGTGGAATGTGAATACACTCCCACTAAATCACAGATCCCTTCTTTATATTTGACATATCAATCAAACCCTTTGACTATATCATCAAAGTAAAGATCAAATTCTGAGCTGCTTATACTCAATCAATCACATTGATTAGTCCATTATAACTTATAGACTTCATTTGCATTAGTGGATTCATAAACCTTATAGGTTGTGTCACATACACATCCTTGTTTTATTCCTCGTAGGAATGCGGTTTTAGTATCCATATGCCAAATGTCTTAGTCATTAAGTTTCAATCAACAAGAATCATCCTTCTCAAAATGTTATCCATGTGTCTTAACACTTAAGACTCATTTGCACTTATGGATTTCATCCAACGAGTGCTACCATCAAGGTCATACCTTATGGTTCACATGGAGGTTATTTAGGATGTAATGGTCATAAACCATAACTCAAAATTTGGTTCCTCATATTCATCTAGATAGTTGACTCATCACATGAACAACTCATCACATAGATAATTGAGGTTTATCTATCAAGGATATAAGAACTCACAACTCCTTGTGAGTCTCAATGTCCTTTATTAGTGTGGGGTATTCTTTTATTAAGAAGAATTCAATTATTTGATAATCATTCTCTAACTCCTTGGAGTATGATTCCTTCTTGATTTAGACATCACCATGCCTTAATCATGAGTTCACTATGATACACTATCATAATCACTCATAAGGATCTCAAACATTTGGTCCAAGTATTTTATTCATTGATCTCATCAAGAATTAACACTTTACCAAATTTGCACTTCATCTATGATCTCATATTGGTATTTCTCTAAACACCATTTGAAGTATTAGCATTTGTTCCAATAGGTATGTAAATACATCACATGTATCATACCTAATAGGATAATCATTCTCCCACTACCATTAGTGAAGATTGATTAATCATGTCCAAGATATTCATGTCTCTTAATGGTTTTCTAACCAAAAGAGTCTAGATTTATCCATCACATGGACACTAGAAATGAATTTCTCATGATTGATGCTAATTTGATTGTTTGAGTTATCTATAACTTTTAGGTATCATTTTATCTTATGCATATAAAATACCACAAGATAAGCAAGGCATTGCCACAGAGATCACATCTTTAAAAGATTGAAACATCTAATTTATTGATTGCCATCATTGTCATACAATATGAAAAAATAAAGTGTTTCTATCTATTGGAAAATATGAAATAGCAGTTCATAACTGTATTACATGCCTTTTAGGCTGAAAAATAAACTAAAGTACTCCTATCTATGGCAGCAACACTTGCCCCATTTATTGAGTGCTTTACACTTTACATTTTGATATCATATACCTCAAAAAGTGTTACAAGTTTACTTTCATGACACCTTTAAGTAGAGACGTCTGTTGCCTCCTTCTTCTTTTGTTCTTCCAGATAGAGAGGACAATTCCTTTTCCAATGTCCTGGCTTTTGACAATGGTGGCAATTGCCTTTCTTGGTCACACCTCCCTTGGCCTTGAGAGCTGAAGTCGTCTTGGGCTCCTGGCTAGCATCATAACCTTTCTTAGATTTGCCCTTGCCCTTGCGCTTGGACTTGCCTTTCTTTGCTCGTGATCACCATCACAGACTTAGGATTTTCCTTCTTCATCTGTGTCTCAGCTGTCCTCAACATTCCCAACAACTCTGACAGTGGCCTATCAAAGTTGTTCATGTTGTAGTTCATCACAAACTGACTGTAAGATTCTGGAAACGATTGCAGTATCAGGTTAGTAGCCAACTCTTGGCTCAGTGGAAATCCCAGTCTTTGTAGGTTATCCACATACCCAATCATCTTGAGTGTGTGAGGACCAACTGGATCTCCTTCTGTCATGACATACTTGAACAGCGCCCTTGAGACATCGTATCTCTCTTTCTGTGTCTGATCTTCATACAGGTTCCTGAGATGCTGAATCATATCAATGACACACATATTCTCATGTTGTCTCTGCAACTCATGGTTCATGGAGCACAACATCAAGCACTTTGCATCAATGGCATCATCATAATGCTTCTTGTAAGCATCCCTTTCTATCTTTGGTGCATTAGGAGCCGGTTCCACTGGAATTGGAGTATCCAGGACATAGAGCTTTCACTCTTGAGTGAGAACAATTCTCAATGTACTATACCAGTCGTGGAAGTTTGTCCCATTTAGTCTGTCCTTTTCAAGGACCAATCGCAAAGAGAAGTGATTGTTGTTTGTTGTCATTTTCACTACGAAAGGAAATATGCAATTTTAGTCCAAAAACTCATTTTTTGACTTATTTGATTGATTTGAAAAGTTGACGATATAATTAGGCCTTTAATTAATTATTGCTCCCACTATTTTAGTTCAAATTGATAGCCCTCACCATCAATTCAGAAGATTGCAGCGTACAACCTTCTAGTGGGCAAGATCCTGAAATCCTCTAAGCCATGGACCAGCTTGGGCTGTCACCCACAACTTAGATCTCTGAGGTAGGCAACTCTTGCCAATTGCATCATATGCACCTCTTGATAAAATGTCATATGCAACTCCTTGCCATGAGCATCTCCATGCCTCAAGGTGTTAGATCCTATCTAGGTCACCTTATTAAGTCTGACCCAAAGCCAACACGATGAATATGCACCCTGCTTGGGCAGACCCACACATTCATCCTTCACGCTTCCATGAGATAGACGGTGCACCACGCTTGGGCGTGCCCACACTTGGTCGATCAAGCTTTTCACGTGTGTCACATTTGGAAGGCATCTAAAACTTAATATTTATTGAGGGATTTGGTTTATATACATATACATATCCAATCACCACAATACATAGTATGTATCATATACATGCTATATCCCACAGAAAACATGCAAAATGATAAAAGCGATGATTGTGGCCATCCTAATGTGATTCCTCCAGCCAAGAGGAATCACGGTCATCTAGGTCTACATCACATGCAACCTGTACAAGATGAACCATGTGCCTTGCCTTCTGAGTAGATCAACTCATCACATGAATGACTTGCTCGTTCTGGCCCGGTCGTTTGGGTGCCACCAGCCAATCGGTTGGATCCTCCAACCGATCGGTTTGCTTGGTCGTAGTGCATCTCTTCATGGCCGCCACTCGCTCGTCTCGCTCCTCGAACCAGTCATAAACTGATCGGTTCACTCCAAAGAACCGATCGTCTGGAACATCAACCGATCAGTTCACGCCTTGAACCGATCGTCTTAGCTGTCGTCTCGATGTCCTCCGTTCTTTGACATAATAGGAAATAAAATTCTATCCTATTTTACATTGTAAAAAGAGAAACCTTGAGTTACATTCGAGGGGAGTAAATGTAGGAAAGAAATCTCAAATTATTTCGAGTTACATCAGGAATAGGAGAAGGAAGATCGGTGCACAGACCGAGATGCAAGCAACCACAAACAACCATACATAGATAGGGTTTATTGGCCATAACCACGCTATACATCCACAACAAAACTCGTTTAAGGGCGACGTGTATCGTGTGCATTAATAATACATATCATATATGTAATTGGGATTTGTGGATTTAGGATTGGACATGCATAAAGCTAGTTTTATTCGTATTGTATGCAATAAATAAAGGGGACAAACCAAAATCGATCATATCGATAATCCCTAAAGTATAGAGCAGTTGACGTGGCTCTTATACCACTGTTGGGTTTTAGGGGAGGCAAATAAGGCAGCGGAAACAAAAAATTTCTCCCCCAAACCCGGAACAAGGAAACGCGTCAACGTCTATACAATAGGAAAGGATGGTTTGTGGAATCATACCTTGTCCCGAGGCTTGCTCGGAGACAATACCTCACACCTTGGGCGGTCTTCACCTCTGGTCTTGGACGGTGTCTGTGCAGCTCTTGGTCGCACCAGGACTTACAGGATTGAAGGCAGTTCTCCGAGCGGTAGAAACCCCCCGCCTCTGAAGTAGTCCATACAGACCACCTGGAACTCCAATCTTCTTGTCCCACAAGGAATTGTAAGGAGTCGCACCCTCCTGTTGGCGTACTAGTCGCCAACACACTCTCCTGCCACCAGTCACAAATGCAGTTGTCTTTCCCTTGTTGTGCCTCCCTTATCAGGTAGCACTTGCTCAGGCTCTCTCTTGGTTACCAAAACCAGAGAGAATGACAACTTTGCAGAGCAACTGGTTTGCACTGAGTTGTACTCTTATAAGCCCCCAATACCCCTATATATAGGAGGGTCATGGGATAGGGTTCTCCATCCCGGGAAATGCGGGACTAAAAGCAGGAGTAGAAGGGTTCAAGATTTTCCACAAAACAACCAACTCACAACCTGAACCGATCGTTTCACAACTAAAATGGTCAGTTGGGGACCTGAACCGGTCAGTTGACAACTCAACCGATCGGTTGGGACTCATGTACCAGTCGATTCACTTCTGAACCGGTCGGTTTGTGGTCCTGACCAGTTCCCGATTGACTTTCCTCCTTTTGTTTCTAATTGGTATCGAATACCAATCCTTGTTCCAATCAAATTGGGCAAGTGAAACGTAAGGAAAATTCTCACCAATCCTACTTTCCCAACTTGCTCGGTTGCACCAGTTGAATCGATCGTTTCAACATTTGAAGCAATCATTTCACCCTGACCATGAGTCGATCGACTCAACACTTGAGCCGATCGGTTCACCAAGCTCAGCGGATCGGTTCATCACATGAGCCGATCGGTTGGGAGTGTAGATTGTGCAGAATTAGTCAATTGCGATTTCAATCAATCCGATACTCCAATCAATGTGTCCAACACCTTGAACACTATGATTTTGAGCTATTAATTAATTGAGTGTTTAATTGAACTACTAAACTCCTTTAGTAATAAATCTAAACATTGTTTGTGGACAAAACTCCTCTTCCAGGTTAAATCCTATGTGTGTGACCCTGCAGATCCTTTTCACGTTGGCAGTGAAAGTCCATAACACTTATGACTTCACAAGCAAAGAGCGGTGCCTAGTCACACATCAGTGCTACCCAAGTGAAATAGAAAGTTGGAGAACAACTTTCAATCCTACAATCCGTGAATGGTGTTACAGTGAATGTATAATTCCTTTGTCACTGATATCCTGAATGAACTTGAGGCATGGAACAGTCATCCTGTCAACGTTCATTCACTTTCTTGAACTCAGAGTAGATTGGAAGAGATATGTTATGACATCAGTATCACATACTGACTCACACATGCGTGCACACCTTTCTCAATCCTACTCATCAAGTGCCCATAGATATCAAACTCCCTCAGGAGGGAAAAATCCCATATCTATCACTCACCCCTTAAAGGCCCCATGTGTCAAAGCCACCCAATCATCACCTTTATAACAACCCATGTTTCAGGATTGCGTTTGATGATGTCAAAGTGTGCCCAACAACATGTGTTGAGTGCAATGATTTTAGGTCTAAGAATCACACTCACTACCATCACCGTGAGTACTGACTGTGACTACCATGTCATGGTTCCATGTGTCAAACTCACAGTGGGTCTGTCCGATACACTTTTTCTCTAACAAGTACCTATGTGTTTGGTTTGATATCTCTATATCATGACTAATGAGATTTTGTCATCAACCGACACCACAATCTAGTCTTGTGTGTCATTGATGTCTATCTACCTTCCATAATGACATCTGACTAGGGACATAACAAGAATGTACAAACTCTTAGCATCCATATGATCTCATCATTCAGGTCCTCAACCTAAAGGCATACGTCATTGAGTACTGTCATTCTCTAGACATTCAATATGTTCTACCACTATCTCATATGACTGAACCAAAAAGAATTGGAAGCTTGCCTTTGATGTTTATCAAAT
Source organism: Alisma plantago-aquatica (assembly GCA_963693085.1). NCBI lineage: Eukaryota > Viridiplantae > Streptophyta > Magnoliopsida > Alismatales > Alismataceae > Alisma > Alisma plantago-aquatica. Next base: position 1,934,270,408 of record OY856409.1, read on the forward strand.
CAATCTTAATGTATCCTACCAATCATCCCATGATTGGATCTTAGGGCATACATACCAACAAGGAGTGCGTCATCCAAAGATCTCACACGAGATCTGTGGAAATTGGGCACACGAGGTCGATGTTGGTTTGGTCAGTCTTTGGGGTCGATCCCGATCCTTGTGGGAGGTAGGAGAGGAAGTCTCCTCTGTTGGATCACTGATCAACGGATAGAAAATCTCGGCCTAAACCAAGGTCTGTGCCTAAGCTTTAAAGGGCTGTGTGACACATTTTAATAAAAAGGGAATTCAGAACTTAGGTCATAGGGTTCAAAATGAAATGGAATATGCACCAAATTAAATTGGTCATATCTCCCAATTGGTGGACCCAATTGCAACAAAATTTTAGGGGTATCTTAATGATGTTCACATGTAGACATGGTAAAAATTTGGAGTCAAAATTCGATTTTTGACTATGTCAACTAACTACATGTCATAATGCTTGTATTATGGACTTTAGGTGATATTATGGATGGTCTTAAGTGAAAATGATAATCCAATTGCAATGAAATTTTAGGGGAAGTTTTATAAAGTTGTTATGAAACTACAGTATAAATTTCAAATCCAAATTCGAATATTGGATATGTTCATTTACTAAATACACTAACACGTGTATTTTATCATCATATCATACTAGGGTTTGCATTTTTTTTTGCAATTTGTGACACAACTTTGTTCAATTGAGTGAGGAAAGTATATGAGGGTATTTTTGTCAAAAATTTTGATCAGAAAACTTTTAAGAGAGAGAAAATATTATAAAAACTCACTTTGTCACATCGTCCCTTTGTGCTTGGTAGCAAAGGAGGAGCCCAGGCTTGGAGAACGTGGTTGATTCTTCTTGCATGTTGAGCTAGGGTTTGGAGAAACCCTTCTTGTGATCATTTGGTGCAATCCTTACTTTCCTCCTTGATCTTAGTAAGTGATCTCCCTATTGATCTTCGTTTTCCTGCTACCCTACCTTTTTTCTTTCGTTTGTTGTCTGAATCCATGGTTCTCCATGGTAGTGCTTGAGTTAGAGTTTGAAGATCATCTCTTTTCTTGCTTCTTTGACCTAGGGTTTGCTCTCTTTTGGTGGTAGATCTATATTGTCCGCATGTGGTTATCAATCTAGGTATTTCTCTCTTTCTTTCGAGCTTCCTTTTTGTTTGGAGTTGCCTCATCTACTGATGCATGGGGTTTGAGTCACTTTTACAGGCTTATTTTATATCTGTTTTATGCATGAATTTGTCATTTTCTTGATTATATTTGCATAATTCACTATAGTTGGCATGTAACCTCTTTTTGCATCAAATTATACTTCTTTTATAATATTTATATGATTTTATATAATCCCCAGACTTATACACATGTTTTGGCACTTTTTAGGCACTTTTGCATTGTCCATAGTCGATACTATCGACCCTGGTGTCGATAGTATCGACATTTCATCAGAAAGCAACCCCAAAATGCGATCTTCAAAGGAAAAACCTGTATCATGATAGATACCATCGACCTGGGGGTCGATACTATCGACAGCGTCGGGATCTGGTGATTTTCTACACTAAAACGGAGCGTTTTAATCCAACGGTTGAGTTTTTTCGGAGCCGTAAAGTGGTCCTATGACCTAAGAAGAGCACGGTCGGCCCTAGGGGATCTCATATTGTGTTGAACAACATCCAAGAAGGAGGGAGAGAGAGAGGAGAGGAGAGACGAAGGCCGTCAACTGAGCGATCCAGGAACATCCGACGGGCAATTTTGATGCCGGAAGACTGCAAAACGCACGTTTCTCGAGGAGGATCTCCAGGAACACCTTTGTATCAGGGGTTACATGAGTTTGCTCCATGTTTCCCATGTTTTTCTTCTCTACTCCTATGTTTTCTCCATTGCCAACCATGCGGGGCTAATCCCCTTTGTCTTTAGGACCGGGAGTAGCCCGGGCAATCATTGCATGACATTTTTATCATAGTAATTCATAATTTGTCTCTTAAATCCGTGGTATGATTTTGTTTTCTCAATTATATTATTATGCTTGATCACCATAATGATAAAATAATGCCCTTAATTACTTTGAAAGAATAATTAACGGTTGAAAAGAGACGAAATTCACATTAATTAACAAATCCCTTGAACAAGGTGATGTACGGTTAATGGTGGAAACCCAGAGGTCATTTCTAATGCACCTAGTTTAGGGTATAGGTTACTACGACGGTGGAACTGACCTAGACTTAGGTAGTGAATTGTATCACGACAGTGAACAATTCTGACTACAGGCCACTACCCGGATTGAGAGATGAATCTGATTAACTATGTAGAAATTCATACAATGAAAACCTGCGGTGAAACCGCAATCCTAAAGATGTACATTTGAATTGATTAAACTAAACACTTAATCAATTGCTTTGTTTTATTTTATTTTCTTTTAATTTTTAACAACTCTCAGAACCTTTTAATTGGCCTAGTTGATTGCGAGTAGTTAGTAGTAGTCTATCGATAATTCAGTGTCCCTGAGTTCGACTCGAGCCTCACAAAGGCCTATACTACATTGACGCGTGCACTTACGTTTGCACGCACGGTTTACGCATGTCAAGTTTTTGGCACCGTTGTCGGGGACACGAAAATTGTTAGTACTACGAGTGCTGCAAGCGTCCATTCTAGGCCACATTTTTATTTTCTTATTTTATTCTCATTTAAAAAAAAATTCATAGTTTTTTCATTCATAATTAGAAATCGTCTACCAAAGGTACTGAACTGAGATTTTCCTCTTATGGGTATTGGTGCATGGTGAAGACGTGTAGCACCAACTACACGCAGCAATCACCAGAGGTTCAACTGTCGGGACCAGACGATGAGGAGAACAACATTCAAAACCGACCTGAAGATAAAGATTCAGACTCTGAACTTGAAGCTATGGCTGAGGAATAGACGATATGGGAGAAGATAAAAGCTTCTTCCTCATCAGCATCAAAGGGGCCGATCAAAAAGCAGGCAGTCAATATTCTGACTTATTAGATTGACCCGGCACTGATAAATTTGGTCAAATCGAATGCATTTCACGGACTTAAAAATGAAGATCTGGTGACTCATATAAGCCAATTCGTGGAGAACTGTGACATGATCAAAATAGATAGGTTCCCACAGGAGACACTTTACCTGAAGTTGTTCCCTAGCTCTCTGGTGGGAAATGCGCGAGAATGGATACATAAGCTTGATGATGAGTATGTGGAATCATGGAACCACATGGTTGAAGTGTTCTTTGAAAGATTCTTTCCGCACGAAAAGACAAATGATCTGATAAAAAAAATACATAATTTCAGTCAGAAAGTGGGTGAAACTTATTCTGAGACTTGGGAGCGTTTTCAGATAATGCTGAGGAGGTGCCCACACCATGGTTTGGACAAGGAGAAACATGTTAAAATTTTCTATTTTGCTCTTTCTGAGCATGATAGAAGTAACCTGGATTCAGCAGGTTCAGGATTTTTCTTGAACAACACTGGCACAAGGTGTTGGGAGATTCTGAAAAACATGGCAAAGAAGCAATCTTAGGGCGATAGGGATGCACCAGAACATGTCAAAGTTGAAGGTGAGTCCAAGGCCATCAAGGAGCTGAATGACAAGTTAGACCTTCTAGCTAAGAAATTGCTCTCCAAAGAAGATGCAGAATCCGATGTGGAAGCCCAGGTCAAATTTATGCAACAACAGGGCTATAGAAACAAGGATTATGCTTGGAGGAAGGACAAAAAATTCTCATGGAAGGATCCAAACAACTTCCTACAAGATCCAGATGCAAAGCCACAACCAAGGGCTGAAGAAAAAAGCACTGAGTTGCTTAGTCAAGTGGTGCAGCAAAATTAGGAGATGATGAGCATGTTTAGTAAGATGTTGCAGTCCCAAGATGAGATTTTGAATAAATTTGCGCAGACATTGCAAATCCATGGAGCACAGATGAGGGCACTAGAGATGACTGTGACCCAAATTTCCAATGAGGTGGCGGCCATGAAGCTTACAAATCAACAAAGACAGGCTGGGAATGCAGATGTTGTTCAAGCACATCATCAAGTGAAATATATATATGTGATTACTGAGGAAGAGACCCCGGTGGTGGAGGTCCAGGTGAAAGACAAGATGATTTTTTATACGGAGGCTACACCGAAAATACTGTATCCTTGCAGTCATTATGGACTACCTGGCGGATATTTTCAAGTCAGAAAAACCCACCACGAGCCCAGCACGGTCGTGCCCACACCTCGGCAAGAAGAGCAGGTGAAGGCCATACTTCATGGTGAAGCTACAACCACTGAGAAAGATGAGCAGCCACAAGTCACACCAGTTATAAATGATGTGCCAAAGCCTACGCCAGAGGGTGACATTGAAGCAAGCTTAGGGGAGGAGACCCTGAAAAGCCCATATGTGCCACCACATAAGCGTCTAGATGAGGCAGTTGCGACTTTTCCCGATAGTCCGAGACCGAAGAAAGTACATAGACATTACAGGAAGTTCTTGGAGATGTTCAGGAAGCTCCATATTAATATTCCATTAGTGGAAATGATAGAACAGATTCCCTCATATGGGAAATTTATCAAGGATATCATCACTAAGAAAAGGCGGATACAAGACACAGATGTTTGCCGGGTGAATGAGATGGTGAGCTCAATTATCCATGGGAGTTTACCACAGAAGAGGAAAGATCCAGGAGGTTTCTACATCCCATGTTCCATAGGTGGCCAACATTTTCCACAAGCACAGTGTGACTCAGGGGCAAGCATTAATCTTATGCCACTTGCCACTTTTCAAAAGCTGGGATTGAAGAACCCAACACAAACTTCTATGACAATTGAGTTGGCGGATGGATCCATTGTGAAGATGAAAGGTATATGTGAGGATGTGCTAGTCAAGGTCGAAAAATTTATCTTCCCTGTTGACTTTGTGGTCATGGACATGCATGAGTTGGAAGGAGGTGAGATTCTATTGGGAAGGTTGTTCCAAGCTACGACTGATGTAATCGCTACCATTGGGCGAGGTTACTTGACACTTGGGATTGGTGATGATAGAGTTAAATTCAAATTGCCAAATGAATCACTAGAGACATCCCTTGACAACCCAGGTTAAAGGTATCCTTATGTCAAGCCTAGGACATTAAACAAGGGTGCTTGTTGAGAGGCAACCCAACTTTAAGTTCATTTTTATGTTTGGTTATGTTCTTTTATGTTTATGTACTTAGTTTTTTATTACGTTTTGATATTTTTTGTAAAAATGGAACCCTAACTCGTGTTTTGAAGTGTGTAGAATGATAAGGTCGATACTATCGACACCCATGTCGATAGTATCGAGTTTGGATAAGTAAACGCTGAAGAAAAGTCGATACCATCGACCCTAGGGTCGATAGTATCGAGATTCCTGAATATTTTCAGAAAAATTGGTGACAGTAAAGTCGATACCATTGACCCTAGGGTCGATAGTATCGACACTTTTGAGTTCCCAGGCTTTTAGATGCATCGATTCTGCAAAATTGTTGAGTCTGGGTCCTGCAGGACAGCTACATAAAATAGGTCGTAAAAGGTATCGAAATGAGATTTTTTCGAACCGTTTTTTGCAGAGGAAAGATGGATGAAGCAAGTCACATCTTAGAACCACTAAGACACAAAAATTGGCCACAAAAAGGAGGGAGTTAGGAAGCATCACTTGGTGCACTTGAGAATCTAACCATCCTTCTTCACCACACTTCAAAGCGAATGGTACCGCTGTTCCACCTCTTAAGTGAGAATGTTGACTATGAGTCCATAGTCATATTCAAGCTTGGGAGGGTGTTGGAAAAACCATATATATTAGTTTTTACTTACTTATTCATGTTGCTTTTATTTTTGAAATATTAGTTGTTTTTATTTCTAGGTTTATTGCTTTTGTAGGATCCACATCTATCTAGTGTAATCTGTGGAGCAATAAATGCATGGTTTCAATTGGGAGTTTTACTCTTGGGTTGTGTGCACATGAAAATATGAGCATATTGAAAACTTTTTGAGCTTATTCTTGTGAGTAATTGAGTTTCATAACTGAGGAAGTGCTTGGGTGAGTCAGCTTCAGGACATAGGGACATGAATGGCCATCTTTATTGTCTAAGGAAAAGTGATTGACAAGGATGTTTGAGACCAAACCGACCAAATGCTAACATGACCTTAGACTAAAGTTTAAGAGAGAAATCTTTCAGTTACCCTGTACACATCTCTTTAGAGAGGGACATATGATATTTTCAGAATGTTTTGTCAATTAGTCTTGTGATCTGATCCACCGCAATTTCATTCACACTCCACCATAAGAAATGGAAGCAAATTATTGTCTTTCACTCTCTGATTGCATCCCATGTAGATAGGTCTTGCATTACAACTATTTTCACATTTTTTTTGCATGAAAATGAAAAAAAAGGATAGAGTAGTTATACATGCACATTATCCTTAGGTGTGTGTCATTTAATTGCATAACTGTCATTTTGTAGATGCATTCACAATTTTTTGAGCATATACTACATGATGCATCTTATGTCTTCTGAAAGATTAAAGGTGGTGAGAGTGATCCATACCCTCCAAATAGAATGCTTCAATTGTATAAGTTATGTAACAAGAAGTGAGCCCGACAAATAATTCATTGTCATCTATGAAAATAAGGGCTTGAAAAAAAATTGAAAAAAAGAGAAGAAAAAAAAGAAAAAGAAAAAAAGAATTGAGAAGTAAGTAGGAATGAGAGACAGAAAGGAACCTGTTCTCACTTACATACTAAGAAGAATAAGCACATGGTGTAGTTTTCTTATATATTCTATCTCACCTTGAGATGGAATGATAGTGCATGCATCATTCCACCAAAAATATAGCATTAGGACATTTTCACTTGCATTTTGCATCATGATAGGTCATTAATTTTTGTATTGCATGATTGATTGTTATGTGCTTCCATCTCTTCCACAGCCACCTATCCCATCCACCCATTGCTCGAATTGGTAGGCCACCCATGATATTCTCCTCATTCATTAATATCAGGAGATCTGCTTCCATTTAGATGGTAGTTAGGAAATGAGCAACGTAGATAGGAGATCATAAGATGCATCAAGTATGGACTAGATGAGTTTATCATATTAACTACTTTAATTGATAGTGTTTCATTGATTGGGGGACAAACATCTTTTACATAGGTCTTTGGTCGCCTAGATGGCAGTTAGTGTTCAATGGTCAATGAGGGCCGATTTGTGGAAAGAAAGTGGGAATGATGCAGATGCATTTCATGTATTTATGTCCTGTTGCTGACTTATCTCAACCAGATCCAAAGTTTTGTTACTCGAGGATGAGCAAGGTTTAAGCTTAGGGGAGTTTGATGCATGGGTTTTGAGTCACTTTTACAGGCTTATTTTATATCTGTTTTATGCATGTATTTGTCATTTTCTTGATTATATTTGCATAATTCACTATAGTTGGCCTTTAAACTCTTTTTGCATCAAATTATACTTATTTTATCATATTTATATGATTTTATATAATCCCCGAACTTATACACATGTTTCGGCACTTTTTCAGGCACTATTGCATTGTCCAGAGTCGATACTATCGACCATGGTGTCGATAGTATCGACATTTCATCAGAAAGCAACCCCAAAACGTGATCCTAGAAGGAAAAACCTATATCATGGTTGATACCATCGACCTGGGGGTCGATACTATCGATAGTGTCGGGATCTGGTGATTTTCTGCACTAAAATGGAGTGTTTTAATCCGACAATTGAGTTTTTTTGGAGCCGTAAAATGGTCCTATGACCTAAGAAGAGCACGGTCGGCCCTACGGGGATCTCATATTGTGTTGCAAAACATCCAAGAAGGAGGAGAGAGAGAGAGGAGACGAGAGACGAAGGCCGTCAACTGATCGATCCGGGCACCTCCGACGGGCGATTTTGCTGTCGGAAGACTACAAAACACACGTTTCTCGAGGAGGATCTCCAGGAACACCTTTGTATCAGGGGTTACATGAGTTTTCTCCATGTTTCCCATGTTTTTATTCTCTACTCCTATGTGTTCTCCATTGCCAACCATGCGGGGCTAATCCCCTTTGTCTTTAGGACCGGGAGTAGCCCGGGTAATCATTGTATGACGTTTTTATCATAGTAATTCATAATTTGTCTCTTAAATCCGTGGTATGATTTCGTTTTCTCAATTATATTATTATGCTTGATCACCATAATGATAAACTAATGCCCTTAATTACTTTGAAAGAAGAATTAATGGTTGAAAAGAGACGAAATTCACATTAATTAACAAATCCCTTGAATAAGGTGATGTACGGTTAATGGTGGAAACCCAGAGGTCGTTTCTAATGCACCTAGTTTAGGGTATAGGTTACTACGATGGTGGAACCGACCTAGACTTAGGTAGTGAATTGTATCACAACAATGAACAATTCTGACTACAGGCCACTACCCGGATTGAGAGATGAATCTGATTAACTATGTGGAAATTCATACAATGAAAACCCGCAGTGAAACTATAATCCTAAAGATCTCCATTTGTATTGATTAAACTAAACACTTAATCGATTGCTTTGTTTTATTTTATTTTCTTTTAATTTTTAGAAACTCTTAGAACCTGTTAATTGGCCTAGCTTATTGCGAGTAGTTAGTAGTAGTCTACCGATAATTCAGTGTCTCTGAGTTCGACTCGGGCCTCACAAAGGCCTATACTACATTGACGCGTGCACTTGCGTTTGCACGCACGGTTTATGTGTGTCAAGTTTTTGGCGCCGTTGTCGGGGACACGGAAATTGTCAGCACTACGAGTGTTGCAAGCGGCCATTCTAGGCCACATTTTTATTTTCTTATTTTATTCTCATTTTAAAAAAAATTCATAGTTTTGTCGTTCATAATTAGAAATCGTCTACCAAAGGTACTGAACTGAGATTTTTCTCTTACAGGTACTGGTGCATGGTGAAGACGTGTTGCACCGACTACATGCAGCAATCACCAGAGGTTCAACTGCCGGGACCAGACGACAAGGAGAACAACATTCAAAACCGACCTGAAGATAAATATTCAGACTTTGAACTTGAAGCTATGGCTGAGGAATAGATGATATGGGAGAAGATAAAAGCTTCTTCCTCATCAGCATCAAAGGGGCCGATCAAAAGGCAGGCAGTCAATATTCCGACTTATAAGATTGACCCGACACTGATAAATTTGGTCAAATCGAATGCATTTCACGGACTTAAAATGAAGATCCGGTGACTCATATAAGCCAATTCGTGGAGAACTATGACATGATCAAAATAGACAGGTTCCCGCAGGAGACACTTTACCTGAAGCTGTTCCCCAGCTCTCTGGCGGGAAATGCACAAGAATGGCTACATAAGCTTGATGATGAGTATGTGGAATAATGGAACCACATGGTTGAAGTGTTCTTTGAAAGATTCTTTCCGCTCGAAAAGACAAATGATATGATCAGAAAAATACATAATTTCAGTCAGAAAGCGGGTGAAACTTATTCTGAGACTTGGGAGAATTTTCAGATAATGTTGAGGAGGTGCCCACACCATGGTTTGGACAAGGAGAAATAGGTTTAAATTCTATTTTGCTCTTTCTGAGCATGATAGAAGTAACATGGATTCAGCAGGTTCAGGATTTTTCTTGAACAACACTGGCACAAGGTGTTGGGAGATTCTGAAAAACATGGCAAAGAAGCAATCTTGGGGCGATAGGGATGCACTAGAACAAGTCAAAGTTGTAGGTGAGTCCAAGGCCATCAAGGAGCTGAATGACAAATTAGACCTTCTAGCCAAGAAATTGCTCGCCAAAGAAGATGCAGAATCCGATGTGGAAGCCCAGGTCAAATTTATGCAACAACAGGGCTATAGAAATAATGATTATGCTTGGAGGAAGGACAGAAAATTCTCATGGAAGGATCCAAACAACTTCCTACAAGATCCAGATGCAAAGCCACAACCAAGGGCTGAAGACAAAAGCACCGAGTTGCTTAGTCAAGTGGTGCAACAAAATTAGGAGATGATGAGCATGTTTAGTAAGCAGTTGCAGTCCCAAGGTGAGATTTTGACTAAATTTGGGCAGACATTGCAAAGCCATGGAGCACAGATGAGGGAACTAGAGATGACTGTGACCCAAATTTCGAATGAGGTGGAGGTCATGAAGCTTACAAATCAACAAAGTTGGGCTGGGAATGCAGATGTTGTTCAAGCACATCATCAAGTGAAATATATATCTGTGATTACTGAGGCAGATCCCCCGGTGGTGGAGGTCCAGGCGAAAGACAAGATGATTTTTGATACGGAGGCTACACCGAAAATACCGTATCCTTGCAGTCATTATGGACTACCTGGCGGATATTTTCCAGTCAGAAAAACCCACCACGAGCCCAGCACGGTCGTGCCCACACCTAGGCAAGAAGAGCAGGTGAAGGCCATACTTCATGGTGAAGCTACAACCACTGAGAAAGATGAGCAGCCATAAGTCACACCAGTTATAAATGATGTGCCAAAGCCTACGCCAGAGGGTGACATTGAAGCAAGCTTAGGGGAGGAGACCCTGAAAAGCCCATATGTGCCACCACATAAGCGTCTAGATGAGGCAGTTGCGTCTTTTCCCGATAGTCCGAGACCGAAGAAAGTACATAAACATTACAGGAAGTTCTTGGAGATGTTCAGGAAGCTCCATTATAATATTCCGTTAGTGGAAATGATATAATAGATTCCCTCATATGGGAAATTTATCAAGGATATCATCACTAAGAAAAGGCGGATACAAGACACAGATGTTTGCCGGGTGAATGAGATGGTGAGCTCAATTATCCATGGGAGTTTACCACAGAAGAGGAAAGATCCAGGAGGTTTCTACATCCCATGTTCCATAGGTGGCCAACATTTTCCACAAGCACAATGTGACTCAGGGGCAAGCATTAATCTTATGCCACTTGGCACTTTTCAAAAGCTGGGATTGAAGAAGCCAACACAAACTTCTATGACAAATGAGTTGGCGGATGGATCCATTGTGAAGCCGCAAGGTATATGCGAGGATGTGCTAGTCAAGGTCGACAAATTTATCTTCCCTGTTGACTTTGTGGTCATGGACATGCATGAGTTGGAAGGAGGTGAGATGCTATTGGGAAGGCCGTTCCAAGCTACGGCTGATGTAATCGCTACCATTGGGCGAGGTTACTTGACACTTGGGATTGGTGATGATAGAGTTAAATTCAAATTTCCAAATGAATCACTAGAGACATCCCTTGACAACCCAGGTTAAAGGAATCCTTATGTCAAGCCTAGGACATTAAACAAGGGCGCTTGTTGAGAGGCAACCCAACTTTAGGTTCATTTTTATGTTTGGTTATGTTCTTTTATGTTTATGTACTTGGTTTTTGCTTATGTTTTGATAATTTTTGTAAAAATGGTACCCTAACTCGTGTTTTTAAGTGTGCAGAATGATAAGGTCGATACTATCGACACCCATGTTGATAGTATCGAGTTTGGATCAGTAAACGCTGAAGAAAAGTCGATAGTATCGAGATTCTTGAAGATTTTCAGAAAAATTAGTGACAGTAAAGTCGATACCATCGACCCTCGGGTCGATAGTATCGACACTTTTGAGTTCCCAGGCTTTTAGTTGCATCGATTCTGGGTCGATACCATCGACCTTAGTGTCGATGGTATCTACACTTGCAGGACAGCTACATAAAATAGGCCGTAAAAGGTATCGAAATGATATTTTTTCGAACCATTTTTTGCAGAGGAAAGATGGATGAAGCAAGTAACATCTTAGAACCACTAAGACAAAAAAATTGGCCACAAAAAGGAGGGATATAGAAAGCATCACTTGGTGCACTTGAGAATCTAACCATCCTTCTTCACCACACTTCAAAGCGAATGGTACCGCTGTTCCACCTCTTAAGTGAGAATGTTGACTATGAGGCCATAGTCATATTCAAGCTTGGGGGGTGTTGGAACAACCCTATATCTTAGTTTTTACTTACTTGTTCATGTTGCTTTTATTTTTGAAATATTAGTTGTTTTTATTTCTAGGTTTACTGCTTTTGTAGGATCCACATCTATCTAGTGTAATCTGTGGAGCAATAAATGCATGGTTTCAATTGGGAGTTTTACTCTTGGGTTGTGTGCACATGAAAATATGAGCATATTGAAAACTTTTTGAGCTTATTCTTGTGAGTAATTGAGTTTCATAACTGAGGAAGTGCTCGGGTGAGTCAGCTTCAGGACATGGGGACATGAATGACCATCTTTATTGTCCAAGGAAAAGTGATTGACAAGGATGTTTAAGCCCAAACTGACCAAATGCTAACATGACCTTAGACTAAAGTTTAAGAGAGAAATCCTTCAGTTACCCTATACACATGTCTTTAGAGAGGCACATATGATATTTTCAGAAGGTTCTGTCAATTAGTCTTGTGATCTGATCCACCGCAATTTCATTCACACTCCACCATAAGAAATGGGAGCACATTACTGTCTTTCACTCTTTGATTGCATCCCATGTAGATAGGTCTTGCATTACAACTATTTTCACATTTTTTGCATGAAAATGAAAAAAAAGGATAGAGTAGTTATACATGCACATTATCCTTAGGTGTGTGTCATTTAATTGCATAACTGTCATTTTGTAGCTGCATTCACAATATTTTGAGCATATACCACATAATGCATCTTATGTCTTCTGAAAGATTAAAGGTGGTGAGCGTGATCCATACCCTCCAAATAGAATTCTTGAATTGTATAAGTTATGTAACAAGAAGTGAGCCCGACAAATAATTCATTGTCATCTATGAAAATAAGGGCTTGAAAAAAAATTGAAAAAAATTGAAAAAAAAGAGAAGAAAAAAAAAGAATTGAGAAGTAAGTAGGAATGAGAGGGAGAAAGGAACTTGTTCTCACTTACATACTAAGAAGAATAAGCACATGGTGTAGTTTTCTTAGATATTCTATCTCACCTTGAGATGGAATGATAGTGCATGCATCATTCCACCAAAAATATAGCATTAGGACATTTTCACTTGCATTTTGCATCATGATAGGTCATTAATTTTTGTATTGCATGATTGACTATTATGTGCTTCCATCTCTTCCACAACCACCTATCCCATCCACCTGTTGCTCGAATTGGTAGGCCACCCATGATATTCTCCTCATTCATTAATATCAGGAGATCTGCTTCCATTTTGATGGTAGTTAGGAAATGAGCAACGTAGATAGGAGATCATAAGATGCATCAAGTATGGACTAGATGAGTTTATCATATTAACTACTTTAATTGATAGTGTTTCATTGATTGGGGGACAAACATCTTTTACATAGGTCTTTGGTCACCTGGATGGAAGTTAGTGTTCAGTGGTCAATGAGGGCCGGTTTGTGGAAAGAAAGTGGGAATGATGCAGATGCATTTCATGTATTTATGTCCTGTTTCTGACTTATCTTAAACAGATCCAAAGTTTTGTTGCTCGAGGATGAGCAAGGTTTAAGCTTAGGGGAGTTTGATGCATGGGTTTTGAGTCACTTTCACAGGCTTATTTTATATCTGTTTTATGCATGTATTTGTCATTTTCTTGATTATATTTGCATAATTCACTATAGTTGGCCTTTAAACTCTTTTTGCATCAAATTATACTTCTTTTATCATATTTATATGATTTTATATAATCCCCGGACTTATACACATGTTTCGGCACTTTTTCAGGCACTTTTGCATTGTCCAGAGTCGATACTATCGACCATTGTGTCGATAGTATCAACATTTCATCAGAAAGCAACCCCTAAACGTGATCTTAGAAGGAAAAATCTGTATCATGGTTGATACCATTGACCTGGGGGTCGATACTATCGACAACGTCGGGATCTGGCAATTTTCTGCACTAAAACGGAGTGTTTTAATCCGACGGTTGAATTTTTTCGGAGCCGTAAAGTGGTAATATGACCTAAGAAGAGCACGGTCGGCCCTACGGGGATCTCATATTGTCTTTCACAACATCTAAGAAGGAGGAGGAGAGAGAGAGGAGACGAGAGATGAAGGCCGTCAACTGAGCGATCTGGGCACCTCCGACGGGCGATTTTGCTACCGGAAGACTGCAAAACATATGTTTCTCGAGGAGGATCTCCAGGAACACCTTTGTATCAGGGGTTACACGAGTTTGCTCCATGTTTCCCATGTTTTTCTTCTCTACTCCTATGTGTTCTCCATTACCAACCATGCGGGGCTAATCCCCTTTGTCTTTAGGACCGGGAGTAGCCCGGGCAATCATTGTATGATGTTTTTATCATAGTAATTCATAATTTGTCTCTTAAATCCATGGTATGATTTTGTTTTCTCAATTATATTATTATGCTTGATCACCATAATGATAAAATAATGCCCTTAATTACTTTGAAAGAAGAATTAACGGTTGAAAAGAGACGAAATTCACATTAATTAACAAATCCCTTGAACAAGGTGATGTACGGTTAATGGTGGAAACCCAGAGGTCGTTTCTAATGCACCTAGTTTAGGGTATAGGTTACTACGATGGTGGAACCGACCTAGACTTAGGTAGTGAGTTGTATCACGACAGTGAATAATTCTGACTACAGGCCACTACCTGGATTGAGAGATGAATCTGATTAACTATGTGGAAATTCATACAATGAAAACCCGCGGTGAAACCACAATCCTAAAGATCACCATTTGAATTGATTAAACTAAACACTTAATCGATTGCTTTGTTTTATTTTACTTTCTTTTAATTTTTAACAACTCTCAGAACCTTTTAATTGGCCTAGCTAATTGCGAGTAGTTAGTAGTAGTCTACCGATAATTCAGTGTCCCTGAGTTCGACTCGGGCCTCACAAAGACATATACTACATTGACGTGTGCACTTGCATTTGCACACACGGTTTATGCGTGTCATCTACTTTGGGGTGAGCTATATAACTTTCTCCGTTGTTATTGCTTACACTTAACTTGCATGTGCATAATCTACCCTAAAAACATACGTACAAGTTGAAGGTAGTTTATTTGAACTAGGGTTTATGCTTGCATGGTGATTCTTGAGTAATATACCTCCAAAGATGAACCCTAATCTTAGTGCACAAAATCTATCTTTGGTGATTAAGTGATGGAGCTTCCACTTACATGGAATTGCGTGCACCACTAAAAATCCTAAAGATGGTAAGTCTTTAAGTTTAGCCTTGCTTATACTAGATAGAAAACTCCACCCACGTATGCTAAGATACGTGGAAGTCTTATCGCAGTATAGTTAAGGGTCGAATCCATGGGACAACGGTCTTGTTGCAAGCAACAAGATGGAAAACGTATGGAATTTCACTTGGTCACTTACTAGCAGGCACTTATATCGAAAGTTGGATTTTGATGTTTTAAACTAAGAACATGAAAAGTAAAGAAAGTAGGTAAATCTAATGAGTTAAACTTTGATAAAAGATCACTAGGGTGTGATCGGTTTTTCACCGCCACTACACATCGATCAACACATGCAAAGCAAAACTTAACCTGCAAAAAGAGTCCAGTCAGTTAGTATCCTTGTAGACTTAGCCTTTTTTTAGAGAATCTAACTACGAGAAGTGCGGGAATGTTGCAACGCCTGCCATTCCCGAACAAATGGTCACATTACTTTACATCATTCCCCTCGCAAAGTGTGTTCCTTGACTTATCAAGGTTGCACTTCCATACGTCAACTGATTCCATTTCATAGTATGAAAGTGCAACGGATGATAGTGAGTCTACTCCACTTCTTGAGATACACTTCTAGATACTGAAACAGATGCATGGTGAGTACATGCGCCAAGAACCAACATGCAAACGAGTTTCGAATCTAATAGTACAAATGTAGACAATTCATACTAAAAGATAAAAGATAACACAAGTTGGAGATCAAGCAACATGCATTCATTAATCATTTGATGTCGAACTGACAGAGATAAGAACTCTATATTACAACCTAAGGATTACATTTACATGATATGAAAGCATGGGTAGCGGGGCTACTCCCCACACCCTATTAGGAGAGTCTACTCGCTCATAACTAGGACAAAGATGGAGGCAAGAAGAGAGAGAGTGTCATCCCCACAAAGGAGGGAGGAAAGTCAACCCCTTGGAGAGAGCAAAACGACCCACCAGCTTCACAGGTTGCTTGATGACGAGATCTCCCTCTTCCCACCTTCTTTGGCAGAGAGAGAGAAAGCAGCTTCAAGATGGAGTGTGGGTCTCAGACCGGCAGCCCCAGGGCGGAGGATGGAAGTAACAAGAGCTCTGGAATGATTGAGGCAGCCTTTGGATGTCTGAATCTTGTGATGGACCCTTGGGGTCTTATTTATAGACCTTAAGTGAAATCCAAATGGTTTGGAGACCGTTTGGACCTCAAGACCGTTTGGCTTCATGCGGTCTTGAGACCGTTTGAACTCCATGTGGTCTCGGGACCGGTTGGCTTCATGCGGTCTTGAGACCGTTTGAACTCCATGCGGTCTCGGGACCGGTTGGCTTCATGTGGTCTTGGGACCATTTGAACTCCATGCGGTCTCGAGACCGGTTGGCTTCATGCGGTCTTGAGACCGTGTGACTTCATGCGGTCTCGAGACCGTGTGACTCCATGCGGTCTCGGGACCGGTTGGCTTCATGCGGTCTTGGGACCGTTTGACTCCATGCGGTCTCAGGACCGGTTGGCTTCATGCGGTCTTG
This sequence comes from Alisma plantago-aquatica, assembly GCA_963693085.1. Taxonomy (NCBI): domain Eukaryota; kingdom Viridiplantae; phylum Streptophyta; class Magnoliopsida; order Alismatales; family Alismataceae; genus Alisma; species Alisma plantago-aquatica. The sequence goes on from OY856409.1 coordinate 1,934,287,128, forward strand.
GGACCGTTTGTTTCCATGCGGTCTTGGGACCGTGTGACTCCATGCGGTCTCGGGACCGGTTGGCTTCATGCGGTCTTGGGACCATTTGACTCCATGCGGTCTCGGGACCGGTTGGCTTCATGCGGTCTTGAGACCGTGTGACTCCATGCGGTCTCGGGACCGGATGGCTTCACACAGTCTTGGGACTATTTGATTCCATGCGGTCTCGGGGTTGAGTTATTCTTTTTTTGATTTTTTTGTGCTTTTTTCTGCATGTATAGAAAGGAAAAGTTAGTCTGATGGTATATTTACAAAAAAAGGTAAAATTAGGATTATGTATAGTTTAAATTTAGAAAGAGTATGAAAAACTAAGAAAAATGACTAAGATAATCGTTCAAAATAGGAGGTTATCACCCCCCCTAACTTAGAGTCTAGCTTTTCCTCAAGTTAGATAGAGTTGAGACATGCAATGGCGAGGCAAACTTATTTAATTAGGATTTCCATACTCTTGCTTCAATTCTTAACCTGAGTTCCCCTAAGGTCATATCGAGTCTTATTGCTTGCCTTGACTCTTTCAGATTTCTAGAGTTGCTTGGGTCTCAGGTTCTTTCCGTATCTCATAGTTCGCATTGGGACCACCTTTATTTTGTGCATGTTGTTGACTCTAATCAGCTTTATAACTCTCAGAAAGACCTACTGGAAGCTAGAGAGGGTATGATGGTTGGCTAAAGGCTTTGAGGTGTAGCTCCCCCTTCAAGTGGGGGAGGGGTTGTCTATGCTTTTAGGATCTCACTATCGGGCACGACACATCTGCCTTTGTGAGGGCAGCTGAATGTACCAGCCGGGTGAGTCCTTTATGAGCCTTTCATATATATAGATACCTTAGGGTTTCACTACCGGGCACGACACATCTGCCTTTGTGAGGGCAGCAGAATGTGCCGACCGGGTGAAACCTTCATCGGTTCTTTATATAGATCCTTATTCATGGCACAACTCTCATAATTTTATTCGTCTCTCTGGCTTTTATTCAATAACTCGCAGGCTTGGGTTTTGGGGTTTTGTTTGGGAATTTATTTTGGGCGGCCAAGCCTCTTTTATTTTGAAGAGAGGAAAGTTATTCTTAGAGTTTTTCAGCATGCACTTATTTGGTTTGTGGTCCACTTGCAGAACCTCTTGATTTGGAATTTGCCTGATTCCCCTCTCATCCTTGAGAGCTTGGCTTATTTCTGCCTTGATTTTGACCTGTGGAGAGTCAGATAAAGAATTGAAGTATGCAAATCAATAGTGGAGTGACATTTATTAAATCGCCATTAAATGTCTAAGTGCTATTTACTTTTGGGGACTAACATGATTCTAGAGTTAAATGAGGGTGATTCTACTCAAAAAGGGTTAATTAAAAAGAAGGTTAAAAAGGGAAAGTGTATAAACAGAGAAAGGAAAAGAAGGAAGAGGGATGTAAAAATGATACCTCGCCCTTGTCTAATGTACCCCCCCCCAACTTATCACTCACTCTGTCCTCAGAGTGTCAAAGTGATAGGTGGAGGAGTAATTAGGACAAGGGCTGTAGGCTAAGGTAAATCTGCATTTGCCCTCGGGGAATGAAGTAGGTTGGATGTGAACTGTCCTCGTAGAGCGTGGTAATCCATGACAGTCATCTCCACTACTGGTCTTTGGAGAACGATGATGGTGTACATCCAGTAGAGGACGTGGAAGTTGCAATCGTTCGATTGTCGGATTTGCTGGGGGAATTTGTGGCAGAAGGAAGGGCGGTGGAAATGCTCTTTGTCGTACTCCCTTATATGCTGACTCGGAAAATCTATTAACTTGTCGGCGTACTCCCTTATATGCCACATACTGGCTATCGGAACTATTATATATTGTGGTTGTTCCTTCTGGGAGATTTGTTGCCAGGAGCATCCAGTGTTCATGATAGAGGAAAGGTAACATGATGAACGTCGGCATTGTGTGTTGTAGATAGGATATCAACGCGTCAGTTGTGTCGAAGTTCTTGAGCTTTAGAAGATCATCTTTCATATATGGGGACGCCATGTATGTTGTTGGGTTGTTTTGGCCAAGTAGAAACTAATAGGCAGCCATTAAACTTACAGAGAGCGATCCTTTGATTTGTAAAGTCTCTTGTAGTGTGTCTATCATTACAAGAATGTCTCGAGACATGAATACGAGCCCATCTTTGTCGGCTGAGAGCCGCGCCATAATGAGACGCAACTCAAGGTCGGAGAGACCTTTGCAAGCATCGCGATCAAAATTAGGAAAGGTTGGTTCGATGGCGGACAGAGGATCGATAGTGCTTGTAGCTTGCTTAGTATCGGTGACTGTCATATTGGTCTTTTCTGACTCCTTCAGAGTTTGTCGGAAGGGTCGCCGCTGCGGTCGCTGGATCACTGAGAAGAGGTAGTGAGGAATGTCATCTGGTGCCATAGTTGGGTCCTTGAAGAACCGCCTATCACAGATGAGCTCCATGGCATAACGTCCGCGTAAGGAATGAAAATCTTCAGCAACCAGATCGTGAAATGGGATTTCCTGGTTCAGCGCTTGGATGTGACGTATGGTGCAGAAAGTGCAACCCCCAGATCCCTCGGTAGCTTGGACTTGAGGGTTTATGATATTGAACCAAGGTTGGCTCCAATCTTGGCGAAGAGATGGGCGGGCATCCCAAATTAATTTAAGCAGTCGGAAGGGTATACACCTTGCTTCTCCTGCTGCTTCACTGATGAAGTTTATTGTGCCGGCTGGTAGCTCGGCGCCATAGAAATTATACACCTTGGCATCCCGAGCCTCTGTATCCACGATCATAAAAAGCCAGTGGTCCAAAACTTGGAAAGGCACGGTCAGATAACGTGCCCGACGTGCTAGGCCAGCACACAGCCACTCGATAGACTTTGCTCTTATGTCTTTGTATAAAAGGCCAATAGACAGAGCGGGCGAGGCGTTAAATATCGGTTGTTGCCGCTTAGAACTTCTGTACATTTCTATACTATTGGCGAGGAGGACACGGAAGATTGCCATAGGCATCGTGGACCGAGGTCGGAGGATGCTGCGGAAGTCTTCACGTGTCAACTTATGCCTAGTTTTTGTATTATGATAAATTATGTCTTCCCCCGCCTTTGCATCGTCCACTATAGTGTTCAGTATAAAAATATCTTGAGCATCTAAAGTGGAGATGGCCGCCATATCCAGGTCATGCATTTTATGCGGCAGAGGTGGTGGCGGGGGAAGTTCTTGTGGAGGGGGAGAAGCAGGTTGTTGTAAGGCCTGTTCATGGCCTGGTAGATCATCGTTCGAGTCGGAGGCAGAATCGAAGTCTTCATCGGTGTCTAAACTTACTCGTTCTGCCTCGCCCTCGTCATAGGGAGGAGGTGTGGAGAGAGGTGGGGCAGTTGTTTGTGGTGGGCTGGCGCTGGTTTCTAGTATACACTGGTGGAACTCAGCGTAAGCCGCATCTTTAGTAGCTTCCCCGATGGACCCCAGTGCGGAATAATCAAAGAATTGGTCCCCGTATGACATGTTGACATTATCATTGTGTGGGGACTTGGGGTGATTGTCACTGTCGTGGTGACCTTTGTCGGAACCTCTGTGGGAAGGTTCTGCTGCATTTCCAGGGTCCTCTCCATCATCATGTTTATCACCATAAGAGGTGTTATCTTTGTTTGAATCAGCAGATGAGTCGGAGTCGTCTTCTTCGTCATCATCGCCATCTGTGTCGTCCGCTGCCTTATCTGCTTGTTTTTTACTTGCGGACGTTTTGCACCGCCGATGGGTAGCTTGTAACTCATCGAAAGCTACTTGCAGATGCTCGTGTGTTTCGAGCAGTGCATCATGGGATTCTTTGAGGTCGGTATATCTGCCTTCAGCGGAGAGGAGACGTGCTGTAAGATTTGTAACTTGAGCACGTAGCTGCTGGATTTCATCCTTAATGGACTCCTCTTGGCGATGTTGTAGCTGTGTGAGTGTGTTGTTGATGGTGTCCAAGCGCGTGCTCAGATCTGCTTGTTGTTGCTGGAGCGCGCGGAGAGTCTCTGGCAGAGGCTGAGTCTGTGTGGAGATCTCATCGACTTGCTTTGTCGTTGCTTCTTGCTGACGTCGCGCTCCAAGGACCAGGTCCGACAAGGTGTTGTAGTGACTGTTGATGTGCTCAACTTACTTAGCCACCTCATCTTGTCATTGCTGGAAGCCTTGGAGGATGGTAGGCAAGGCTCGGTGTTGTTCGTCGATCATGGCCACCTGTCGTGATAAACCCTGCACACAAGAAAAAATAGAATTTAATATATTAGAAGGATCGGTGAGGAGGTTTCGGACAGCGTCGAATTGACGGCCAAATTCCTCACCGATATTGGCAAAAGGGACCCCAGGAGCGGAAGGGTGGGATAGTTGGGGTCTGCGTGGGATGGTGTTAGTGTCTTGCGGAAGAGACACTGATGATGCCCCGAGCTGCGTAGTGACTGTGGATGTAGTCACCAGTGGTGTCGGGGTGGTGGCGGATGTGAAAAGTGGTGAAAGCGGTGGTAGCGATAGTGATGGGGTGGAAACTGCGGAGGTGAAAGAGAAAGTGGTGATGTCGGGCATAGGGATGGAGAAGGGAAAGCCCGAAGGGAAAGGGGTGATGAAAAGGATGTGAATGGTTGCGTGGATGTGATGGGGAAGAAAGGAGTGGTAGATGTTGGAATGGTGGAAGGTGGAGTTGTGGCAGCGGTTAGCTGCTCGTATAGACTCTGAATGAAAGAGTCGATTGAGGAGGAGGTTAAGATTTCTTCATGGAGCTTCTCGGCCTCAGGATTTGGCTTAGATGTTGGTGTCCCCGACAGCTGTTGGGCCAGCGACTGCTTTCTAGAAGGTCGTTTGATGGGTATTTTTGTTGGTCGAGCTGCCGGGGCTGTGATGCTCAACTCCGTTTGTCCCGCTGTATCTTTCTTTTCGATTGTTTTAACCGAAGCTAGTAGTTGTGAAAGCTCCTCATCAGAGAAGAGGAGTTGTTTGGTGTCGTACTGTGCTAGCTCCAGAAGCGGGATGAGTGTTCTGGATGACTTAACCATAGGGCAGAAGACATAGTGTAGTTTTCCATCCTTTTCCTTGATGATGAAGGAGTTCTTCAGAGTTTGTTCATTGGTAAGGATGTCGCCCTTTAGTTGCGTGCAGCGGGGTAGGGGTCTGTCCATCTTGAGGTATTTGATAATGGATGTGAAATGCCCCCCCATGCAGATTTCTTTCCCCAGGCTGGAGGTTGATAGTTTCTGGATCAGTTGTCATCCGATATTGATCGGCCTTTCGTTAAGAATAGACCAGAGAATGAAAAGATCTGAAATTATAACGTTTCCCCCCTCTGTCCTGGGGAAGAGTGCGCCAGCGAGAATTTTGTGCAGGGTGCGCACAAAGCCAGAGTGTATATTTGACGCTTTGCACAGCTTCACGTCATAGGTAGGGATCCCAGTTAGAGATTTCCAAAATTTGTGTCTGTTGAACTCTGAGTGTTCGGTCCCCACCTCCATAGCTTTCCGCAGCTGGTCCTGGTTGTCAATGAAGATTGTGTTCAGCATATTTTCCGTTATGACAACCTTGCTGCCGAAGAGTTGGGTGACGAGCCTTCTGTCACCCCCGTCCCATGACCTATCCATGATGTCGACGGGCTCTTTAGTCAGAAAAGTGAAGAATTCTGTAGTGGGTTCAGAGTAGGAAACTTCAGGTACTAGACACCACCTGGCAAGGTTGGCTTTGTCTAGCACGTCGAAAGTGCGGTCGTATATCCCCATCCTACGCAGTATGCTGGAGCACACATACTTGGTGGGTTTTAGGGTTTTGTCAGTGGGGAGGTTGATTTGGATGAAGAGGTTTTCTGGTGGTGGTGTTGTGGTGGTGATGGGAATGAAAGTGGGGGTGGTAACAGGGATGGTGGTGGTAGTAGTAGGAATTGTGGTGGTAGTGGTGGTAGTAGAAGGGATGGTGGTGGTAGGTTTTACAAAGGGTTGATCCATGGCAGAGGCAGGCCGAACTTGTTTCCTTGCCCGTTTCTTGGAGGGCTGCCCAGATGTAGTCTCCAAGACCTTGCGTTTCCCCTTTTGTTCTTTAGCAGGGGATTCCTCTTCGGAGTTAGGATTGTACTCCGAGCCTTCATCATCAGAAGATGAGGTCTCGACTTCTTCTTCAGGTGCCTCAGCCAGGCACTTCTCGAGGCGATCAAGCTCGCATAGGACGTCCATTATTTTGATATTTGGAGGTGCCTTCCTAGTCCTGTTGAAGTCAACTCTTATCTTCTGGAGCCGAGCTTGTTTTTCCAGCAATTCCTTTCTGTTCCAGATTTCAGGGTCTTCGAACTCGATGACGTTCTTTGCCGGTGATGCCATAGCTGTAGAATGAGAAATCAAGAGTTAGAATAACATTTTTAGAAAGATTTGATTTTATTAATATTTATGTATTTTTGTATATTTATGGAAATTAGATGAATGTGCAAGGTCGAACGGTTTCAGGACCATTTGATCTCAAATGGTTTCAGGACTATTTGGTCCCAAACGGTTTCAAGACCGTTTGGACCCAAACGGTTTCAAGACCGTTTGGACCCAAACGGTTTCAAGACCGTTTGGTCCCAGATGGTTTCAAGACCCTTTGGTCCCAGACGGTTTCAAGACCGTGTGGTCCCAGACGGTTTCAAGACCGTTTGGTCCCAGACGGTTTCAAGATCGTTTGGTCCCAGACGGTTTCAAGACCGTTTGGAGAACGAAGCGTCGCATGGCCATCGGTGAAGGCGAAGATGAAGGTAAAATGGTGTAGCGAAGGCGGATGCGTTGGCGACGACGGCGAAAGTGGTGGTGATCATCGGTGATAAGGGCGATGGTGAAAACGATAAAAAACAACGGTGAATCTGGTGGTAAAAACGATGATGAAGGTAGCGAAGAAAATGGTGGTGGCTCTTTGTGATGGAGACGGCGGGGAAGACGGCGACTGTGGGCAGGGCTGTTGGTGAAAACGGCGAAGAATCTGATCGTGAATGTGGAGCTATCAGTTATAAAAACGAAGATGAAAATGATAGTGGCGGAACCGACGGTGATGGAAATGAAGGTGGCGTCGGCGTTGGAGAAGAGGGAACGTCGTGGTGGCGTTGATAACGAAAATGGCGGTGCGGGGGGGGGGGCTGCGGAAGCGAAGGATGGTAGCATTGCTGGACTACCTTGCAGCAGCAGGTAGCGTCGACGGTGAAGAGAGTGTTGGAGATGGAGGTCGTGCGGAACAGGGGACGCAGAGTTCATCGACGAGTCGCGCGGGAACTGGGAGGTGAAAGCAATGGAACAGTACTGCGTGAGAATTGCAGAAGGCTCGGGAGTCGAAGGAAAGAAAGACGGGGGGGGTTTATATTTATAGGAAACGGGGGGTTGAACGGATAAAAACCCTAAGTCAAACGGCTTCAAGACCGTTTGGCTCCAAACGGTTTTGTGACCGTTTGGCTCCAAACGGTTTCAAGACCGTTTGGAGTCCAAATGGTTTCAAGACCGTTTGGCTCCAAACGGTTTCAAGACCGTTTGGCTCCAAACGGTTTGAAGACCATTTGGAAGGGCAAAGGTAGAAAAGATATTATATTTTTATGTTTGTTTTTTATTTATATATTTTTATGTTGTTTGTTTTTGTTTTGTTTTTTGTGTATTTCCATAAGATAAAACCAGGAAAATAAAGGAATGGAAAATAAAGAGAAAGGTTGAAATCTTGGGTTGCCTCCCAAGTAGCGCCTTGGTTTAACGTCGCTGGCTCGACGAAGCTGTAATGATGTCATGCTTCTTGCATAGCATCTTTGATTTCGATGGTTTGTCTTGGTATTTTGTCTTCTGGAGCGTAGTATCTTTTTAAATGGTGACCGTTGACCGTTCTTTCTCCTCCGTTGTTGTCAATAATAATGGATGCTCCCGTTGGGTGGATATGTTTTATAGTGAAAGGCCCAGACCATTTTGTCCTAAGTTTTCTGGGAAACAACTTGATCTTGGAATTAAAGAGGAGAACTTTGTCACCAACGGAAATATCTTTTCTCTTAAGGTGACCATCGTGCCACATTTTTTTCTGCTCCTTATATATTCTGGCGCTCTGATAGGCCGTCATGCGGAGCTCTTCTAGCTCCTGTAGTTGAAGTTGTTTGTTTTCTCCCGCACTTTTAAGATCAAAGTTTAGCTGTTTGATGGCCCACCAGGCTTTGTGTTCCAGCTCCACTGGAAGATGACAAGACTTCCCGTACACCAAACGGAATGGGGTTGTCCCGATTGGTGTTTTATAAGCAGTTCGGTATGCCCAAAGGGCATCAGGAAGTTTGGTGGTCCAGTCAGTGCGGTTTTTGTTCACCGTTTTTTCAAGGATCGCCTTTAATTGTCTATTAGATACCTCCACCTGACCACTAGTTTGTGGATGATAAGGCGTGGCGACTTTGTGATTGACTCCATATCTTTTCAGTAAAGCCTCAAAACTTCGTTCCAAAAAATGGGTCCCACCATCCGATATGACAGTTCTCAGAACTCCAAATCTTGGGAAAATAATATCTTTGAACAATTTGATGACAGGCTTGGAGTCGCTGGACACTGTGGGAACAGCTTCGACCCACTTAGAGACGTAGTCCACCGCGACCAAAATGTAAGAGAAGCCATAGGATGAGGGGAAAGGGCCCATGTAATCTACCCCCCATAAATCAAAAAGCTCAATTTCCTACCACATGGTGAGTGGCATTTCATCTCTTTTTGATATATTGCCAGATAATTGGCATTTGTTACAGGCTTTCACGAAATCATAAGAATCCTTTGATATGGTGGGCCAGAAGAACCCAGATTGTAAAATTTTTATGGCAGTTTTCTTGGCACTCATATGCCCCCCCGTGGGTCCGGAATGGCAATGTTCTAGGACCGGGGTTATTTCTTCTTCTAGCAGGCAACGACGAAAAAGTCCATCGGCGCAAAGGTGGAACAAGTAAGGTTCATCCCAGTAATAGTGTTTTATGTCGTGAAGAAACTTCCTTTTATCCTGGTAGGAAGCAGATGGGTGGATAATCCTTGTGGCTAGATAATTAACGATATCAGCATACCAAGGGAAACCATGAGTGACCTTCATAAGCTGATCATCAGGAAGAGAATCCCGGATAGGGATTTTATCTTTTTCTTCAACCTTGATCCTACTGAGGTGATCGGCCACAACATACTCCACGCCACTTTTATCTTTGATTTCCAAGTCGAAATCCTGAAGCATTAACACCCAGCGGATAAGCCTGGGTTTGGCATCCTGTTTTTGAATCAGGTATCGGATGGCAGAATGGTCGGTATAGACGATAACTTTAGAGCCAATCAGATAAGAGCAGAATTTTTCAAACGCATAGATGATAGCCAGAAACTCTTTCTCCGTAGTGGTGTAGTTTTTCTGCGCTTCATCTAGCGTTTTAGATGCGTAGTAGATAACATAGGGTTTCTTATCAATCCGCTGTCCTAGAATGGACCCTATGGCATAATCACTTGCGTCGCACATGATTTCGAAGGGCTGTGACCAATCTAGAGCCCTTAGAATAGGTGCGGAGATTAACGCATCCTTAAGGGTAGAGAAACTTTTCATACACTCCTGATTGAATATGAACTCAGCATCTTTGGTCAGGAGTTGGGTCATGGGTTTGGCAATCTTTGAGAAATCCTTGATGAATCTCCTATAGAATCCTGCATGACCCAGGAAAGCTCGAACTCCTCTTATGTCCTTTGGAGGTGACAGATTTGAGATAACATCGATTTTTGCTTTATCAACCTCTATTCCCCTATCACTTACCCTGTGTCCGAGGATGACACCTTCTGTTACCATGAAATGGCATTTCTCCCAATTCAAGATAAGGTTTGTTTCCTCACAGCGTTGCAGAACTTGTCTAAGATTTATTAAACAGTTGTCGAAAGAATCTTCATACACTGAGAAATCGTCCATAAACACTTCCATGACGGATTCTGTTAAATCGGCAAAGATAGCAGACATACATCGTTGGAAAGTGGCGGGTGCGTTACATAGCCCGAACGACATTCTTCTAAAGGCATATGTCCCAAAAGGACATGTGAAGGTGGTTTTTTCCTGGTCATCCGGGTGTATGGGTATTTGGTAAAACCCAGAGTAACCGTTGAGGTAACAAAAATATTTTTGGTGAGCTAGGCGTTCCAGGACTTCATCAAGGAAAGGTAGAGGGTAGTGGTCTTTCCTTGTGGCTTTGTTCAACTTTCTATAATAAATACACATTCACCATCCAGTTACAGTCCTGGTAGGCACTAGCTCATTTTTGTCATTTAGCACTACAGTAGTGCCCCCCTTTTTTGGAACAACCTGAACGGGGCTGACCCACTGGGAGTCAGAAATAGGATAGATCATGCCGGCTTTGAGTAATTTAAGGACCTCCAAATGCACTACCTCCTTTAGATTAGGATTTAATTTTCTTTGATGTTCTCGAGAGGGCTTGAATTCATCAACCATAGGAAGTCTATGCATACACAGGGCTGGATTTATGCCCGTTAGGTTAGTTATCTTATATCCTATGACCTTTTTATGCTTCCTCAGCTCGTTCAGAAGCTTTTCCTCCTGATCTCTTGTAAGGGTGGAGCTGATGATGACTGGGCATAGTTTTTCTTCATCTAAGAAAACATGTTTGAGCCCTGTAGGTAAAGTCTTCAATTCAGGGGCTTTCGGTGGCTCAGTTGCTTCTATAACAGTAACGGCTTTAAGTTCTTCAAAAGTGGCCTTTGGCGCTTCTTCAGCCTTTTCTAGATGTTGGAGGCACTGTTGAACTAATTCATTTGCTGAGAATTCAACCTCCAGATTGATTAGAACATTTTCAAGTTCGTCAACTGGCTCGGAGATTTCCAACTGTGACATTTGTTGAATAGCATCAAGGAGGAAAACCTCCTCTTGGATGATGGGCCCTTTCATACTATTAAGGACTCGGAATTGAATTGCTTCTTTTCCGAGCCTAAGAATGATGGTACCAGCTTCAACGTCAATCAGCGCTCTGGCAAAAGCGAGGAATGGTCTGCCAAAAATGATTGGATACCTCAGGTCTTCTTTAATATCCATGACAATGAAGTCACACGGTACGTAAGCATCCTTGCCTATCCTTACCGGGATATCTTCAATGATCCCCAAAGGTGCGGTTATAGTGGAATCAGCTAATTGGATAGTCATTGATGTAGGCAGCAATTCAGTGAAACCCAGACGTTTGCACATTGAGTAAGGCATAATAGATATGCTGGCCCCAAGGTCAGCTAATCCCTTTTTAGAAGATGTGTTGCCAATGCAACATTGGATTCCGAAGGAACCTGGGTCCTTCTTCTTTTTGGGCATCTAGTTTAAGATGATGTCTGAAGTGGTCTGAGCAAGCTTAACAGTTTCCTGCTCCTTGGTGATGTATTTTCTTGATAGTAAGGTCTTGAGGTATTTCGCCCAGGCTGTCACCTCGAAAAGAGCATCAAGGAGTGAGATATCAATGTATAGTTTCTTCATTGTCTCTTTGAACTTTTGAAACCTGGTGTCCATCTTTGTTTCTCGTAATCTTCCTGGGTATGGGATTCTTGGTTTATACTGCAAAACTTCAGGTTATGTGGACACTTTATCTTTGCCCTTTGTGCCCTCTGAGGGCTTCTCCATTCCTTGTTGCGGGCTTTCATTCGTCATGGAAGTAGGGGTATCATCATTATCCAGGGTGATCTTGGTAGTCTCATGAAGAATGCGTCCATATCTGGTGGTGACGGCATTCAACTGCTCATGTCTGTTTTGTCCGTGCTTAGGATTTGATCCAGGCTGCCCAGCAAACGTACCTGCTGGGGGCTTCAATTGTGCAGCGATCTGAGCAAGTTGAGCTTCAACTGCTTTTTGCTGAGCCTGCTGGTTAGCAAGCATAGTTTGCTGCGATTGTAACATTTGCCTGATCAAGGATATTTCATCTTCCGGTTGGGCAGGAGCATTTTTTGGAGGAATTGGTTGCTGGGTTTGTTGAGATTGTTGGGGTGGTAATGCCAGCTGAGGTTGCTGAGTATGCAGCTGTGGATGGAGTGGAGGATGAGTGTACTGGTAGTAGGCTGATTGGTTCCTGGGGTAGTTAGCCCTAGGAAAGTTAATCCTGGAATTCCCTTGATTTTGGTTGAAGTTGTTTGGGAATCCAGGTGTAAGCCTACTAGTAGATCCCCCTTGTGTTTGATGCAGAGGATTGGCAGTCCCAGCAGGGTTTCCATACTGAAACCCTGGATGATTCCTTGGCTGATTAGGGTTGTAGTAGACTTGCCCATGGATAGAGTGGATAGAGTTAACTTGTTCTGATAGTTGCTCTTCCGACTGATCAATGATAGGTTCATATGGTTGTGGTGGTGGATGCAGATCCATCATCACATTATATAGCATACCGCAGGAAAGGGTCGGATGGTCAGAAGCATGACAAGCCTCACAGGATCCCGTGACGGCTTTGACTTGTTGAACTAGTAGAGCTTTCTTCTTATTGATCTCTCCGAGAGAAGTCTCGAGAGCTTTCTGTTTATGAACTATGGTTTTCAGGACTTCAGCTATTTCTTTCATCTCTATTAATTCTTCAACTTTGAAAACTTTGAGGACACCTTTACTGGATGACCGTCCCCAGTTGGACTGGTTTTCAGCTCCGAGAGTAACAATCTTCCATGCGTCCTCATAATTCTTCCTCATGAAGTTTCCTCCAAAAGAGGAATCTAAGAATTGTTTAATATCATCACTTACTCCCCGGTAGAAGGTTTCTATCAGTTGATTCTGGGAGATTCCATGATGGGGGCATTTACACAGAAGTTCTTTAAATCTCTCCCATGCCTCAGTAAGGGTTTCTCCAGGAAGCTGAGAGAAGTGATTGATCTGCCCTCTGATTTCATAGGTCAGTGAGGGTGGAAAGAAATTCTCTAAGAACTTTTCCTCAAGAGGAGCCCAGGTGGTTATTATTGGTTCTTTGTCAAGTGAATTATACCAACTCAAGGCCCTCCTAGACAGGGTGAAATGGAACAGATGAAGCATTATCGCATAATAAGCGACACCAGCTTGTGGAACTAGGCGGCACAACGCCTTAAACCTTTATAGTTGATCCATGCAATCATCTCCAGAACCTCCAGAGAAAGAGATACCTTGCATGATCTGGATCCACTGGGTCCGAATCTCGAAGTTGGGGATATTAATAATCGCAGGTCGGACCGGGTGGTTATCTTCATAGTTCTTTGGGACAGCGTAGTCCCTCAGTTGTTTGTTTCTTAACTCCAACTGAGCAGCTTGGGTTGCTGCCTCAGTTTCAGCTCTGATGCGAGCTTGCTCTTCCGCATGAATCTCCGCTTGGATTTGGGCACGAGTTTCAGCGATGAGTTGTTCCCTTTGAGTGGCGATGGCGGCGTTGACCCTCTCCATCACCAAAGCAGCCTGGCGTTGATCTTCAGCCATTTTCCTGGCCCTTTGGCGATTGAGTCGAATGCGGCGGTGGAAGCTTCTCTCTACCTCAGAGTCAAACTCTGGATCAGGGGAGAATCCGAGGTTATGCGCAGGTTGCATACACGATTTCTACCTGAGTGGAGAGAAACACCTTTAGATAATGACAAAGATATAATAGTTTCAAGAAGATATAGAGTTATGATTAAAAAGAAAGTGTAAAATCCTAACCAACTAGAAAGGTACTAAGTGAAATTACAACGTTCCGTTGTCCCTGGCAACGGCGCCAATTTTTGATGTAGCTTCCACTTATGTGGAATTGCGTGCACCACTAAAAATCCTAAAGATGGTAAGTCTTTAAGTTTAGCCTTGCTTATACTAGATAGAAAACTCCACCCACGTATGCTAAGATACGTGGAAGTCTTATCGCAGTATAGTTAAGGGTCGAATCCACGAGACAACGGTCTTGTTGAAAGCAACAAGATGGAAAATGTATGGAATTTCACTTGGTCACTTACTAGCAGGCACTTATATCGAAAGTTGGATTTTGATGTTTTAAACTAAGAACATGAAAAGTAAAGAAAGCAGGTAAGTCTAATGAGTTAAACTATGATAAAAGATCACTAGGGTGTGATCGGTTTTTCACCACCACTACACATCGATCAACACATGCAAAGCAAAACTTAACCTGCAAAAAGAGTCCAATCAGTTAGTATCCTTGTAGACTTAGCCTCCTTTCAGAGAATCTAACTACGAGAAGTGCGGGAATGTTGCAACGCCAGCCATTCCCGAACAAATGGTCACATTACTTTACATCATTCCCCTCGCAAAGTGTGTTCCTCAACTTATCAAGTTTGCACTTCCATACGTCAACTGATTCCATTTCATAGTATGAAAGTGCAACAGATGATAGTGAGTCTACTCCACTTCTTGAGATACACTTCTAGATACCGAAACAGATGCATGGTGAGTACATGCACCAAGAACCAACATGCAAATGAGTTTCGAATCTAATAGTACAAACATAGACAATTCATACTAAAAGATAAAAGATAACACAAGTTGGATATCAAGCAACATGCATTCATTAATCGTTTGATGTCAAACTGACAGAGATAAGAACTCTATATTACAACCTAAGGATTACATTTACATGATATGAAAGCATGGGTAGCGGGGCTACTCCCCGCACCCTAGTGAGAGAGTCTACTCTCTCATAACTAGGACAAAGAAGGAGGCAAGAAGAGAGAGAGAGAGCATCATCCCCACAAAGGAGGGAGGAAAGTCAACCCCTTGGAGAGAGAGAAATGATCCACCAGCTTCACGGATTGCTTGATGAAGAGATCTCCCTCTTCCCACCTTCTTTGGTGGAGAGAGAGAAAGCAACTTCAAGATGGAGTGTGGTTCTCAGACCGGCAGCCCCAGGGCGGAGGATGGAAGTAACAAGAGCTCTGGAATGATTGAGGCAGCCTTTATACGTCTGAAACTTGATATCTTGTGATGGACCCTTGGGGTCTTATTTATAGACCTTAAGTGAAGTCAAAATGGTTTGGAGACCGTTTGGACCTCAAGACCGTTTGGCTTCATGCGGTCTTGAGACCGTTTGAACTCCATGCGGTCTCAGGACCGGTTGGCTTCATGCGGTCTTGAGACCGTTTGAACTCCATGCGGTCTCGGGACCGATTGTCTTCATGCGGTCTTGGGACCGTTTCAACTGCATGCGGTCTCGAGACCGGTTGGCTTCATGCGGTCTTGAGACCTTGTGACTTCATGCGGTCTCGAGACCGTGTGACTCCATGTGGTCTTGGGACCGGTTGGCTTCATGCGGTCTTAGGATCGTTTGACTCCATGCGGTGTCAGGACCGGTTGGCTTCATGCGGTCTTGGGACCGTTTGATTCCATGCGGTCTCGGGACCGTGTGACTCCATGCGGTCTCGGGACCAGTTGGCTTCATGCAGTCTTGGGACGGTTTGACTCCATCCGGTCTCGGGACCGGTTGGCTTCATGCGGTCTTGAGACCGTGTGACTCCATGTGGTCTCGGGACCGGTTGGCTTCACACGGTCTTGGGACTGTTTGATTCCATGCGGTCTCGGGGTTGAGTTATTCTTTTTTTGATTTTTTTGTGCTTTTTTTCTGCACATATAGAAAGGAAAAGTTAGTCTGATGGTATATTTACAAAAAAGGGTAAAATTAGGATTATGTATAGTTTAATCTTAGAAAGAGTATGAAAAACTAAGAAAAAGGACTAAGATAATCGTTTAAAATAGGAGGTTATCATTAAGGTCTTGACACATGCATGTTGGTGGAAACATTTGTTTTTATCTCTCTAAGTCATGATTTGTATTTCTCTCATGTTGGTGATTGATTAGGGTTTTGGAGTTGATCTTATTCTTATGATTTACACCTTTTTGGTTTTCAATTTCATAGTGATGATCAACCTATTTTATCCTTGTTGTTGATGAGCTTATGTCTCTATTAATGGTTCTAAGATGTGATCTATGTGGTCGATGAGATTTTTATGTCATGTGGGTCGCAAATATTTGATCTCCTTGAGTGGTCTCTAAGGTTGGTATTTCTATGTGGTTGATGAAGTTTCCTCTCCATGGTTTGGGCATTATGAATGATGAAGACTCCTCTTTGATCAATGATGATTTCCTGGTTCTCTTTGGTCACCAAGTTTAGATCCATGTGGTCACTGAGGTGACCCACTTCAGTAGTTGATGAAGGGATTGAACCCTAATGTCTTTGGTCTCCAATGATGTCCATTCTTCAGTGGGTGATGATATGTTTTGACCTAAGTGGTCACTGAGGTGGTGTGGCCTATCTTCATCAGACAATGACACCACCTACCCTATGTGACCGATGATGTTTTCTTGACTCTATGTTCATGATGTTTGACCTCATTGCTTCTAAGATTTTTGTAGATGATGGTAATTAGGGTTTATCTTAGTTTGTTGTTATGAAACGATAACTCGGATTGCCTTGTCGAAATTACCCCTAATTCAAGTACATGATGATGTTGATTAAGCCTGCTTGAGTAATTAGCATGATGATGAAATACTTTCTCTCTTCTAATGTTGTAACCCTAATTGTTGTTATGTGAACATCATGACTCTAGAATGTAATGTAATATCAGTTTGTGTGTCATATATATGGTTATGATGATGGGCCTTAATGAGACATGAAGAGATGATGATGTTCTTGCAGGGAAGAATGTGAATGGTCCTATGACCTTGGACATGGCTTTGTTCCCTGATTGAGGTGTTATCCTCTTAATGACGTGGTATCCCATGATGATGTTATGATGATTGTGGACTCATGTGTGGTAGTGTAATATTATTATGTACTGGTGACAAGCTTATACTTTATACATTTTGTATCTTCTAAAATTCCAATATACCCTTATCTTTGTAGAATCTTTCTAGGGTTTGTACGTAACTTGATTGATGTAGCCTTAAATCACCTGAATGGACTTCACTAATAAAGTGAAACCCTAATCATGTAGTTTCCATGTGCCATAGATCCATTCTAGTGTCAGCACTTTTTGGATGGTGAAATGAGTATTCCATTGATGGAAACTCAAAGTGCATATTGTTGAGTAGGGTGAGGTGCAAGTGACTAAGTGTCCTTGACATCTTAGTCCTAAGGTTTTGAGGATGGTTGCAGTCATGCCTTGTCAGGAGAACAACTGTGGTCGTATCTCAGTATATACGATGTGATTGAGGATAATTGTGGTTGTACCTCAAATGTTGGGTTTTATACCCTAGTTTTACAAATATCATGACCTTTTATGGATGGACTAGGTTGTTCACTAGTGTCGTGACCTAAATACCAAGGGAGGACTAGGTTGTTTGTAGATGGAGTTATATGTCACTGTGGCGGACTCGTACTAACTGAGGGAGGATAAGATATGAGGAATCCAACTCTCCTACAGGTCTTGTATGGCACTGATTATGACTTAGCAGTTGTATACCTCAATTCCTTGGGGCATTAATAAAAATATGTAACACAGTCGTAGAGTATATCTTTTTAGGGTTAAACAGGCTTCACATTGGATGTTTACCCTTGCCTTTTTTTCTTATATTGTTTAGTAGGTGATGGACTTGCATGTTCTTCATATTCTTTTTAGTCATATATGTTTATATGCCCATCTGATTAGTTTGCACAACCTGCCTAACTTGTTGGAATGGTTTAATATGTTGTAATTGCTTAATATACTTAACATGCTTATTTAGCTAAATCTTCTCATCATGTTTAATTATGATACATATTGTAAACAATTAATATTGGTTGAGAGTTATATCTCTCACCAGGACATGGTCTCACCTTGTGGGTCACCACATCTTTTAATTAGTCATCAGCAATGTGGTCAGGATTGTGCTTGAGGAAGAGTAGCTTGGAGATCAATACACATGGAAGGTTGGATAGCTGCTAGTAGTTGTAGTAGAGTCCTAGTGTCATCCCTATACTCTCAGGTTTGGGAAGGGATGTGTTCTATAGATGATGTATATTGATACATTGCTTTGGCAGTAAGTTTGTGTTTGTATGTGTGGCATGTATATGTGAAACATGATCTTTTGCATACAAGTTGTGGCCTCAGCCACTATGCAGATGTACATACTAGATATGGTATGTGATGAACTATAAGCATTTGTAACTTTTTGTAATATGTTTCGCACATAATGATTAAGTTTTCGGTTTTAATTTACTCACTTTTCTGGTAATATGGATGTTTAGCTATTGATCGTGTGTTATGTTTTGAGTAATCTCATTTGTGAGACATTTGGTGTCACAGTTTAGTTGGTATCATAGCTCTAGGTTTGATGAGTCTACAGGGACATAGGACTTAGGTTTGTGTCTATTCTTACATAATTCAACATATCTGATTATAGTTTATGATTATGCAGATATGTCTAGAGAATGTCAAGAACATGCTGAGAGTAGTTATGTTGTGCCAGAAGGTGGCACAAGGAGGCGGGAATGTGAGGATAGAGTGCTAGAGACAGGGCCAAAGCAGTCCGTAGTGCCTCAGTTCAACCCAGCAACCATGGCTAACCCAGTGTTCCAATCCATGTTTGGACATTTGATG
The DNA here is from genome assembly GCA_963693085.1 of Alisma plantago-aquatica. Classification (NCBI taxonomy): domain Eukaryota; kingdom Viridiplantae; phylum Streptophyta; class Magnoliopsida; order Alismatales; family Alismataceae; genus Alisma; species Alisma plantago-aquatica. The sequence goes on from OY856409.1 coordinate 1,934,305,610, forward strand.
GCCACAATTATGCATATGGTAGATAGAGCGCACCTACCCCAAGCCAGGGTAGTTGTCCTTAATGTAGAATCTTAGGGTTTTGGGAAGATGCTTGAGTGGTTGTGGCATGTTGGAGAGGTTGAGAATGTGGGTACATTAGACACAAGGGACGTAGATATGTGGTTGATAGAGCTTGAGAAGGCTTTCAAGATCCTTAATATCCTAGAATAGGACAAGGTGAAGCATGTGGTGTACCTGCTAAAGGGTAGTGTTGGCCATTAGTGGGCCATATAGGAGGAGAAGAGACTCAGGGTCATGATAAGTTGGGAGGAGTTTTGGTAGGGTTTTGTGAGTTGATACTTCCCAGAGACGTATCTATATGAGAAGATATCATAGTTCAAAAAGATCTGATAGGGTTCAATGTCGATCAACGAGTATGAGGCCAAGTTTATGGAGCTATTAAGGTTCTATCCTCACATGGAGGAGACAGATACTGAGAGGATTCGTAGGTTTGAGAAAGGGTTGAGCACAAAGTTTTAACGATGGTTTTTTCTTTGAAGAACAGAGAGATGTTCTCTACCTTTGTGGAGTCAATGAGAAGGATAAAGTGGTCTACTATTGAGGAGCGTGAAGCCAATGCTAAGAAGAGGTCGGCTCAATTTTAGGGACAGTCTTTTGGAGGCTTTAAGAAGACAAGGTTTACTTCATTGCGGTTGCAATAGAGGTCAGTTTTCTCTGATCTAAGATCATTAATTTCGTCACAGTGATTCCCGAACAAGGGCATAGTCTGTAACTTTCTACCATCAGGAGCATGCAACACGGCATCTATGTCAGTGACAGGGTCATCTAGGATGTAGTATGATATCAGGACTTGTCACAAGTGTGGACAAATAGGGCATATCAGGTGGTCTTTCCCTATGAAGGATGACGAGGTGACACAATAACCGATGTAGAGTCGGTGAGGTTCCTAGCAGTAGCACTTTGGTAGTTGTGGTGGTAGAGGAAATAGTCAGGCATCACCATGTGGGGTCTTCTGGACAAGCGAGCAGAGGGTGTGGATGAAAACATGCTATAGCTAGATTCTACACTGTAAGTAGTCAGAGGGAGTGGTCAATCCAGGGGTTGTGACTGGTCAGATGGAACTTTTTCATTCTGATTTATCTGCTTCTTCTTTCGTATATGTTTTGGTTGACCCAGGTGTGACACGCTCTTTTCTCACCAGAGAGGTGATAAATAGTTTTTATCTACCTATTTGTAGTAGATCTGATAGTCTTCTGTAAGAAACCCCTCTTGTTGATTCCATTTAGTTGTGGGAGGTGTGTCCATCTTGCGTTCTTTCTTTCTTAGGATGCAACATTCAATTAGATCTTATGCCACTTGATATGCACAAATTCAATGTGATACTTGGGATGGATACCTTAGAGAAGTACAAGGTTGTTTTGGATTGTAGTTCCAAGGTGGCAACATTCCATGATGAAGATGTTTAGAGGATCTCCCAAGGAGATAGGAATATTCTTCATGTGTGTTTGGTGTCAGATATGATGGTGGAGAAGTTGATGAGATAGGGTGGTGAGGCTTTCTTGGAACATGTTGTGGATACCAAGGTGAGTATTCCTAGTATATATCTAGGAGGTGCCTTTAGTGAGAGGGTTTGAGGATGTCTTTCCTAAGGAGTTTTTAGGTGTTCCCTCTCCTAGAGAGATTGATTTTGAGATCAATCTTGTTCCAGGAACACAACCTATGGTGTAGTCACCCTATAGGATGGAACAATAGATATGCATGAGTTGAAGAAGTAGCTGCAAGAGTTAATGGAGAAGGGTTTTATCAAAACAAGCACTTCCCCTTGGGATTCTCCCATGTTTTTTGTGAAGAGGAAGGATTTATCCATGAGGTTCTACATAGAGTATTTGCAGTTGAACAAGGTCACGATCAAGAAAAAGTATCTATTGTCGAGGATAGATGATGTGTATGACCAGTTGCGAGGTGAAGCAATGTTCTCTAAGATAGATTTGAGGTTAGGATATCACTAGTTGAGGATCAAGGTAGATGACATACCCAAGTATGCTTTCAGGACTAGGTATGGTCACTACAAGTTCATGGTTATGTCGTTTAGCTTGACCAATGCACCGTCAACTTTCATGAACTTTATGAATAAGGTGTTTGGGTCGTATCTAGATCAGTTTTTGGTATTTTTCTTAGATGATATCCTGATATACTTCAAAGATAGTTAGCAGATTGACTGGCATTGACGTTGCTAAGGCAGCACATGTCGTATGCCAAGTTTAGCAAGTGTGATTTCTAATTGATGGAGGTGTCTTTTCTTGGTTATGTGATTTCTAATAAGGGCATTTGTGTAGACCCAAAGAAGGTACAGTCAATGGTGGAGTGAGAACAGCCCAAGACGCTGATAGAAGTTTGAAGTTTCCTAGGATTGGAAACTACTACTGGAGATTTATCAAGAACTTTAGTGTTGTGGCGTTACCCCTAACTAAGTTGATAAGGAAAGGTCTACCTTTTTCCTGGGACAATAAGTGTCAAAATTCTTTGTAGTTGTTGAAGGAGAAGTTGACTAGTGCTCCAATCTTAGTTTTGACAGCACAAGGGAAGGGCTATATCATCTTTTGTGATGTGTCAAAGAATGGTTTGGGATGTGTGTTGATGTAGGACAAGAATATGATTTCTTTTACTTCACAACAACTTAAGAAACATGAGGAGAACTACCTGATGTATGATCTAGAGCTAGTAGTTGCAATCCATGCCTGGAAGATCTAGAGGCACTACCTATATGGAGAGAAGTGTCAGATCTTCACTGACCACAAGAACCTAAAGTATATCTTCTTGAACTAAGAACTGAATATGTGGCATAGGATATGTATGGAGTTGATCAAGGACTGTGATTGCACGATTAACTACCATCTGGGGAAGGCAAATGTGGAGGATGATGCATTGAGTAGGAAGTCATCTTTTTCATCCTCTACAAACAAGGCACAATTACATGCTTTGGTGTGCCACAAGTGGGACATGTTGGTGTCGCTTCACCAGATGGATGTGCAGTTGGAAGTTTCTCTATTGGCAGGCTTGTTAGCATGGTTATGGTGAAGCCTACCTTGATGGAGCATATCAAAGGTGTGCAGTGGAATGATACCGTGATACAGAATATCTGGGTAGAGTTTGGCAACAAGAAGTATGATGGCTTTCATGAGAAGGAGGATGGGACAGTTTGTTTTCATGGTCGGATGATGGTTCTAGATGTTGATCATCTGAGCAAGATGATACGTGAGGAGACTCATTCCTTGATTTATGCAATGCATCTTGTTGATACCAAGATGTACCATAACTTGAAGGACCTATATTGGTGGATTGATTTGAAGTGTGATGTGGCAAAGTTCATTGCTAGATGTCCAGTTTGTCAGCAGGTCAAGGTAGAGCATCAGAAGCCTATAGGGACATTACAACCTTTGTTGATATTGCAGTGGAAATGGAATCATATTACCATGGACTTTGTGGTTGGTCTCCCTAGGACAGCCAAAGGTCATTATTTCATTTGGGTGTTTCTTGACAAGTTGACCAAGTCAGCTCACTTCTTCCCAGTCAAGAAAATGTATACAGCATAGAAGTTGGCACATATATATGTTGATGAGATAGTTCGTCTACATGGTATCACAATTACCATAGTGTCTCATAGAGCTCCATAGTTTATGAGTCATTTTTTAGAATGTCTGCATACAGTGATGGGGACACAGTTGAGGTTCAACACAAATTTTCACCCTTAGAGAAATGGTCAGCCAGAGAGGACCATTCATACGTGTGCACATGAGTTTGATAGAGTTTGCTTACAACAACAGGTATAAGAGGAGCATAAATATGGCATTGTATGAAGCCTTGTATGGAAGATGTTGTCAATCACCGCTTTGTTGGTATGATGTAGGTGAGTATCATCTTTTGGGTCATGAGCTAGTACAACAGACTATAGAGAAGATCAAAGTGATAAATCAACAGTTAAAGGTAGCATAGGACAGATAGAAGTCTTATGTTGATAATTGTCATATATCTTTGGAGTTCCAAGTGGGAAATAAGGTGTATATGAAGGTCTCTCTTTGGAAGGGTGTGTTGAGGTTTTGTAAGAAGGGTAAGTTGGCTCCCAGGTATATGGGACCTTACCCTATTGTGGAACATTTTAGGAAGGTGGCAGACAAGTTGGAGATACCACCATAGTTGCAAAGGTTTCCCCCTATCTTCCATGTCCCTATGTTGAGGAAGTGTCATCCAGATACCTAGATGATGATGTAGCCAGTGGAGGTTGAGTTGGATGAGGATGTGTCGTATGTTGAGGGTTATGTGTGGATCTTGTATAGGAGAGTGAAGAAGTTGCACAAGAAGGATATAGTTTTGGTTAAGGCTTTGTGGCACCACCATGGTGTGTAGGAGACCACATGGGAGTTAGAGGATGAGATTCATATGAAGTGAATGTCTTTGTTCCATAGGATTTCGAGGATGAAATCCTTGTTAGGGGTTTATGGTTTTAAGACCCCTAACCTAATTTTTTGGCTGATCTTGATTTCTTAGCATAATAAGATGCTTAAAACCTTAATATAAACTTATTATGTGCTTTGATAACATTTTACATGCTTATGTTTCGAGTTTAGTCCAGTTTGGATGTTGCTTGAGCTAGCTTTACATATATTTGCTTATTTTGGAACTAATTGCAATTTATCCATGTTCAAGGTTTTTCTCACAATTTTTACATGCTTTTTGTGTCTCATAGGTTTTGACATCGTGTTGGGGAGAGTAGTTCTTTGGGGCGCCTTGTCGCACCTTGGTTTGAGTGATGACATCATGTTGAGAATTAGGGTTTGCTTGGATTCCCTAAGTGGATGGTTGGCCTTGTGATGTGTTTGACCGATGAGGTTTAGTTTTGGTAGTCTCCAAGAACCCTAGGGTTAGCCGTCATTGAGTTTTAACCACCTGGGTCACTAAAAACCTTCAGGGTCACTTGTTTCTATGAGTGTCCTGGTAGCCAAGAATTTATCATCGGTCATTGAGTTATGAGACCAAGTTGGTCACATGTTTTTTCTTGGTTTTGACTCCCTAGTTGCATCTGTGAGTATAGTGCTTGCATGGAAGAGATTTGGTGGACACATGGCATGTGTTAGCATGAAACCTAGTCTTCTTTCTCTCTCTCCAACCCCATGATATATAACGCTCTCTCCTTGCATGCAATTAAACCCTTTGCACCCTCTTTCTCTCTCTTCTCTCCCTTGGAGCTCGTCCCTTTGTTTCTGGTGGTCAAGGAGGAGCTCAAGCTTGGAGAAGGCGTTTGATTCTTATTCAATGTTGAGCTAGGGTATGAATCAACCCTACTTGTGATCCCTTGGTGCAATCCTTGCTTTACTCCTTGATCTTTGTAAGTGATCTCCCTCTTGATCTTCATTTCCATGATACCTTACCTTTCTTCTTTCTCTTCTTGGTTAGATCCATGGTTCTTCATGGTAATGCTTGAGTTAAAGTTTTAAGATCATCTCTTTTCTTACTCCTTTAACCTAGGGTTTGCTCTCTTTTGATAGTGGAGCTAGCTTGTCTATGTGTGGTGATCAAGCTAGGGTTTTCTCTCTTTCCTTCAAGTTTCCTTGCTGTTTGGACTTGCTTCATCTCCTTTGAGGTGAGTTATATGACTTTCTCCACTATTATTTCTTACACTTAACTTGCATGCGCATAATCTACCCTAAGAACGTAGTTACAAGTTGAAGGTAGTTTCTTTGATCTAGGGTATATGCTTGCATGGTGATTCTTGAGTAATATACCTCCTTAGATGAATCCAATCTTGGTGCACAAAATCCATCTTTGGTGATGAAGGTCTTGACACATGCATGTTGAAGGAAACTTTGGGTTTTCTCTCTCTCTAAGTCATGATTTTATTTCTCTCATTTTGATGGTTAATTAGGGTTTTAGAGTTAATCTTCTTCTTGTGATTTACACCTTGGTGGCTTTTGGTTTCATGGTGATGATCAGCATGTTTGATCCTTATGGTTGATGAGCTTCTCTCTCTCTCTTGATGGTTCCAAGATGTGATTTATGCGGTCAATGAGATTTTTATGTCATGTGGGTCACTAAGATTTGTTCTCCTTGAGTGGTCGCTAAGGTTGGTCTTTCTATGTGGTCGATGAAGTTTACTCTCCATGGTTTGGTTGCTATGAATGATGATTAATCCTCTTCAATCGATGATGACTTTATGGTTCTCTTTGGTCACCAAGTTTGGATCTATGTAGTTTTTGAAGTGACCCACTTCAACAGTCGATGAAGGGATTGAACCCTAATGTCTTTGGGCGCCAACCATGCCCATTCTTTAGGGTTTGATGATATGTTTTGACCTAAGTGGTCACAAAGGTGGTGTGATCTATCTTTAGCGGCAATGATACTTCCTACCTTATGTGACCAATTGTGACGTCCCCGAATTTTCACCTTCTCAAAATCCCCTAGAGATGAGAAGACAGAATCCAAAAACATCATCCAATCATATCAGAAAGCGATGCGGAAGCATAATATGCATACATGAACATACAACCATAACATACTCAACATTCAACATGTTTATTTATACAACATGAATTAAATTTACATATTGAAAGAAGATTTACAAGTCTAGTAACATGTATGCTAACATGATCTACACAATAGGTACAACCTGGACAACTGCTCACGCCCATCTTTTTCCTCCCATGCTATCTCTGAACCTAAAACATACATGAAACAGCGAATCAACACACAAGGCGTTGTGCACGTGGGTAGAAAGATACATACTAATATGTTTGGATAATTGAAATAACTTGAGAAAGAAAGATTAAAAGAAAACATTATTTAAAGCGATAATCAGGTAAACATTTCTTTTATTACATTCACTTTGATGCAGTTGTACTACACATACTTGCACTTGACTTACATCTAGTGTGGGCAATATAGTATCATCATACATCTAACATGGGCCAAGGAATCTTACATCCATGTTAGGCAACATACATCCACACCAGGCTATGTGCTCTAGTAGCTACAACCCATCATACTCATTTATGTTCTATTATATTTGGCGAAGTGTAACTCATACTAGTTCAACCAAGCAATCATATCCAAATATGAGCATTCAAGATATCACATATTATAGAAAACCAGAAAACTAGTCTTATACTTAATAAAACTCATGTACCTGAGTTCAGAGAATTCTAATCATATCCATGATCATCTAGATAAACTGGTCAACACCTGATTAAAACAAGACCACATACTATCATCATATTCTCATCATCTTAACCCTAGTCGTATTCATTAGGGTTTATATTATCTCATTAGGATATTCCAATGTTTACTTGTATTATTATCTTATATTTATCTTACTGATGTCATTTTCCGGATTATGATTCATTATCTGAATATTAGGTCCCATATCCTTTTTTATGCACATATGAACCCTAGTTTATATACATTATTCAAGTTAGGGTTACAACCCATGTATCAAGGTTCATCTTCTTACAACATGAATTTCATGTACAAAACTGGTCTCATATTTACATATTATCTTTCAATTATAGATATGAGAATGTTCTGTGAATTTCATCATTTATTGGGCATGCATGTATTAATTGCATTATCTTTAGTGTTATTAGCCCTAATTAGCCATATTAATCAAATTACAGGATTTCATGCATCAACATGACCATATCTGACATCATATGCATTCTATACATAATTGTGGACTTACTGTCATTTTTCCATAATTTTATATCATCATTTGATATTTATTATCTATGAAATGAGCATTACAAATCTTACATGATATCACTATTATTAGTGCAACAAAAAACTGATATTATGGCTCCATGTTATTCTATTTATTTTTCTGAACATTTCGGTACCTTATTTGTATTTTTTTGATCATCGAGCTAATTACTAGGAATTATATACGAACTGAGTAATTTTGGGATTTTTACCTTGTCGAGCCAATTGTATGCCACCACGTGGCCATTTGGGTTGCGTAGCTCTAGCTCTGGCTGCCTGGTTCTCTGGCGGTTCATGCGGCTCGACCCGGTCTATTTCATCCTTCTCTTTCGTTCAGCGATCCAACCCGCGGTTTCTGTTTCCTCTGTGAAACAGAGCACCGCCGCACGGGCTCTCCTCCGGTGAGCACTACCTCACTGCCCTAACCTCCTCGTCAGCCAATAGACACACCATCATCTTTTCCATGGACTTTTACACTTCCTCGGCTCCTCCAGCTCTTGGCCACAGCTCTAGGTCTGCATCTGGGTAGGAGTGTCACCGTCACCTGACTCCTCAGATAGACCTCATGGTCTCGATCCCTCTAGGGTCCACGCGACGATCTGGGATCCTTCCTGGAGTCCCGCGCGGTGCCCGAGTGTAGTGTAGCTGTGATGGACGGTCCGTTCGACTAGTTGGAGCTTAGTCCGGTGACGTCGGCGGCTGCACTAATCGATACCAGCCTCTGGACCAGCGCATTCTTCCGTGAGTGTTGGGATGTCTCTGCCTCGGTGCAAGGATGCTCCAGGAAGAACCAATTGGAGTGAGGATCCTTGAGGTGTGAGCAGGTGGAAACAGCTCAGGCCGGCGTAGATGGAGTTCGGTGGAGAAGAGGGGAAGTGATGTCAAGAAATTGAGGGCTCTTTTTAGCTAAAGGAAGGGTTGCAGAGCTACTGAGATCCTTAAATAGGCACCATGAGGTCGAGCATTTCCTCCCCTAATGTGGTCGATGGGGCCATGGCACCGAAATTTGGGCGTTTTCTGATCCCTGACTGTTAGGGATATTTCTTGGGCTTGTTGGAAAGAGGAGTTCAAGCCAGATCTGAGGAACCAACTTTGACGAGGTTTGAGCAAGATATGAGAGAGATGTGAATTTGAGAATAGGCACAACAGTTCGGCTGTGCATCCACGGGAAGCGAGTGAGGAGGATGACTCATTCGTCCCTCCCATCGAATTCGGATTCAGATCAGGATCCAATTAGGGTTAAAAGGGCATTATGTACATTGAATTAATTTGCTTATATCTCTCAATTAGATTATCCAATTTCAATGAAAATTTAGGAGCAGCTTTATAATGTCATGATGTAGCTGTGGCATAAGTTTGGGAATGAAATTCGAAGGTTACGCATGGTTATTGACTAAGAACATTAATACCTAAAGTTCACCTTCATGTGACACTTACGGTTTTACATTATGTGAAAATGATATGCCATTTAGTCAAAGTTGACTCCAGAACTTCAACATTGGTTCATATGTATATGATTCCTCAAAAGAAATTAGTTCACTACTCACTGGATCACTAAATGAATGATTGGTCTCATGAGGACTTAATTAATCACAAAGGGTATTCATTCACAATTGAATTCAATTAGGCATCATAGTCTTCCATCATATTTGCAATCACCTTATTTGGGTGAAGGAATCCATGATTGTATAACCAATTCCTCAATTTGGTATTTGACATCTTACATAGGATGCTTGTCTCTCAATTATTGTATTAGTTACTAAAACTCAAAAATCTAGGTTATCACATTCACCCCGCCTTATTTGGAATTTCATCCTCGAAATTCAACTAATCTCATCCTTAAGAGGCTATTTTGGGGTCGAGCTTCATTTACATCATTATTTCTTAGGTTCTAAGGTCAGCATAGTTGCATGCACTCTAAGTTGTCAGCTTAGGGTCTTAGAGTTTCTTGGGTGTGTCCACCCCACCTCATATATGTGGAAGCATCACTTAAATTCTTAGCCATAACGTGACGTTATGATATCTTAGGATTACATCACCCCTAAGGGTACAAGTTTTGCTCATGCTTTTAAGGTTCAAGAGGAATTCATTTATATGCCATGGTATTTAGATTATTCAAATCTAACATCATTAATATGTTTTATGATCAACATCTTACAATGATTTCAGCATAAGAGGAAATTTATCTTCATCCTTGATATTAGGATTGTTCTACATAAGAAGGTCTTGTGTAACATGCTTGACCATTAGTATTTCACCCTATGGTGTGATATTCATACCCAACTTAGAAGCATACATTGAGAAGGATCAAAATTACGAACTATATTTCTGATCATATATCTTATGACCCAAAAATATCTTTATATCAAGTTCATTAGTTCAATTTTTTGTGTCTTGCATGTATTATGTGAAGGGAAAAAGAGAATATACTAATTTATCCCATGATCTCAACATCATATCTTTCATGTTTCATATGAAGGGAAAGAGAATATTTTATTGTCAAACTTATAATGATTTCAATCTTGGGTAGTACATGTATGATATAGGGGAGAAATATAGAATAGGTCAAGCTTATACGAGTGACTCCTCATATATAAATCATCCATATAGCTCAAGTGAGGTTTCTATCATCATATATTAAGAAAGAGAAGAAGGAAGAATTGTATTTTTGAGTATCTTTTGCACAAAGCATCATACTCTCATAACTAGAGTTCATATATTACCTCACTTGCAACTAATGATGAGATTCACAAAATATGTCACTCTAGCTAGGACCTAACTCAGCCAAAGGATTGACTTTATCATATGGGTCATCTACCCATCCTTTTTATTTTACCCAATTCTCACATATAGATTTGAATCATGCATAAGGACTCAACTCAACACTCGAGAGTAATCTAGTGTAGGATTTTTTTTATACTTATCTATCTATCTATCTATCTAATCTATCTATCTAATCTATCTATCTATCTATCTATCTATCTATCTATATATCTTCCTATAGATATCATCGTCCACACCTCTATAAAAGATTTCAATGAGTTGATTCTTTGGAATGCCATGATGTGGACACTTGCGTAGAAGCTCTTTGTATCTTTCCCATGCTTCATCTAGGGATTCTCCAGGGACCTGGGTAAATTGCATTATTCGGCCCCTGATTTCATAGGTGAGAGAAGGTGGATAAAACGTTTCCAGAAAAACATTTTGAAGATGTTCCCAAGTGGTGATGGGTTCGCATTGCAAGGAGTTATACCAACTCATGGCTCTATCAGCAAGAGAGTATTTGAAGAGACGGAGTCTGATGGCATCATCCATGACTCCATTTTTCTTCGTCGTGGCACATAGATCTATAAACCTCAGAAGATGTTCTTGACTATCTTCTCCTTGCTTACCATAGAAAGGACTGTTTTGAAGCAACGTAACCCAATGTGCTCTTATCTCAAAATTCAGAGCGTTGATGGGAGGAGGTTGCATTGGGTGATGAACGCCAGCAACTTTACGGATTGAGAACTCCCTAACGTATTTTTGTAACTCTGCTTGTTGAGCGGCTGCTTGGGCTGCTTGGATTTCTTCTTGAACTGCGGCTCGGGATTCTTGCATAAGCCTATCTCTTTGTGCATTAAGGGCTTGAGATACCCTTCGAGCAATTTCCTCCTCTTGAGCCATTCTTGCTTGGTTCTCTCTGTACTAATGGCGAAAGGTTCTGTCTATCTCAGGGTCAAAGCTAGTAGAGAGTCTGGGACTGTCTGAGTGGCGCATACACTAGACTTTGTGGGTACCTAGGATAAAAAGATCTTTTACTGGTGAGATGGACAGAGTAGAACCGAATTCAAGTTTGTATGATCGATAGTATCAAAAGTAAAAGAAAAACCTAAATCAGCCTCAAAAGAACTAGATTTAACTAGATGATTCCGCTTTCCCCAGCAACGACACCAGAATTTGATGTGGCTTATATTATCGCACTAACAAACTCACTTAGGATTGAAATCCCTAAGTTTTTAACCAAAAC